>CAJVRN010000053.1:0-320000 GCA_911728415.1 Lagocephalus sceleratus | reverse complement strand
GTTTGATCGGGGCGTTTGTTAACGCTGCGCGTGCGCGTGCGCGCGCGCGCCGCCCGGGCGGCGCCAGGAGCCCTTTGCTTTGGTAATTTGCGCTCCGCGGCTGCAGACGCGGCGGGGGGGCCGCTGCCGCCGGGGCCGCCGCTGGATCGAGCCGGACGGGCCGCTGCTGCCGCGGAGCTGCACCTTTAATTACTGCCTTTATTTGGACTTTAATAAGCAATAAAAAAATGCCCACACTCGGACTAAAAAGGGAATTCTGGCAATTAATGTACTTCATATGATACCTGAATGACAGGCAAGATAATTATATAATCTGGATTTCTGTTTGTTTGTATTTTTTAACAGAACTTAATATTCTTTTCATTTGCTTCAACTGTACTATTTTGTTCACCATTGTCGTGCTTTTATTTTGTAGGATAATTTGATTTGCTTCTTTTGGTTGGTTGTAGTGGTGATTATTGTAATTCACTCGTTCTGAACACATATTTCAACTGCTCAAATCTATTCTTAAACATGGTTTATGTCTTATATTCGCCTTGTGGGAATTAAACAAACGCCAATGGCCACAAGTCTCCTCGCTTATTTTGAAAGGAGTCACCGGAAACGCTGGTACGTATGACGTTGTCTGACGGCGCCCCGGCCAATCAGCGTCGAGGGGGCGTGGCCGAGCCCGACCGCAGCTATTTCTCCTGTTAAATCTGGTGCGTTCGCGGACTCCGCTCGCCGTCCGCCGTCCGACAACCTTCTCCGTCCGGGGAAACTAAAGCGACTCTTCACCGCGACCGCTGCTCCTTCAGGACAGAGGACCACCACCGCTGACATGCTCTTTTAATACCCCTTTCCCCCCCGCTGTCATCCCGGGATCTACTCGTCTTTGTTTTTGTTTCTTCGCTTTAAGAAACAGACCGCTTTCCGAGCCTCCTGAAAATGTCGGAGCGGTTTTAAACGTGTTTTCCCCCCGAAATTAACGCGTTTTGTTGCGGTGTCTCCACGCGGGACTCGCTTTGGGACTTACTCCTCTGGTCTGATCCGATCAGTCGCCTCTCGGGCCGGAATGCCTCTTTTCTCCCCGTAGGTCGGTGTGATTTGGCCGCCTCCGCTTCTGGATATACGAGCACCGTTTTCGTGTCGCTATTCAGTGTAAATGGATCGTCAGTCCGGTTTCGTTTCCATCTGGCTGCAACTGGAACTTTGTGCCATGGCTGTTCTTCTCACTAAAGGTATCCAGACTTTGGTCTCCACTACCTCGTGTTTGTTTGCGTCTTCTGAGCAAACTTGGTAATAAAACCTCTTTAAAGGCTTTAAGAATCATGACCTAAAACTGTCTGTGTCCAGGCAACAACAAAACCCACGAATCAATATTTTTTAGGCTTTATTATTAGTATATCTGCATGATTACAAGCCATTTCTTGACTCAGTTTGACCCGTTATTATAGTTCAGACTCTTGGGAAGCATCAGACGGGACTTAAATGATTGAACCCGCTTTTATTGTTTTCCATCACACACAAAAAGTGATCCTGCTTTTCCCAGGAAACCCAACAGGGCTCGAAACCCCCAGTTCTCCCCTCCCTCCCACCCACAAAGGGGCCCTCCTCTCTAATGAAATATTCTCCAAATGACCTGGCTGGGCCCTGCTGCTCCAATCATTCACAGGGAAAACACTGATCTGATGAATGTGCTGCTGCCCGGCCCGTCCGCCCGCTCTCTGGCTTCCTTTCGCCCCCCCCAGCCGCAGCCAAGCCCACGTTCCCCAGTCCTGCTAGATTGGGACACCCCAGTGGATCCTACAGCAGCCGATGGGAGAGGAAAGAAAGCCGGCGTCTTTTGGAGGAACGCGTAGACGTGCCATCTGAGTGGCGGCGGCTGGAGTTCTGAGGGACTCTCATGGCGCCTCTTTGTCAGGGCAGGTCTAGATTGACGGTTCCAAAGCTGTCTTGACGAGTTCAGGTGATGATGAGTGTGACGGTGTTAAAAAAAAAAAAAAAAAAGCAGGCCGCTTTAACCTTCTTCGTCCTGTAACTGGGCCCGTAGTGCACCTTGACCCCCCCACCACCACCACCTCCTCCAGGAGCTCCTGACCACGAGCAACGCAGGCCAGCGGCGGCGCGTTCCTCCACCCCCCCCCCTCGCCCTTTACGAGTTTCCTTATTGGGTTGAAAGAAATGAACTTAGCAAACAGACCACTAATTATAAGCTGTGCAGTTCCTGTTTCATGAACGCATCTGTGCGAGGAGCCCGTCCACGGGGCCGTGGTCGGCGTGACGCCGGAGCGTCCCTCTGAGGTCTCTGAGTCCCGGGGTTGTTCTGTACTCGATCAGGAGACGCCGGGCCGTGTACGAGCGTGTGCTTCAGTCTTCCAGCCTTAAATCATCATTTTTTTGGGAACACTCTTTTAATTTTGTGTTTCAGTTTTGGTCATTTTGTATGTTTCTCTAGCCTGTGAAGTGAAGTTGGTCCCTTCTGAAATTCTACTTTTAGGGATTTTGGGGCCAGTTTGTTGATGCGTGACTTGTTTTTTTGAGCAGCCTGTTGTTTTAGTTTAATCCCAGAATGGCGCCGTTGACGTGTTTTGGCTTTTCTGTGTCTGCAGGAGAAATCAGGTGTTACTGCGACGCGCCTCACTGCGTAGCCACTGGGTACATGTGTAAATCTGAACTGAACGCCTGCTTCACCAAGGTCCTGGACCCGCTCAACGCCAACTCGCCCCTGACACACGGGTGTTTAGACCCCATCGCCAACGCGGCGGATGTCTGCAGCAGCGGCGGCGGCGGCGGCGGCTCCAGGAGGCCCGACGCCTTCGCCGGGGCCTCGGCCGCCACGCTGGAGTGCTGCCACGAAGACATGTGCAACTACAGAGGCCTCCAGGACCTGGCGCACACCAGGGAATCTGCAGGTATGAGGAAGCGGCTCCAGCGCCGGCGGTCGGGACGTTTCCCCTTCTGTGAGAGAGCGATCTAAAAGCACTGTCTGGCCTAATGATCGGCCCCCGTGGGGGGATTTATGAGTCCTCCTCAGCGCTCTTTTCCTTTTTCCTCTTCCAAGAACAGTGTGTTGCTTCGCTGTTTGTGGACATTGAGCTCATCAATGCCCCCCCCCCACACACACACACAGCTTCCATGTGACAATTAACTCGCTCCAGCTCTGAGCCTGGGAAGTCAGCAACTGGCTGTTTACCTGGAGCGCTTGGAAAGAGATCACATATACCCTCTTCTTTTATTACGCGTGCACCGTGTAATTTCCCCACTGCGGAGGAATGCCTCTCAGACCGAATACGCCCCCCCCCTCCGTCTGTGTGTCGGGCACAAACATCAGCTCAAACACCAGTAAAAGGCGACTAGGGAGGAGGGCAGGAAGGTGAGCCGTCTTCGGGGGCTTCTCGGTTGTGACCTTTATTTGAGGCGTCAGTCGTTTATTAGCTCAAATTAATTTCTGGCCCAGCGTTTGGGTAAGGTGACTCATTTGTTTTCGCCCCAGCTGCCCTCTCTCACTTCCTCCGTGTTGTTTTTTTTTCTTCTTTTTCTTCTCCTCCTCCTCTCCCTATGTGGTTCGTGGAACGGCGGCGGAGCCGGAGCAGCTTTGTGAAAGCTACAAACGGCCATTCATCAGAGTTCATGTGGGTTTCTTAAAAGAAATCAAATTGGGTTAATTTGATGAGCACGTGTGTCAAAACCAACTTTGGCCGCGCAGTTCACCGGGACCGCTGCCTTCTGTTTATTTATTTATTTATTTAATCACTTTCCAGAGCTCAGAGCTGCACAGACCGATTCCTTAGCGTGCAATGAGAAGTGAAACTCGCCCTTTGACCTGACTGTTCGGGTCACGTGGTGGCGGAGACACGGTGCACACGTTTATGTCAGCGGTTAAACCTCAACGTGGGGTTTGGATCTCGATGTTGTTTCACCGGTTCAGTGCTGAGAGGCGTCGAAGGCGCCACCGTCGTAACGTTGTCTTAAACAGCACGTGAAGCAGAGTGTGTACTCACGGTTGTGTGTGTGTGTGTGTGTGTGTGGCAGATCACAGCCGGTACCAGCCGGACAGCAGCAACAGGAACCTGGTGACCCGGGTCCAGGAGCTGGCCTCGGCCAAGGAGGTGTGGTTCCGGGCGGCGGTGATCGCCGTGCCCATCGCGGGGGGCCTCATCCTGGTGCTGCTCATCATGCTGGCCCTGCGGATGCTGCGCAGCGAGAACAAGCGGCTGCAGGACCAGCGGCAGCAGATGCTGTCGCGCCTCCACTACAGCTTCCACGGCCACCACACCAAAAAGGGCCACGTGGCCAAGCTGGACCTGGAGTGCATGGTGCCCGTCACGGGCCACGAGAACTGCTGCCTGACCTGCGACAAGATGAGGCAGGCGGACCTGGGCAGCGACAAGATCCTGTCGCTGGTGCACTGGGGGATGTACAGCGGCCACGGCAAGCTGGAGTTTGTATGATGGCTGGACGCCGGCCTCGTCCCCTCAGCCAGGACCGCCTCTTCCTCACTGGCTCTTGAAGACATTCCCTAGTTTAATTATTGGACTTCTGGGGGGGTTGTGTCGTTTTTTTTTTGTTTTTTTTTTTTAAACTAGTGGTTGAAAACAGTCAGGCCGGGCTCGTGCCGCGTGGGTTTTTTGCTAGAAGAGCACTTTACTTGAAAATGAAAAGCGAAGCTTGAGAGAGGGCAGGACCGCTGCTCCCGAGGATCCTCGTCTTCGACGGAGAGCTGAAGGATTCCAAATCTGTCTTATTTGCACATTTGTAAAAAAGTAAAAGTTAAAAAAAAAAAAAAAAAAAAAAAAAAAAAGAAAAAAAGAGAAGTCGTTGCTTAAAACAAGAATTTTACACTGACACCAGGGTACAAAAAGGACTTGTCTGAGGAGTAAAAAAAGAATTCAGTGTTTGACTGTGAGTGTGCACACTCCTCTGTGTACATTTCCTGATTGGAGCTTATTGTAAAGATATAAAATATATATTTTTGTCCGATGAAACTGACTGACGTGTGTCTTGTTCTGGGTGAATGTCCAACATCTCTCTCCAATCAGACTATAAGCTTGTTTGTGAGTGTGAAAGAAAAACTTCCATTAAAATGATTTCTTTTTTTATTTATCGGAGGATTGGTGTTTCTGGTCCTGCTGTGTGTTTAAACCTGCCGACGCGTCGGCGCGCACACGCTCGGTGTTCTCCGCACAGTAGGTCCTTGTTTCGGAGCTGCTGCATGTGTCAGACGTTCTTGAACCCTCTCCAGGGTCGAATTTTGAGCTTCAGATAACTTTTTTTTCCTCCCTCTTACTGGCGAGCTTCATCTTGGATTTAGGGCTATTTTCTCTTCGTTCTAAGGTCAGTAAGCACTCGGCCTTCCTGGATGTCAGTGAAAACACTCCCTCCTGTGTTCAGCAGGGTGTCAGCCACAAGAGTTTACACTATTCTGCTGTAAGCCAGTGGCTCAGAAGTCTTTCTTATTTTTGCTGGCAGTGAAACCTGTGAAAGGACCAAAACCAACAGAGGAAACCTTAGTAACAAATACTGACTGTAGTGTTAAAGCCTGGCTGCGGTGATGTCACCTTACTAGAATTAAAATAATTTTTTAACGCATCGACATTTTTGGGGCCGCAGCTCAAGTTGGACGACCATCTGAATCAGAAATTAACCAGCACACTTTCATTAGTAATTATTTACTTAGCTGTGGTGTATGGTAAATGTGGTAAATGAGAAATATTCAGATTGTGGGCAATAGGAAATTAACAATTTTTCAAGGAATTTGTGTGGTATTCCATATTTAAGGACCAACCAAAATAGTCTCTGAGCCATTTTATTCTTTGCTCATTCTTCAGTTTTACTTTCAATATTAAAAGCTGCCTTTCTTTTACAATAAGGTGTCAGTTTTGCAGAAAAATAGCAAATAGAGCTGGTCTGTGTAACGTCGGCCTGGTAGCGAGGCGGGCTGTAATTGATTTCATTTAATTTTCTGTGATTTAAGTTCAGCGGCGCTCGTTTCCGCGTCTTCTCAAAGCGAGCGCGAAACGGCGACGCGTGGATCGGTCGGATCTTAATTCTGTCAGCTTGTTTGGAGACGGAGGTTAACTCTCCGTCGGCCTCGTTCGTCAAGAGCCTCGAAACTCCCGCGGAATATTTACATTTCTAAGTCCAAATGTCACTGGAATCGACTGTTATGGGCCGCGCGTCGCACAAAGCAAGAATGGGTTGAAAAGTTCACACCCTGTGGTTTTTCCCCGGTCACCGTGGTAACTCCAAGACATGCTGGAAGTGGTTTGAAAGTCCGCTCGGACTGAAGACTTTGTGTCTGCTGCGCGCTGACCCTTGTGTCTTTCCATTAGGAAGACAGGAAAACACTATTAGAAGCGAAGCACTTAGCGGCGGCGTGCATTAGCGTGGCTCTGGCCGTCCCTCAGGACTATTACCCCGGTAGTAATAACAACGTCTCTGCTCAGGGCCGCCTAATGTGACTGCTGTTTTCTTTAGCCTGATTCCACTTTGCCGCCTCGCCCGTGGGTGTCAGGCGGCCGCGCGCAAAGTGAGAAAGCCGCCGCGCTTGTTTTAATCTGGAGCGGGGAGACACGCTGACCCGGGATCAGCCGCTCTGCCTCGGCCCCGCGGAGCTCGAGGCGCTAAGCTGCCCGGCTCCACGCGCGCGTTTAATGAGGCCCCGCATCAAAAGGCCCCGATTTGTTAGAAGGCGATCTCCGCCTGGGTTGGCTGGTGGAGTTTTATGACCAGTAGTTTTTTTTCCCCCGTACGTTTCCACAGATTTCAGCAGCTCTCGGAGGCCTTTCATTAGCCCAAACGTTGCCCTCCCTCAACGTAGGCGACGCTCCACCGCGTTCGGGTTCCCAAAGTGCTGTTTTCAATAAGCCCGCCTCTGTGCCGCGGCTCTCCCAGCGATCCAGTCAGGAGAGGCTCGGTGATGGGAGCAGTGTGTGTGCCACAATATATGAGTGTAAACACACATGGACCCTGTTAACACCTGGCCGCAATAATGGATGCGCGCCTCCCAGGGCAGAAGCAGGCCCGCCTAAATCCATGTATGTTTTTCTTGGCTTTCTTCCCGCCGTGTCCTAACAATTTGCCACCGACTCTCCCGTTTCCCCGGCGGAGCGCGTGCACGCGGAGGTCCTACTGGCTTTCATCTGATGCTGACTAATTAGCGGGGGGGGTATCAAACGAACAAGAAAACAGCAGAGTTTGAGCTGCGCTCCGAAGCGCCGGTTTGAACTTCCCCGTGGCGAGGAGTGGCCACTGGGGCTTCAAAGTAGTTAATTCAACATGTTGTAGCTTGATCAATCTGCGTCTCCTGCGTCTGAGCGGCTTAATCGCAGCATTTTATCTCGCTGCGCTGGTAGATGGCAGGAAAGCCAACATGGTCAGATGGATGAACAGATTACTGGCCAGTACCGACACGTACTTCATGCTCTTCGGGCCTAAAACGTACTCGCTGAGCAACGCACAAGAAAAGCAGGAAAATCGCCCAGAACCGAATGACTTGCAGTGCTGCATGTTTACACTCATTACGTTGGTTTCCTTTGAAGATTCGTCCCTTTTGTGTGTTTTAGCTTCAGTTGTTTGCTCCAGTTATGAGCAGGGAGGTTGGGGCTCGTGTCCTGAAGCATTTGAAATGCCTCAGCGTTTCAACAGGACTGGAAGTCACTCCTTTTGTTGTACTTTTTTGATCTTGTAAGGAACGCGAGCTCCACGCAGGGCGCCGCAGGCTCCGAAGACCTCCACATGGAGTCTAGTCGAATAATTATACGATAGCGAACATTGGGTTCACGTGTGAGAGCGTTTAGCAGGATTCAATATTGTATTTGGTGTCTGTCTGTGGCGACTGCGGTCCTGCTCTTGGAATTACATGGGCATCAATATCCAGGCAAAATGTAAAAACCAGGGGAGTTTAAAATGATCAGGGCAGTCAAATGATTGTTTGGATAAGAATCCATAATCCAGGCTGAACATTTTCAAACCAAATTTCCTCTCTGATTGCTGAGGGGGTGAAAATGGATTTGCCACAAAGTTCCATGGTCTGATTTCCTCCAGGACAGAGGTCAGCTGTTCCTTTCTGACCTCGGTATTATATTATGGCGTTCATATCAGAGCGGAGCACCTTATTGAGTCTCTGCAGGGATGATAGAGAAGAGAGGCGGTAGGTTTGACTTTGAGGAGTAACCCTGACAGCAGACTGCCTGTCCAATCACAATAAACCTTTTAATAATCCTGTTCCTTTACTGGGTCTGAGATCTCCTGTCCTCCGTCTCATCTTTATTTACAGTCTGTGGTGCATTTGTTGCAGAAACCTTAGTCAAAACATGTTTAATTATTATTAGATCACTTTCAAATTTCCAAAAGAAACATTTAGATTGACAAATCAGCACAATCATGAAGACAAATCATCCTCCAGACATCCGCTGGAATAATGTGATCTAAATATTTAGCCCATTCATTTCCTTCCAGTGGATAAAGCTACAACTTCAGTGCACATCCTTGTATACCCCCCAAGCCCATCCCATCTAAACATTTACCCCAGTGTGTTGTTAACATTTAGATATAAATCTGCCTGCAAAGAAAAATAATAATGTTGGGAATGTTTACAGGATGAAATCAGCCTTCGTGAAGCTAAAAGTCACCCTCTGTAAATATCTAAACGGCGTTGCATGTTTCTAAAAAAGCCGGAATGGGCAGCGAGAACGGCTCCTGCACACAGTGGTAGCCCAGTTTAGTCTGATTACATCACACATGAGGTAATAGGGCTCTCTCTCTCTCTCTCTCTCTCTCTCTCTCTCTCTCTCTCTCTCTCTCTCTCTCCGAGGAGCGTGGTGAGCGAGAGCGTTCTGTCGAGAATTTTAAACTTCGAGGTTTCTGCTATGTGTGTGGTTATTGTTGTTTGTGGATTGTTTAGTTGTTGTGGTGTTTTTGTGTGGTTGTGGGGGTTTGAGGGGTTTGTCGGGGACCAGCCAGGTTTGTCTGGCGGTGGCGTCCCGGCGCCAGGGGTGGTTGGTGGTGGTAGCGGGGACCTCCGTTGTCGCGGAGACATGGCGGAAGGTGGGGGCCAGGCCCGCACACCGGGAGGAGGTGGCCCGGCCGGGGGAGGTTATCGGACACAGGTCCGTGAAGTCGGCCGCCCGGATGAACGGGGCGGTGGTGATATTTGTGGAGAAGGTGGAGCAGGCGAACCGGCGGTGGAGACGGGGATCAGCGTCGGCGGGAGGTTCGAGGTGGTGCGCCGCACGCAGCCCTCCACCCGGGTCACCCGTCCAACGTGCCCCCTTCATCAGCGACGAGTTCCGGCCAAGGAGCTCGCCAGGTTCGGGAAGGTCGTGGCCCATACGGAAGGTTCCGTCGGGGTGTAAGTCCCCCTGCGAAGCGTCGTGTCCCACAGGAGACAGGTCTTCATGGTCCGAACAACCGGCGGAGGAGTGAACGTGCGCTTCCACGTCAAAGTGGAGGACGACTACATGCGTACGCGTCCCCCCGTCAGAAGTGCTTCGGCGGGGGAGGAGGGACATTAATAAAGCCGCCCGGGGGCCCGGCCCGGCCGGCCGCCGGACCGGCCCGGGGCCGGCTCGGTCCCGGTCCCGGTCGGTCCCGGTGGGCGGGGCCCGCCCCGGACCGTCTTGGGACGGGCCCCCCCCGGGGGGAGAGGGGGAACGAAAGGAGGAGAGCACCAGGGAAGTGGACAGGAGGAGGTGGGAGAAGGTGGAGAAGGTGGTGAGTGAGGCAGGTGAGTGAGCCTGATGGTGCACTGGTGGGTGTGGTAGCTCAGGTGGGTGATGGTGGTGAGGGACAGATAGGTGATGGTGGTAGGGACAGGTAGGGGGGGGGGGGACAGGTAGGGATGGTGGTGAGGGACAGGTAGGTGAGGTGGTGAGGGACAGGTGGGTGAAGGTGGTGAGGGACAGGTGGGGAAGGTGGTGAGGGACAGGTGGGAAGGTGGTGAGGGACAGGCGGAAAGTGGTGAGGGACAGGTAGGTGATGGTGGTGAGGGACAGGAGGCGAAGGTGGTGAGGAAAGGTAGGTGGAGGTGGTGAGGGACAGGTAGGTGGAGGTGGTGAGGCACAGGTGGGTGAAGGTGGTGAGGGTCAGGAAGGTGGAGGTGGTGAGGGACAGGTGGGTGAAGGTGGTAAGGGACAGTAGGCAGAATGGTGGGGACAGGGAAATGATGGAACAAGGAGCTGTGGGACCCTCCCAAGAAAGTCCCAAGAGGACAGAACGGTGGAGTGGGCGCAAGGCCAGCCGGCTGGCTGGGAAAAAACGTTCGGAGACCGACGGGAGAGCAGTGATGGTGGAGACGTGTGCGATGAGCGAGCTCACACACACACAGAAATGGAACTGTGATGAGAGTCCATACTGCAAAAATATTAAGAACTTCAGAAAGAAGAACTCAAAGGGGGAAGGGAGCACACCCAGAGAACAACATCACACCCCTAAAACATACCGAGGAATAAACGAGTCGATTTACGGACCAGGAGGTTTAAGAAAATATTTTAAAGGTGAAAGGAGACAAATGAGGGCGTTCATTGGTGCCTTTTATTGTTTTAGTAGCCTTTTTTTAACCGTAGTTTTAGACCTCTCACTTTTAATGAACAATTTAAGGTGGGAGTTTAAATATTAACGGGCTAGGGAAGCAAGAAAGGGCAAAGGCATAGAAACAGCCAAGAGTAAAAGGTAGATGTTTTATTTTTACAAGAGACCCACAGCAGTGACAGCAAAAAGACTGGGAGGAGTGGGAGGGGGTGTTTTAAGCCACGGCACATCGGTCAGTGCTGGGGTGGGCATCCTCTTCCAGGACTTTAACCCAGATGCGTCACAGTGGAACACGTCGTTCAGGGACGCTGCCTTTAATTAAAGCTCTTTAGTCACCTCACTGTTGTTTTTATTAATATCTATGCTCACCAACGGTGCAGAGGGAAGCCTTTAAGAAAATAACGAGCTTTTAAAAACCAGACTCACCGATTGTTGTTTTAGGGGGATTTAATGACAGAGGATCACTTTTGGATCGTAACCACATGGAGCCTCATCCAGTTTCCCAGCACGTTCGAGGCAGCTGGTCGCCCCATGGCCGGTGGACGTGGGAGAAGGAACGCAGCCACAGACAGTTCACAGTCCCACGTCAGAGACGACACCATCTCTTGGCCCGCCGACCGCTATTGTTTAAGCACCATTTTAGTGCTTTAAAGATGCGATATTTTACCAGTAGGTTTTACAGACCATGCACTGCTTTAGGAAGCGTGCGGTCAGAACATTCGCCCAAAAGCCCTACTGGCATTTAATCAACCTGACACGACAGAGGTTTTAAAGAGGCTTTAGTTACTTTGGCGGTTTAGACAGAGGAAGGAGGATTTTACCGTCAAGACAGTGGTGGGACCATGGGAAAGTCCAGATCAGACTTTATGTCAGAGCACACCACAATGTCACCCTTACATCACCAGATCAATCGGAGCCAGACAGATGGGAACAACGCGTTTGTGAGTCCACAGGAGATCGAGGGTGTTTGGAGATCCCAAGACCAAAAGATGGCCTGGCCAACCGCGGACACTAAGGTACAAGGTGCACGGTACGGTCCCGCATGCAGGACATCAGTGAGATGGACACCGGCTTTCTGGCCGGAGAGGAGCGTGGCAGAGCAGGGTCATCCACCCTGCTTTGGAGGAAGGGGGAGCGAGCGGAGCGAAAAAAACAGGACACCCGTCAGGAGCGAGTATGAGGAGAACAACGAACTATTGGAGGAGTACTGCTCTGGACTGCCCCAAGTTCCAGAAGAGGCCAACACCCAGCTGGAGCGCCCCCTGTCTGCCTCGGAGCTGTATGCTGCTCTGCAGAGCATGCAGAGCCTGAAAGCTCCGGGCATCGACGGACTGGGGGTAGACTTTTACAAAGCCTTCTGGAGCATCGTGGGCAGGACCTGCTGGAAGTCCTCAACGAAAGTCTTCGCTCTGGCTCCCTGCCGCTGTCCTGCAGGAGGGCAATAATTGCTCTCCTGCCCAAGAAGGGGAACCTGCAGGACATCAAGAACTGGCGCCCTGTTTCCCTGCTCTGCTCGGACTATAAGCTCCTCTCCAAGACCTTGGCCATCCGGCTGAGGAGGCCATGGAACACGTCATCCACCGGGACCAGACGTACTGTGTGCCCGGCAGGTCCATGGTGGACAACGTCCACCTCATTCGGGACGTTTGGAAGTCTCCAGTTCATTGGGATTGCAGGTCGGTCTTCTTTCCCTAGACCAAGAAAAGGCCTTTGACCGTGTTGAACACAGCTTCTGTGGAGAACCATGGAGAGGTTTGGGTTCAGCGCTGGTCTGATAGCCATGATCAAAGTCTTGTACTGTGACATTGAGAGTGTGCTGAAGTTCAACGGTGGCTTGTGTGCTCCTTTTAGGGTGCATAGAGGTGTCCGTCAGGGCTGCGCCCTGTCGGGGATGCTCTATGCGCTCTCCCTGGAACCCCTCCTAATCAAAATACGAGAGAATGTTCAGGGTTTGGTTTTATCGGGTTTTAACGGAAGCCTGGTTTTATCCGCGTATGCCGATGATGTCATTGTTTTTATTAAAGACCAGCGGGACATCAACATTTTAAATCGTGTAACGGACAGGTTTTCCGTGGTGTCGGCAGCGAGGGTAAACTGGAGAAAGAGCGAGGCCCTTGCTGTCGGCAACTGGGGTGGGGTCTCCCAGTTCTCCCAGGAGGCTTGACCTGGAGGAGAAATGGTCTCCGGTATCTGGGGGTTACCTCGGATGCCGGGACATGGAAGCGAAGAACTGGGATGACATTGTCGAAAAGGTGGCCAGCAAACTGCAGAAGTGGAGCTGGATCAAGCCCCACATGTCTTTTAGAGGGAGGGTTTAGTTTTAAATAACCTTGTCGCGTCTCTGCTGTGGCACCGTCTCGCGGTTTTAGATCCACCATCGGGCCTGCTGGCTCAGGTCCAAGCGAAGATGGTGGATTTCTTTGGGACCGTCTCCACTGGGTGCCACAGTCAGTCCTGTTTTTACCTCGGGAGGAGGGGGCCAGGGCCTCATCCACCTGGCCAGCAGGATGGCCACTTTAGATTACAGTTTCTCCAGAGGTTCCTCGGAGGGCCTCCTGATCTCGTGTGGAGGGGCGTGGCCAGCTGTATCCTCAGGCGCGTGAACAACCTGGGGCTGGATGCGGCTCTGTTTTTAACTAATTTAAAGTTTTTATCATTTCAGGGGTTACCTCTATTTTATCAGGGTGTTTTTAAATCCTGTGCTCTTTTAAGTGGAGCTCTGGTCAGACGGACTCTCTGCACTGGCTTTTAAAGGAGCCGTTGGTCTGTGGGGGCAGACTCGACGCCTGCAGCAGCGCCACCCCTGGGCTGAAAGAAGCCCTGACCAAAAGTAGGATGGTGACACTGGAGCAGCTGGCAGCGGCAGCGGGACCAGAGCTCACTGATGCCCAGGCTGTGAGCTCGGCGCTGGGGTCCGGTCGGTCCGACTGATCCAGAGGAGCCTGGTCCTCTGGAAGCAAAGACTCTCCACGGAGGAGAGGAGTCTCCTCCTCAGTCACGGGAGAGGAGAGTCGAGGCCGACCCCACGGACACCTTCCCTGAACTCCACCTGCACCCGGACTTCCAGGACCTCGGTGGTCCTCTCCTGGACGGCTGCGGCTCAGGAGCCCTCCAAAGCTTGGACAGGAGGATTTTATGCAGCCACATCGTGAAGACACTCCACAAAAATAAACTGAAAGACAGAGGGACAACGGTGTGGAAGGACAGGCTGGGGGACAGAGTCCTCAGTGGAGGACTCTTACAAGCCCCCATCAAGAAGAGGACTGGTGACCTCCAATGGAGGATCCTACACGGAGCCATCGCCACCAGTGCCTTCCTGTCCATCCTGAACCAGAACAATCCAAGCAACTGTCCCTTCTGTGGTTTTAACGAGAGTGTTTTTCACGTTTTTACCGGGTGCAGTAGGCTGGTGGGTCTTTTAGGGTTTTAACCGATGTTTTTAGGCTTTTAATGTCGTGTTCTCCACTGCTGTTTTTATCTGTGGAATAAGGCACAAGAGGGCAGGAAAGGGGAGATGCCAGCTTCTACATTTTGATAAGCAGCGAAACTTGCCATCTATTTGACCAGGAGGACAGAATTAAGAATGGAACGGCATGTGACGCGTGGCTTGTGGAAGCAGAACGTGAGGGTGCGCCTGAATCTGGAGTTCTGCTTCTACAAAGCCACTGAGAACCTGGAAGCTTTTAAACAGCAGTGGGGACACGAGGAGGTTTTAGTCACGGTGACAGAGCAGGGTGAGATGAACACAGCAACGTGGCTGATCTGAGGGACAGGTGAGGTTTTAACTGGTTTTATGTGTAAATAACGTGTAAATAAAGTGAACCTTAAAAGTCAAAGTCTCTCTCTCTCTCTCTCTCACTCACTCTCTCACTCTCTCTCTCACTCTCTCTCTCACACACACACACACACACACACACACACACATATTCATATTCAGGTGCATGTATGATATTTAGGGAGTTTCATGGAACTTACACTCACTTACTGGTGTTACTTTGAGTGGGACTGGAGAGAAACCAGTACTGCGATGATCTGACCAAGGAAGCTTCATCCTGTCTCCTCAATCCTCATCAAAGTTACTGGTTTGTGGTGACGCAATCTGCTGCCCTGGAGAGTGCGTCAAACACTTTGCTTAACTTAACAAAGGCCAGTGTGGATCTCTCCGTACCTGTGGAACTGGCCCTTCTACTAGAAACACGAGGGTGGTCTCTGATCAGATGAATTTGTGCGTCTGCTCTCGTTTACATTATTCCTCTGATCACTGATTGAAAAAAGACCTTCTTGTGATATCCTGACACCTTTTTCGACACTTGAGTGAATTACAGCGATCGTCTTATTGCAATAAGGCGTTGCGGACGCTCGCAGCAGCAGCGGGGCCGTCCGGGTCGGCGACCCCACGTGGTCGTGGCTCCGTGGTGTGAAGAGCTTGTGAATTTCTCATGGCTGCACCAGGTTTCCATCTCACGCTGACCCGTGTGAGAGCCCACTTTTATTATGATTTAGGTTTCGCCTTTAAAGAGAAACAGTTCGAGCTCCTCTGAACCTTATCCCCCGAGGACATAAATCACTTTTCCTCTTGTCCGTTTTACAAACATGAAGAGACGTTAATCTCCTCTACCTCACTCACATAAATTTGATCACAGACTAAATACTTTGGGCCAACTGTGTATCTACAGATATTTTACGACTCCCACTTCATTTTTGTGTTTATTCTGGGGCCATCCCGAATGCAGAGGGAAATGTTCTGGTGTGTATTTTGACAGAAGACCCACCACTTCACAGCTCTGATTTATCTATTTCTTGTGTTCGAGCGTTTGGTGAGTGACATTGTTACACGCAGTGAGTGCATCGCCTCAGGGCGTATAAAACACGTCTGGAAGCTGCTTTGCATTGGGGAATTGATAATAACTCTTCTGCTCTAGCAAGTCCTGACATTTCCTTGGCAACACCATAGGCAGACATTGCAACTACTAGAAATCAGGACAGAGCAGTAATATAGCGGAGGGATCACAGCAACACGTCGACAGTCAAAACAGACAGCACGTTGCAGATGTAAAAGGCGTTTATGTCCGCGCTACTCTGGACTACTTTGCAAATGACAAAGGCCATTAGCACCTCCCGGTCCAGAAGAGCCCTGATCCCTTACCAAAAGACCGGATACTTATTAGCCAGTGATCCAGCACATGAGGCTCTCAGCCAACCCTCCCACCCCACCTCTGCAGTACAGACACTTACGGGTCAGCGCCTGATCCATCATTTGCCACTCCTAGAATCCAACTCACATCCTGACACACACACACGCGCGCGCGCGCACGCACACACCTGATTAAGGCAGTGAAATCCTGTGAAGACTTCATCTCCTTCATCCGTCATGGGCCAGGATGTAAACTCATCCGAGCCGTTATTTTCGCTACAAAAGCAAAAACAGAACTCGCGACAAGGGATATTCTATCGTTACCCTCTGGTTCAAATCACTGCTGTTGGTGTGCTTTAACAGTACATTTGTGTTTTTGATATCAAAAAGGAGATTGGAAGAAGAAGAAAGCTTTCTCTTTAGTTAAAACCATAGCACAAACTCATCTACGCCCACCTTAATTGAATTAGCTCATCATTTTAGAGTCAGGTCTAATTAACTTTAGACAGAGGAGCTCAACAGGAGATGAAAAAGATATGTCGCTTTATTTAAAACCAAAACAGATGGTAAGTGGAGCTTTTAAAAATGTCTCTGTCCTGTTTGGTTGTTTGCAGCCCACAGTTTAGTTGACTGTTTTTACTATTGTGATCTCATCTTTCACAAGGCCCATGGTTCTTCCCGACTAACTGGTGCTGGCACCAGGAAAATCACAAGGCAGATGCTTTCAGATAACGCCGCACACTGACGTGAACACAGAAGATATCCCAGAACCTCGTCTCTGTTTATGAGATTAAAGAGTGTGAAAATTCAATAAAACTTATAACAGCAGAGCACAGATACATTGTCATATTACTGGGCACATTTTGATCTACTTATCTAAAAGTCCTTCTGAGGCTTCCAGACATGATGACAGTCATGTATTGTTTTCTTGTGGTTTTTGAGGGTTAAGTAGAAAACACACTTCCTGAGTGTGTCCTCTGATCAGAGTTCAACCAGGTTGAACTTTGAACTCTGTGCACTACGACAAATCCACACTTAATGACCGGGATTGTAGAAACCGGCTGACCAAAGGGAAACGAAGCTCTGAGTAAGTAATTTCAGAATCATGACGTTAGATTGTACCGATGTCCACAAGGTGTTGTTTTGAATTATTATTATTTTTAGTCAGTGGAATAGCAGCACAAAAGTAGCAAAGGAGAATTTGACAAGCATCCGTCTGGAAGGTTACTTGAGTTCATTCACACTTTTGCAGTTTAATCACAAACGCAGGGGTTAGACCTACAATTGTCCATCAGATTTTTTATAAAATCTGTGTTTAGACGAGCTCACAGTAGAGTCGGAACTCCTCCTCTTGTGTTTTTCTGGGCTAGACCCAGAATTTAGCAGAGAGTTAATGCAGCCACTGAGGGATCTTTGTAGAAATATACTGGATAAAGGATGGATAGACTAAGATAAGCTGTTACACGACAGAGTAAATGTAATACCATTTGCTTTATTTTGCTGTGTGGCTGGTAAAATAAGCCATGCTGCTTTGGAAAAAATCTATGATCAAATTGGGATTTTTAGCGAAACAATGCCACTTTCTAGGTTTGCATCTCTGTTGCTGTTAATTTGAATTATCCAACCATTAGATATATTTTTAAAATTCCATCTAGTTTGTTCTGACCCCCATAAATCTGCTATAGATGTGCAGTGAACCAAGTGATGAGCTTTAACTGGATCCTTTGTGAAAGCCCCTTCCCTGAGCCAAGAGCTCTGTGCACCCAGAAAGTTTACTTAGTCCATCAGTTGAGCCAAGGTCTGCCCCAGGCCTCTCCCAGTTCCTAAAAGTCTGTGTCTTGTTTGGAAACCAGAGCGTGCAGAGATAAACAGCAATGCTTCTGCTTATCTGGCCCCTCTGTTTCTAGGTACCCCCCCCCCCTCCCCTGTGACCTCCATGGTCTGGCATTCAGGGGGGGAGAGTGGCGAGCCAAGGCAAATGTCTTCACTTTGTGGGTGTTTTTCTAGGCAGCTTTGGTTTGGCCAGCGGCTTTAATGTCACGTGAATTCACGCCAACCTCAGCGCGAGGCTCTCGGCGGGGGGGGGGGCGCTTTGCTGTATTTTAACGTGGTTTCACTTTTCATACACAATCTAAACATGAGGATCAGTGGATTTATAATTACGGTGATGTGTCCTACTGTAACTCATCAAGGCCCACAGGTCTAATTCCTGAAAATACATAAATGTTAACACACAAAAACAGGGAAATTTATCCTTGAGTATCAATGCTGAAATCAGGAGGTGTTTAATCCATATGAAAACAAAACAATTTGTTTTGGTATAGAATTTTATGGAAAGGGAAAACTGAGTAGACCATTCCACAAGAAGGTTAATTTCACTTCAAATTATTTGAACTCTCAGTTAAGTTTCACGATGCTGCTGAACATTGACACTGACGTGTTGATCATCGTTTGGTATGGTTTGGAAGCAGAAGCCAGCAGAAGGAGGGAGGCCCTTCCTCCGTCTCCTGCTCAGCTCTGCTATTCATCATCAGGTGAAAAGACTGTTTACTGCCGGGGTCAAGGTCCCAGACACATGTTTACGGGCTCTCTCAGATGAACCATTGTTGCTAAAGTGCAGCCTGTGCATGCTTAGGCCACACTGAAGATCATATCTGAGCGGGCCCCTCTGCCCTGGAGCCAAAGCAGCCCGATTTAACCAGATTCATAAGACCAACACACAAAAGGACATTTAAGACCCATTTAGAGTTTCAGGATAAGACAGCCAGAAAGCTTGTTTATCCACCTCCTGTGGGATCGCTCTTCATTTATTCTTCCACATTAATATAAACACATTGTATTTGTTATTTGATTTGAGTATGCTGAATTAAACATGATACTTCCACTTTTTACAACTCTGAGCTGGAAGCAGAGCCTCTGGATTTCATTTGAGGTTATGTGACCACTCTAACCTTATAACATTAAAGATGCCCCCTTTGCCAGAAGATCTTTGTGATAATCCTCCACCCTGCTTTGATTCCCATGTGAGGAAAATGCTTTTACTGTGGTCTCACTTCTGCGGCCCTCACTGCTCTCCTTTCACGCGGCCTCCTCGCTGGGCTAACTCGGTGCCCGAGCCAACGGCGTCCTGTGTGGTTGAGGTGACGGTGGCGCCCCTCATCTGTGGAGCATTAAGAGTGAGAAGTAGATTAGGGCTGTCTCCTCAACACTGGGCAGACCTCAGCAGTCTGCAGCCTGAAGTAGCGCGCTTGGGTTACACAAGGTTTGCAACTCTAAACATGCTTCTGCACATGATGTTTTAGGTTTTTAGTAATAAGATAAGTAGATAATGTCAAAATAGTAACATCTGAGTTATTTCTGTGATATCCCATCCATATGAAAGGATAAACAGGCTGCAGATAAACATATAATGGCACTTTCACGCCTCACTTCCTGCGACATTGTTGCATTTTTGCGTACATTTATTTATTTTCATTCAAAATTCCAAGTTGACACAGAGTAAATGTGCCCCTTTTAAACCAGGCGAAAGGTTCCTGGCCAGAGTTGTGAGCAAAAATCCTAAATGAAGGAAGAAGGAAGTGTTGAGCAATGTCTTGTGTTTGCAGTTGACACGGTGAACTTATGTGGGCTGGTTTCCATGTCAGCCAGCCACGTCCTTTGTTTTTAACACTTACTGAACAGTTTGTGAATAAAACGCTGCTACACTTGGAGAGTTTTGAGTCTCAAAATCCCCTTTTGTCCATTTGGTTCTGTGTATTTTCTCACCAGGATGTCCGTGCTAGATGGAAATGGATGAAAGACTTTGGGATCCAGGGAGTAAAACTCCAAATGCTTGCAAAGGACAAGAGTGGGACTGAAATGCTTGGACAACCTCGGGGTGTAGAAACATAATCAAGCCTATGTTACATTATACAAGCACATTTTAGGCTATATAAGTAAGTTTATGTGGGTTTAATGACTCGAGGTGAGCATCATAGTAATCCTTATTAATTCCATGTTGGTCGTGTATAAACATCTGTGTGTTCTGACCAAGTGAAAGACAAAATTATGCTCATGTGTCTTTGCTTTGAGGGCATTTCACTGTAACAGAATATGTTTGTGGGTGAGCTTAAAGGGGGAAAAAGTAGAAAAGGGTTGTTAAATCCTCTCAAAACATTTAATTAGTATACAGACTCTCAAAGTTATCATTAAAAGGTTTCTGCAGGTTATTAAGGTGTTGCTATGCTCTCTGAGCAGTGTGTGTGTGTGGTACTTGGGAAAATATTCGACACAGTTTTTCCTCCACTGAGGTGAATTTTTCGTGTAGTTCCAGTACGTTTCGACATGAGCGTGTCTGGTACTCTTTCTAGTTATGTGCTGAGGGAGTAGTGACAGGTTGAGAGGGAGGTGGGCACGGGAATGACAGTGGGGAGTGGAAGGGAGAGTCTGTGTGGCAGTCTGGGACAGATGCACATAATTTAGACCAGAGGGGGAACCTGAGAGCCCTGCCGTCTGACAGGAAGCACTGGCTTAACTCCTGTCTCATCTGGATGACAGGAGGTCTCGTCTGGCCTGGTATGGGTCGGCTTTGATGGGGCAGCCTCCACGCAGAACAAACAGAAAGGTTCAAAAACTCCATTTGAGTCAAATATGGCTCAACTGTTTCTATTATTATTATTATTTAGAACTCTTCTTATACTACTATAAATCTTCTTATACTACTATATACTAAGTATTGTACTGAAGTGGGTACAAATCCTGTGTGAAGCTGGGAAATACTCTTGTTTATATAACTCAGGTGCGTCATGCAATCACTTTTTCTCCTTGTGAGAAGGCCTGTGAAGCATCAATGCGCCCTCAGAAGTAACTTCCACGTCAACAAACATGGAAAATAAATGAATCACTACATGTTGCCAGTTTACATGAAGGTACCAAAGCTGCACCTAAAAATGTTTGTCCCCAGTGTGTCTTAAAGGCAGTGCATCTCAAAGGCCACAAACTATTGCAATGTTTAAAATATAAAGTTATGAGGCATTTCTTTCCCCTATGTGACGCATGCAAACTATGCCGCAAACTTGTCATTGGAAAAGAGCGAAGAAAAGGCCTTGAAGCTGTGGCTGCCATACTGCACCCAGACAACAAAGGCCAGTTTGAAAATGTCCCACTTTGCTGTAATGTACATACCAATTTGTGGTTTTACATACTTTCTGCACATCAGTATGGGCCTCTGGATAAAAAAGTTCTCCATCCAGGGTATTATTTTTTCTATTGCCCACAACGAATCTGAGCCATTCTGCGCTCAAAGACAGAAATCACCATTTTATGTGGATACCTAATCAAAATAAAATCAAACAGTAATTGTGATTTATTTTCCCTTTTTTCAAAAGGTCTGAGCATATTTGGTCTGGATCAGACCCAACTCATGTGTTCCTGCAGTCATGACTGGTACTGACCCAGACATGGGAGATCAACTCAAACTGATCATTACGCCATTACGTAATTACAGTCCACTGTAGCAGTCAACGGTGATCTTTATGCCCAAAGAGTGATTGGCACTATCACTGATGTTCCTGTTACTGTAGCAAGTCTAAAAATAGTCCAAGTTGGCTGCCTTACAGACTGATGTCATGTTGGAGTGTCAGCCTGGCACGCGCAAAAAGAAAATAAAACCGTTTTAACTGGTGTTGCAGGGAAAATCAGTTTCCTATTAAAATGAAATGCTGCATTTAACGTGGAGCTGCTGAGTCCAAACATTTACAGAGGAACCCTGGCAGCTCCGGAGACGCTGCAGCGGAACAAAATGTGTTTGGGGAAAACAGCTCTGGCTTTATGAAGGTTCAAAGATATATTGTGGCTTCCTTGTGCGTATCTGATTATGTGCAAATATACAAGTAAACAAGTGCCTATAAGATAGTACGCACTGGATGACTCATGTTAATAAATCTGCTACCACACACACACACACACACACCGCTGCCTGTATGTAGTACTTAAATAAAATAAAGCATTTGTTTGTGTTTTAATGATCTGTGTGTGTGTGTGTGTGTGTGTGTGTGTGTGTGTGTGTGTGTGTGCCGCTGGTGTGTATTAGTCCGTGTGACATATCCGCTGTTGGCAGGACTTTTCCGTTCTCACAGCGGCGTCCAGGAATTTTTCATCATCTTCCTCCCTGTTTTCATGACCAGGGCCCCAGTGTGATGTCACTTCCATAAATTTCCAACACTATGACAGTTACTGTGTTTGCCCCTCCGGTGCTTTTTTTTTTTTGCAAACGGTGGTTAAAAACAACTGGCTAGACTTGAAATTCTCTTTGTCACTCACGTGGGAATTCGGTTGCACTCGCCAATAATGCTAAAGTTAGTTCTTTGATTAGAGCAGTCGCTCATCTGAATTCATAAATGACATGTGAAATGCAACGTTCCGTATCTACATTGAAATTTTGTTTAAAAGCACTAAAAACTACGACCTAACCACTTTGTTGTCTCTAATCTTGTTGCCCTGATTCTTTTCCAACAGTTTTGCGACCATGATCTTCCGTCGTTGCTCGTGCTGGAGTGTATTCCTGCGGTCATTGGAGAAGGTCATTCTGATATAAGATCCTTTCTTTTCTGTGTTAAACGCCGCACAGCTGATTCCCGACGCCGAGCTCCGGGCTGCACGAACAGCAAGAGGTTGAAGGAGATGAAAGAGGCAGATCAGAAGTTGAGATTCTCACAGCTGTTTGTTCCCGTATTGAATGATACCTTTAAAGTATTAACTATCACCACACTCCCTCACAGGAAATCCTCTTTTTCTAGCGCGCCGATCATTTTGTGGCTGGCGTCTGCTCCCATCCTTTGGTTTCGTGTTGTTCTGCTCCGGCAGGCGAGTGAGTGACGGGGGCCTGCTGAGAACGCTGCTAATGAAAGTCATTCCCTAGCACGTCTGTCTCCACGGTAGCTTTAGTTAACCCCCGCCATCACCACCACCACACACCCCCCACAGCAAATATTCCACTTCTGCCATGATGGGGGGAAAAAAATGGGTGTTGTCCCTGAAAAGTGGAAGTGTGTGGAAAGGTCATTAGAAACAACAACATTACACTTTCACTAAAAAATAGAGATCCTGACTAGTTTGATCTTGATGGGACATTTGTCTCAATGAGTCATTTCCCTCTGACTGCCAAGCACATAATGTGTAATTAATACTTACAAAGAAAGCTCTGTTTCTTATTATAATAAGCTGGTTTCATTTTTATTGAATAAAAATTCAAATCTTAATATTAATAGTTGTCGTGATTGTAGTGTCTGTCAGAATTAACACACTGCTGAAACGAAGTCTCACATTGGAGTAGGTGGCAGGAGAGGTGACACACTCAAGGAAACTAATAACTTGAAGAAAAATTTGGGCCAGGGAACAAGCTCTTGCTCCATCACGAGCAGGGAGTAGTAATTTTTGATATTTCACCATGGTTTTTGGCATCAAAAAGGCAATTAAATCTAAAGGTCTCAATAAGTGACAACTTCAGCAAAATAAAAGCTTCATTAAAGAACACAACCATATTTAGTCTTATGAGGAGCACATAACATACTGAGGGAAAGGGAGCCTCGGCTGGATTCTTTGGTAAAACTCAAATAGTGCTGCGTTTCTCTGCTCTCACCTGAGTGGTAGATGGGTTCCACTGACTTGTAGCTGTCAGGCAGGATGAAGGTTCCCTGACACGCCCCCGCCGGCGGTGTGGACGTGGGTGGGGGCGCTTAACGCTGTCGGGCCACAGCACGAGAGACCCAGGGCCAGGCCCGAGTGTTAAAGGTTGTTGGTCTCCATACGTTAGCCCCTGGCTCCGTCGGGGTCAACCCCTCCTCTCCACCCAAGGCAGCTGGGATAAGCTCCGGCCCCCCCACGCTCCCGTTGAGGGAACAGCAGCGGAAGATGGATGGATGGACATTTAATCACAGCTGCTGTGTTACGGGTGTGTAGATGTTTGCCAGAGATTCCCCAGCCACTCTGGTGCCACTTGTTACCTGCGACACATTCCCACAGAAACACAAATCCACCTTTATTCCTTTACTCCCCAACAAGATGTTTCAGGGACAACTGGGTTCTTCCCATCTTGATTTACATTAATTTTTTCCGACATGTTACCTTTTTATGAATCATGTATAAATTGACGTAGGGGCTGGTGTTTAGTGTGAAATGGAAAAGATTGGCCATGGTAGTAAACTGAATTTAAAAGAATAATAAAACCGGTCCATGTAATAAAATGACAGGTAGGGTTAAGCGCGTACTTGCTTTGGCAGACTGTCTGAGGCAGAGAAGAGACAGGAAGAAATTCCCAGCGGGAGAGCCAGCTCATTATGGTATCCTTTTACAAGCCTGGAGCAGCTCGCAGCTACAGTTCAGCAGAAGTTACAGACTTCCCCTGTCTCCTTAATCACGGCTGCAGGAGCACAGACATTCAGGCAAATTGCTGAGACGATGTTGCAGAAGTCACTGGTTGGTGCATCCGCTCCTGTATCCCTTCTGATTACAGTGGTCTTTCTCAGTTTTACTGCCTGCAGTTAGAGATCACCGACTCTGTCCGACCTTCTCATTTCCACGGAACCGACTCCAGTTTACGCTCATCAAAGATGAGGCGGTGGAAGGCGGCGGCGGCGGTGGTGGGGCGCAGGTTTGGTTACAGTTTCAAACACTGCTACACTTCCTATTTCTGAGAAAGCAAGGTTTATGAGAGCACTGTTGTTTTCCCTCATGATTGATAAAAGTCATGGAAAAAGATGCTTAAACAGATGTTTCCAACACGTATATATGTCGAATGAGCTTTTGAGTGAGAGATACAGAAAAAGGATTTTTAGAAAGAGATCTCTTGCTTTTAATGAAACAGACTCGTTAGCAAGATTTTCATTGGCCAAATAGTTTAAAATGTCGACAAAAACTTCCACGCCAGTGCTGAGAGGCCAGAAAATGTGTCAGCTTTCTTGAACAAAGCTGCACCTTTACCACACAGAGAGCTGCTGGAGGATGCTGCCTGGTGGTTTTTCCACCTCGGTGTGCTGCCGTTAGTGAATTCATAGAAATTCCACGACCTGATTTGTTACCACAGACGCCAACCCAGAGTGTAATTGCATGCAACTTTATGAGATCCATTTAGCAAAGTGGGTGAATGGGCAAAACTGCTGTTTGTGCGTGTGTGTGTGTGTTTTCATAAACATACACTTGGTTTTGCACAAGCACACCCACAGACAGGGACATTAAAAAAGGGTGGCTTACTGAGATAATTCAGTAGGGGATTTGTGGGCGGGCGGAAGAACAGGGTGAGATTATATCTGCCACGTTTATGCTTTTCCTATTTTACTACTGAATTTCTGTAACATTTGAGGGCTTCATTAAATCATTCATTATTTGGGTTTAAGTGAATTCCCTCCAACTGTCCACCAGAAACCCAAAGATGTGGACGGAGTGTGTGACTTCATAAAATTAATGTCGATCCATTCAAATAAAGGCAAAAGGCTTTGCATGAAAAGAGCACAGGGAGTGCTGGAAGTGATTTTCAGCGCTCTGACCACATTCTGAGATGACATCACCCGGAGCAGGGTGGAGTCATCTGAAGGAGTCGCAAAGTAGTAGGTTCCCTATTTCGACATGTCCTGAGCCTGGTCTGATTTGTAGAAGATCTCCGATTGGATAGGATGCAGACTGCATCCAAACAATCGCCGCCACAGCTTCAACGAGGACCAGTAGACAGGAATGGTCAGGTTACAACTCAGCAAGAGGCCAGAGCGGCTGAAGAGAGGCTGGGTCGCTACTAAAAATGATTCACTTGTAGACTCTGTTACTAGTATGGTCATTGTGATGACTGATTAAGACTCCACCAACTCCGCACTGGTCATGTGCTGTAAACTGGTCTGGAGGATTCCCCATTAGTGATGATTAGTGACCTCGGTGATCATAAAAGTTTTCATGTCTTGAAATAATGATATGATGAAGATGTTTAGCTCATCGACTGTCTGGGAGCATTACAGGGTGCACGACTATATTACAAGCTTGTAAAGAGGCCCAAAGAAAACATCTTGTAACACCTTTCCTGACACCTCTCTCTCTCTCCCTGGTGTGTTTTTCCACACGAAACTGCCAGAGGCACTTGTCCTGATAATGTGCACCTTGCTCTGGGAAAAGTTTAGCATGATAATTAACATTTGCAAACAGCACTGAAGAAACACATAAACACACACACACACACACGCGTGTGGGAGGAACAACTGGTTTTGTAATTGAAAATTGGTTTCCTGCAAACACTACACATGTTATAGTTTTGTTTTTTGCTGACCTTTCAATAGATTCACACAGAACTGGATTTAAGAATTGAACGTTGCATTTGTGAAAACCTTGCCTTGTTCTGAGTCATTTTGTCATTCATCTTGACTACTGAAAACATGTCTGTGCTCCACACCGACGAAGCGTGCAGTGACTTTAATTCCTGTGGACGTCTCCCTGGACTTTAGGCCCAATTCGGCATATAAGATGCGTCACTGGAGGTGTTAGAACTCGTTATTAAAGGATGAGGCCCAAATCCACAGAAAATCCTTTGTCCATGTGATGCTGATAGAGTTGGCGCTGTCATATTACTGCACATTCCAGTTTTTGCCATGAAGCAACCCTTGATTCCATCTTGGCACAATACTGTTGCTTAGCATTAAACAGTATTTTAGGGAATGACATAGTGCACGTGCCAATTTTTCTGCCCATATGAGTCTTTATGGTGTTGGGTGGTGACATTTGTGCTCACAGTTTCCATTCATTTCCATTTACATCATCCAGCAAAGGCTGATGTCAACAGTTGAGGTGTCCAGTACTACAAGGTTTCAAACCTGATGACTCAATCAAAGTACATGCAGAGGGAGCTCCTTACAGTATTTTTTAAATAATTTATATTATATTATATATTATATATATATAGACATATAATTAATATCAGTTAACTGATTAGATGTGTTTAATGAATTAATTTTTAAATGCAAACAATAAGGGGCAGATTTCAACACAGAAAGTGGCCACTTCATTCAATGAATGGCCTCAGAGTCACATTAATCATTATGGATTTATGTGTCAAACAGACTGCACACTCGGACTGGATTTCAAAGCATCTGAAGAGGATAAGATTGCACTAAATGCACAGGATGTCCAGTCTTCAGACTGAGCGTCACTGCTCTGAGGTCAGCTCACAAATATTAAGATTAGGATAGGTTACAAGATCAGGAACTGTTCGATGTGACCAAGTTCTACATGGTGGTGGCTCCTGGAGAAGATCCCATCCTATATCCATAAATCCATACATGCCACACACTGTAAGGAGGATTCGCACATGTGTGTATGTGTGTCTGTGCCACTCTGGAATTAAACCATATTCTGTGAAGTCCAGACTACAGAACCACCTGGAAGCCTTTCCGGAGCTCGCAGATGTCTTCAATCAGTCTCCTTGAACTGGCTTTGTGTTTACTCCACGACTAGTAGCATGAAATTAAATGAAAATGTGTAGGAGGAAATCCATAAACAAGTAGAGCTGGCTACTATTTTAATGTTACTGTGAAGTGACATGAGGGCCACGGTGAGCTGTCCTGTACGGGACAGTGTAGGGTCTACTGTGTTACCTTAACTTAATTTTGTAACTGAGTCAAACCAACCCTGGAGGCACCACACAGCAATGGGATGGGTGGGGGCTTATGTACTCACATACCCTCAAGCCTGAAATGCACCCAGAGAATTTAACCACCTGATACATCAACAGGAAGGCTGTCCTTGGTGCAGTCCTGGTACAAAAGACAAGTTTGGTTTTCTGAGCATCACAGAGCAGCACAGGCAAAAGTGCAAGTGTAGGTGGTTGTTGAGCGAGTAACCTGTGGCTCATGGCCTCTATGTAGCGCTGTGTTGACGTGCAACAATAAATCTCGCTTGAAGACCGGAAGAGACATAATTTTGGTTTTCAAGTAGAAATTTTGATGGTGTTCACTGAGTTTCTTCAGCTCGGTGAGACAGCTGGAGGTTTTCAGAAGTCATGGTGACGATACTGACAAGACGTAGGGAGCAGCGGGTATCGAGGTAACGCGCTTCATCATAAAAAAAACTAGTTGGAGCTGTCCTAATTCTAGCCTGCTCTGATGGTTCCTGTCAGGTAGTGTGTGATTAACTGTGCCACAGCTGTTTGACTGAAAACAACTGCCTGTTGCTACTGGAAACAAGGTTTTTTTTTTCAACCTTAGGAGAAAGAAAAGTCAATGAAGCTTTGCTTCACATATATAGAGTGTCTGTCGACGATGTGTTCATGTAGAAAACATCAGTGGATGAGCAGCAACAGGTAGAGAGCAAATATTTACCACACTGTCCGGTGTCCTCCCTGGGAAGCTTGTTTAATGAAAGGTTGTTTAGAGGAGGCACTTGATTTTGCAAACGCACCAGCAGACACTAGTTTGTGTAGACATGCTCTGTTGCTGAATTACTGGGCTGCTGTATATATTTGAGCATGAGAGCGTAGGGGTGTATTTGTACGTGTTAATTAAAGTATCTTACACATTCCTTCATTTTGTATCTCCAAGTTGTGTTTGTGTGTGTGTGTGTGTGTGTGTGTGTGTGTGTGTGTGTGTGTGTGTGTGTGTGTGACAGAGAGAGAGAGGAGGGGGAGGTGGACTGAAGGCTTTCCAGCTCTTCATTATGTAAACAGTGTTTATGGTGTCCACTAAGAACCCCCCAGGGGGATGTTTATACAGACGCCATCATCAACTAAAACTAAAGCCATTAGCCAAAGACATGGACACACACATACATACACACACACACACACACACACACACACACACACACACACACACACACACAGATCAAGATTGCTTTATTGATGAGATTACTAGGAGTTGTTTTTGTGAAGCTGTGCCTGTATGTGTGTGTGTGTGTGTGTGTGTGTGTGTGTGTGTGTGTGTGTGTGTGTGTGTTGTTAGTATTTATTTTTTACCCCAGGTTACATGACAGCCAGCATTTATCTGTTTGTGACCAAAACAGCATTTATGTTTGATTGCAACCAAAATAACTCAAAAAGTTATTAGTGGATTTTTAATGAAATTTTCAGATAATGTTGATAATGGGCCAAGGAACAGATGATTAAATTTTGGTGATGTTCTGGATTCCAGAGGGACTTTATGATCTTCCAAAGTTCAAAGCCAAGTGTCTCATAAAGCAAATTATTATGTTATGTAACCTTGTCTTACTACTACTATTACTATATATACACCATAATCAATTACATATATACAGAGAGAAAGAGAGAGAGAGAAGATTTTATGATTCTTTATCATCGCTTGAGCTCTTCATTATTTTTCTAGTTTACTTTATTCTTATTTGGCTGAATGCTAAAATCTTGAAGGTGCTGTTTGCATCGTCGGGGTGCAGCAGTTTACAGTTGTTGAGTTCCCTATTTGGGTCACTTCTGGCAGGACTTTTAATATAATTCCCATGTTTGCACGGTCTTATTTCCTCAATTCAAAGACCCGCACGTGATGATTGTAAGCTCTAAATCCTGCCTTTATGACTAGTGATTAATGAATCGGCCCCAGTATTGTACTTCCCATGGCACTGATTAGAATGAACAAATGACTTATCCATCTCTGCCCCTGTAAGAGAGCAAAAGAGCCACAGTACTTTTAACCACATACCAACACTACAGTCACAGCTCTAGATAACATTCACACCTGTGTGTGTATGTGTGTGTGTGTTTTTCGATATTTGTTAAAGGGCACATATTTTGCAAAACCCACTTTTTCAGTGCTTTAGTCCATATATTTACATATCAGGAGTGTCTGAACTGATCATTCTGTAAATATCAGTTTTGACAATTAATTCAATGTTAAATAAACTGCTGTAGTCTGTAAATATGTCTAAGAATGATGCATTTTGCACTTCCACCCGACTGTTACATCACAGTTGGGGTGATTTGAGTAACCCCGGCCTTGCGCTGGGTACATCCTCCCATATTACTACAGCTACCTGTGCAAGGATTCTCCTACACAAAGCCGCCCTTACATCTTCTCTCCCAGCAGAACAGATGGGCGGGGCAACGACCATCTGTGGGTGGAGCTCAGAGTAGCTCATTAAGATTTACAGTTAAAGGCAGTCAAACCAGCTTTTCTGACCAGGGCTGTGAAACTGGTGTGTTTAGAGTCCAACTGTGAATTCTTGGGGTTTTCCAACCCAAGAACTTTATTAAGATTTAATCAAGGAAGACATCAAGTAACCATGTTAACTTGCAACAAGAATCATAATATGTCACCTTTTAAATAGCCCAAGGTTACATTTAGGGTTGTAAAGTGCTTAGAAATAAAGATGTTTTTGTCTTGGATCAAAGGAAAGGAAATGTGTCCCAAAAAGCACTTCTGCAAAGTCTTTAAAGCTAATCCAATGTTGGGCGATGAGTTTTCAGATCGGCAAACACAACACCATCCTCTTGATGTCACAGTCACATCCAGGTCTGTAATCTCCCTCAATTTAATCAAACCCCCTTTTAACATGGAGGAACCCACTAATAATGGTGAGTCCATTCCACTAACCAATAGACCTGGATTTTTCCCTTCTGGTTTCCTTCAGACATCATCACAGTCATGATAAAACGCTCCAGAAAACACAGTAGTAAACACTGGAAGGCAACATGGAAGCTGGTGGGAGTGCTGCCTTTCTAGACAGATTAAACGTAGACTCGACGATGTTTGAGTGCTGATGATGAATGAATGCAGACAGAGGAAGCTTTTGGCTGAGATGGCAGATTACAGTGATGGCGGTTATGTCATTCATCATCACCAGAACAGGGTTGCAAATTCCCACTTCTGTCTGGATGTGGCTTTCCCATCGCTGCCAATCGGACCCGGAGCGGATAAAAATCCAAGTCCTGGGTCATTTGACCTTAGAGTGAACGTGATTACACTCATTCCCACCAACTAACAAAGCTTGGTATTAGTGGACATATGGTTTGGTAACAAAAGCTACATCACCTACCAAAATAAAAGTACTAAAAACAATAATAAAGAATGCCCAAAAAACAAAACAAACAAAAACACGCAAACAGACAATTTAAAAGTGCTGAAGTAAATGAATGTGTTCCAGAGATATATATATATATGTGTGAGATATATATATATGTGTGAGATATATATATATATATATATATATATATATATAAAAGCTCAGTGTTGTGATCGCACATTCAGATGCTCTAACATGGCCTGACCAGTATTGATACTGTTACTGTGAAATGACTTCACTTCCAGGCTGTGGAGCCTCTTTGAAAGGCCACAAAAGGCTTCACACCTGCACAGTGCTGGATGTTTGGGATGTAATTGCAGGTCTGAGCACCATGCCTGCATGATGCACGCGACACATGGACAAACACACTACTGGAACGATGCTGTTTTGGATTTGTGTGAGTGTGAGCGTAGACAGCAGCTGCCCTCTTAGAAACAGCACCTGTAGATGGAGATGGGAACTTTATGGGACCTAGAAATGATGAGAGGCGCCAGGCTAGATGGCTCACTCTCCCGTGTCCCACCCGGGTTGCGGTTTTTGTTGTTCATGGGATTGTGCAAAGCCTCTGGGACATTGGAGTCTCTGTCACAAGCTAAGTCTGGAAGTGTTTATCTTGTCTTATCAGGGACGCTTCCTGTAGTCTGCCACTTGAAGTCGGATGCCCACTACACTATGTTTAGGACAGGAGGGTCTTTCAAGAGGGAGCAGTGAAACGCCTGACTCATCTGACCACAGACTGATTTACTCGCACAGAATATCCAACTGTGCAGTCTGCAGCCCTGCAGTACTCTAAACACACACATGCTATATTGCGTGCTGTCTCTGTGTTTGGTTTTAAAGAGTTCAGGAAACACCCCTCCTTTGAAGCTGAAGTTTGCCTCCCAGCATCCTCTTCCTGTAGCCTATATGACTCCAGTTAAACAGTACAGAAACATTCATATATTGCCTTTATAGACACGTAAAACATCCTGTGACATATTATAATGCAGCGCACACTGGTCTATCAGCAGTAATAGACTCTTTGGCAAATCTCCAAATAGAGAATGAAACAGCGTGTGCTTCATCACTGTCACAGGCAGTAACCGACACACAGGTGATCAAAGCAGTTGTGTTTTGCTGAGTGTTTTGGATTTGAATTGAGTCATGTGTCCATGCAGCCGTGCAGAGAAGACACATAAAACGTGAGATACCGCCAGAACTTTTAGTTAGGGTGCTTCACTCACCTCTGTCTCAGATTGGGTTGTAATTCAGCTGTAGTTCAAAAGGGCAGTTTACCGTTTGTTTATTGTCCAGATTGGACAAATAAGTCCGTGTCTGTCCCGCGATTGTGAGTCAAATAATACAAAGTTAGCGGTATGTTGTTAGATTGTAGATGGTGGTCTGAAGCTGGAAGGAAGGAAATCCACCAAAGCAGACAAGGGGCAGAGCAGAGGCTGGAAAACTGCTGATCCAAATCAAATGTGGTGAAGCAAACCATGCCATCTGAACCATTTGGAAAGAAAATACTTTTATGAAGATAAATGAGTCTTTAAGGGTTTAAAAGAGTTTGACTTTAGCAAAACAAACACAAATAACATTGCTTCCTTTCCTTAAATTGGCATTGTGAGGATGTTTCTTTTTTCATTTAAAAAAAACCAATTGTTTTTAATAAACACTCACATTTAGACTTATTTACACATCTTTAACCAGCAGATAAACAAAACAATAGGTAGGAAATTTCAAAGAAAGGAAAGAACATTTATTGTGATCCCTTCACACCTGTTGAGTACTATTTTTGAATTACTTTAACTGTTACTTACTGTTTTTAAATATACAATATATCTATGACACTGTAATCACAGCTAGCGTTGTTATTCACTGCCTTTTTTGAGAAGTCAAATATAATTCATGTCAATGCGTCGTTGATTTATTCAGCAGCTGTCTGAAAGTGACTCTTCTAATAACAGATATGTGAAAGTTCAGGTGGCATCTGACCAAACTTCATTCTCTAGAGCTAGGAGTGAAAACCTGTCACACATTCATAATTTATGCTGGGTCTTCTGTGTGTATATTATCCTGTTTTTATGACAGTCAGGCTACTATGAGGAGATTTTGAATAATGCAGATAAGTGTATTACTTTGCTGTGTAACTCCACCAGTGTGATATTTTACAAATGTAGTTGACTTAAGTCTGATTTTATGCATTTGCCAAACGGTATTTTCATATTACTGCAGTTATTTTAAATGAAAGGTTTTTAATTATTTTTAAATAGCTATTTTAAATAGCTAACATGCAGTTCTACACACAAGGTCATAATCCGAATATTTCTTAATTTTTTTGGCGTCAAAGACAAAATGTTTGTGAGTGGGTGTATTCTCTCCCCAATGCTGTAAATCTCAGTTAAGTCCCAAACAAATTTCCATCCCATCATTGGAGTTGGTATAATGAGTGGCCACACTCTCTGACTTTACAAATTGGACACACACCAAACCTTCAGGTGCTTTCGTGCATTATTACGTACACTATAATTTCATCCCTGTCACGATGTCAGGGTAGAACGAAATGCAAAAGATCTTCTTCAGTGTCTTTTTTGGGCTTCATAAAGACACACTCATTATGCTGATTTTGTGCAACCAGGCACTGATTATAATACAGTATGTGTACAGAGCCATGAGTGTAACATTTCTGATTGCAGATAAGGTTTCCTGCTGCAAGACATTAGAAGAGGACAGGCCCCAGAGAAAGACACAGTAATAAACATTATATAAACCATCAGATAAGTACACAACATAAACAGGAAAAATCCCCCAGTTTTCTCACTGTGCATGACACTTGTGAATATGCTTACGTGGGAAATCATGTGAGCACATACACACATTAGTGCTGGAAGAGTTGGATAAGTATTTATGAGGTTGGAGATAGGAGTGGTCGAGGATGGCTCCTGTGGGAGTCGGTTGTTCCTCTGGTGTGTCTGGAGATAAGAAGATTCCTCTGAAGAACCCTTGTTTGTCCTGGTCCCAACCATGCACTCACACGTTCCTATCATCAACTGCAGCAAATACAGTCACATAAGCCCACTCTGCCTTTATTCCTATCCCTGGTTACTGATTTTGCTCAGTACTGACTTTAAAGTTATTTGTGGTATACCTGTTTTTAATGCTCCGAGCCCTTGTAGATATTTTATTGGGTGTGCGTATTTAGATATAAACACACGTGACATGAGCATTTTGTATTTACCAAAGGTTCTAATGATTTTCAGGGGCAGTTGCTGAGTGGCTCAAATGCAAATAAACAAGTTCATCCACCAGATGGACACATCTCTTCTTTGTGATTGGATTTGTAGTCCATGAAGATTTTGCTGGTTTGTGTCGATGCACACTTTCACTCAAATTAATCACCATGATACTCAAAAGCTATGTTTGATTTTATGAAGTGCAATGTGAACCATATTTCCCCTGATGGTTGTTTGACAGGAATAAAAAGATAATTTCTCTCTTTCCACTGAAGGAAATAGTGTACTTATTTTCTGAGTTGATGCACCATGACAAATTCCTCTGTGTTTTGTTGAGCAGTGTGGGGGCCTTCAGAATGGTGACCCCAGACTCACCTCTGTGCACAACGCTGAGCATAGTGAACTCACTCTCCTCCAATAATGAGATCATTACCAACAGTTAATTAAAAGTGATGCATCTTCTAAAGCTTTGCCCCATATCACAGGGTCCAAACAATTGCGTTCGTTGTGGACACCCGAAGATGAAAGGGTGAGCCAAATGGAGAACTCCCATTGTCCACCTCCTGAGAAAGTGTCTCCCCTCACTTTTTGCCATTCAATGAATTCTTTGTGTGCACACTGGGGTTGAAGGCAGCTTTTTGGGGTTCAGCAGGAGAGAGCGGTGATGTACCAGACTTTGTGTGAGTCCAGTGAGGGACAGATGTCAAGTGTAAAAAAAGCCAAATAGGAGGAGGGAGGAGGAGGGATCTTATGGATAAGTCGTGTTCTGAACAATGTGTGTTTCTTTTTTACAGGTGGGAAAAATCAGATCTGTGTGAGCAACTCATTTTCCTTTCACAACACATGAATGCCTAGACTGGAATGACCATGGGCTGAGATATACGTTAGTTTCTTAATGTTTTTTCTCCAAACTTTGTCTTTGTCAAGCCCCTCCCAGTGCATGATAACACTGAAGGTCGTGTGATATAAGCTGGCTGACCAGAAGAACCTTGGTCAAACATGTATATCAAGGCAAATTCCTCGCCTGGTGCCACTTCTCATGGTTCAAATCCTTGACCCAAGACCTTGAGTAAAGAGAGAGAGAGAGAGGCTTTTTGAGATAATCTCCAGGAACTGTGGAGAAAAACATGAAATTACCGAGATGAAACACTGCTTTATTATTGGACAAACAGTGAAGTGAAGCCTGATCAAAGACCGTTCGGTACATTGGAACGTCTATTTCAGGCGGTTCATGTTTTGAGGCTTTATATATATAAAAGTCAGATTAGAGGTCAGAACAGAAACTTTTCTGTCTTTCAGCATAAAGTTATGGTCACAATTTCAGTGTTGTAAAGAGAGAAGTCATGCTGTGTAAAGTACATTACAATTTGAAATATAAATACCCAGATCTAGATCAGATTGACGGTCAAACATGAATTATGTTATACTGATAAAAATCATACAAACCTACTCCAGTATAAATCTCTTCCACCCTTTGTTGGCAGAAGTGATGACGTACTCGGCAGGGGAATGCAGAACAGTGAAGCTGAAGGAGGATCCACACTGCTTGATTGGTGGCTTGGTGACATGTACAAACAGCACCATAGGAGTGTTTTAGTGTCTGAGAAACATCGTGTCATTTATCATGTGTGTCACTTCACACGATCTCCTCCTGCAGTGTGTTGGAGAACAATGTGAAAGATGGCGGAGGTACCTCCCTCCTGCCTGTAAACCCCTGAGAAAGCCGCTGTGCGTCTGCTCCTGTCTCAACCCTTTGTCATTCCTCACATTCTCCACTGTTACATAAACAGGCGTGAAGCTCTACTTGGCGCCTCATCGACTCAGCCTGCCCTACAGGTGTGTAATTAAGCCTAACCTCTCCTGTTAAAGCAGTGTAATTACATGATTTACACATATTGTTGTTACTCTGCAACTTCACAACAATATGGCTGGACTATTTGGGAATGAGGTTAGAGAAAACAATAGTGTGATAGAATTATCACATAATGTAGGGTTCATACCCAAGTTAGTCAAAATCTGAAATCTGTACCCCTTTAGCCACGCTGAAAATAATGACACACACAGATGCAAACTCAGATCCATCGACTATATTCTCTTTGATTTATACGGTCAATCTTTCAAGTCTTTACCTGTGCCTGATTTTTTTCATCTCTGCATCACCAAAAACAATGATGTAAGCTTCTGTGCATGCTATCTCCAAAGGAGGAGTAGCAGAAAAATAAAAGCTTTTAAAACGTGCCTGGGGCTTTTTTTGAAAATGGAGAAACTCCCAAACCCACACTTAGAAAAGAAAGAGAAATGAAAGACATCATTTGTGTTGGTTAAAACACTGTGATGTGACTGGTTAGGGTTTTTTTTTAGGAATTTCAAACCAAAAATTGTTTTTTTTTTTTTTTTTTAATGTTTCAAAGTCAAAATTCTTGAAAGAACCTTCATCATTTCATCCCATAACCATTGTCTGTAACATGAGTCAGCCTAAAGCACATATCTAAACCAAATGGGATAATGTGGCCAAGATGTTTTTCCTTACTTTAGAGCTTCTTCCCTGTGAGTTAGCATTTCAGAGCATGTCATTTCTTTGTCAACCAATGACATTTAAAAAGGCTTCAAAAGTTTATACTGAATTCGATTAAAATGTTTTTATTTATTTATTTATTTATTACTCTAAAATGTGTTTCTAATGTGTTTCAGCATAGGTTTTATTAGGCCTTCTAAATCTGAGTAGTTGGCAAATGATGTAAAGATTTGGGTCAGTGGATATAATTTGATTTGCAAACAACAAAGCAAGAAACCACAAGTTATTGACATTGAGTATTTCACTGAAAAAGAAAAAAAATACCTTGTCTAAAAAGATGACATCTCTTCAGAGCATTGAGCAGGACGTTCTGGGTTTTCACGGTTCCCTGATGTTTTCTTTTCTTTGTTGTTGCACTGACTGAAATGACTAAGCTTTTCCCCCTCTTTAAGGACACATCGGTTTTCTATTACCTTACACCACAATACCCCTAATTGGACTGAGGACAATGTGCCTGCAAGTCAAGATTATGATGTCACATGTCTACAACATCCTAAACATGACAAGCTGGTGCTCTTTACCGTGAACATGTGTCTACAAAGACTCCCCACCCTCTTTTGTGACTTTGGTCCGTACTCAGAGCTGATCATTAAATGGCACTAGAGAGTTCAGACATTTAAACACACCATTAGATGATTGCATACATGGTACAACTATCATAAGGTACCATCACAACTTAGTTAAAGCTATTCTGCAGTAACATGAATCATCTCAAATGTATCAATCCAGATACATTTGAGATGAAAAAAAACCCAGAAAGTTGATGCCTGCTTTATTGTCAGTGTTGCAGCATACACAGGAGGGACTTCTCACGATGTACTAAAGCAGGGATGTCCAAACTATTCCACAAAGGGACGTGTGGCTGCAGGTTTTTGTTCACACCAGACAAGCGCCACAAGGTCTGACCAATCAGCTGTCTGAAGACTCAGATCAGTTGATTAAATCAGTCAAGTCTGGTGTGCTGCTGCTGGGTTGGAACAAACACCTGCAGCCACACGGCCCTTTGTGGAAGAGGTTGGAGACCTCTGTATTAAAGCGCCTTTCACATGGTGATGTTGCTGTCTGTGAAAGGTGCAGAACTCTAGAGCTTCCTGAAAATGTGCAAAGGAAGAAGAGGTGCTGGTTGACTTTCTTGACCAGGAAAGATTGTATTGTGACATGCAGACCCAAGAACACCTTCTCCACAGCAGCAGAGTTGACGGTCAGAAGAGCGTGCTGGGTGGATGCTCTTCCACAACAATCTGCAGCCTCTTGCCCTCTGTGTAGACTGTAGACAAGTGTAGCCCATGGACATTCAAATACAGGAAGAAAATCCTGTAATCTAATTTGCAGCCAGAATCTGACCAGATATGGAGCCACATCATGTTATGTCCTCTCATGAGAAGACCTCAGCTGTCCATCTGAAACTTCCAAAAGAAAAAAAAGAGACAGATGTATCGATGTCTAAAGCTACATAACTTAAAAAAAGTTGTTGAACTGGGATGACATTTTGTTTGTCTTGAGAATGACTCCTTTGAACGTTAACCTTTATTTATTTTCATTTGGATACTGAACCGCCCACCAGGTAATACCAGTTAATAAAGCTATCATGTCAAAGTTAAACTGTAACATGTTCTTGTCAGTCTGCCAGTGGGAGAAATGATAATTGCTTCCAGATGGCGTTACTGCTGACTGTACAAAAGGGAAAACAGGTAGGTGGAGGCATACCGTACAGTGTGGTGGCAGTAGGGTTAATGGGAGAACATAAACCAGCTTTAACCTTTAGCCCAGAAAACCTTTGATATCAGTTTGGGACAGAGGACATGGCCCGCTACAGAACAACAGGAAGATGCTGACAGCCCAGCTAATCTCAGCGTGATTGATCCAGAAAGGCACGGCAGACAGCTCCATCTGGAGATCAAAGGAAAGTCTCTCCTGTACAGGAGAAGAGGAGGGAGGCTGGAGGTGTGTCCTGCCCCCATTCAGCAGTGCCAGATGTTCGCCTCTCTCCATGTCCCATCATGCTTGATAATTGCACGGCGCGCACTAGGCTCCACCCATGCCCCCTTTGACATTAAAGTGCAGCGCCTGGCGGGGTGCGGGGCTCTACAGAGCTTTGAATTAGTGCTGTATACAACAGTGGTGTGTTACTGTAACACACACACACACACACACACACACACACACACATATATAGACTCAGAGAGGCCCTGAGTAGCCTGCAGGTCCCCCTGAGGATCACAATTTTCAGCCATATGTGGATTTAGACGAGCAGCTCGCGAGCGGGTGGAGGCAGTGGTTTTCATGTTTACGTGCACGTTTATATTACGCTTAGGCTCGGATTTCTGCACCGATGTCTTGCATTTGAAAAGCCCGCACGCTCCCATTCGTCCTCTTGTGGACGTGTGAGTCACCAGTGGCCTCAGGGGCTGTTCCGCTGGCACCAGGACTCCGCGCTGCATCTCCATCATTATAGGTGTCCCAGGGAGCCACGCAGGCTGAAATTAGGGCATGCAGCGACAGATAATGACAAGGGAGCGAAGCTGCAGACATGACACTAGCCAGGTAAAACGGCTCCATGTGTCCCGAGTCAGTCTTACTGGACTGTCTGGGTGAGTCAGGTGCCGCCTCCATCTGTCCTCCAGAGACCAGATGGGTGATAATAAGTGGCTGTTGACTGCAGGTGGTGCAGCGACTGTGACTGCACATGCACACACACACACACACACACACACACACACACACACACACACACGTGCACACACACACACCAGGCATCTTGATAGCTAATGTTGACTTTGTTAGACTAGATGGACTTTTATCATGGTTTCATTAATGAGCCTCTACATTTCATACAGGAAGTCACTATTTAAAAAAAAAAAAATCTTTTCCACTCTTACGAGGACAGGTCATGTTGTTAAACATTAGTTAATGGCAACATTTCAAATGTTAATGAGACCACATTTCCAGTTCCAGACCTCCAGTTTGTTACACTGACTCTACCATGACCTTTCTTTATTTTAGACATTAGATCATTAATGGATGTCTCACATTATTACTGCAAACCCACAAGGAAAAACTAATCCTTAAAACTCTTTTTTATCTTGTCAACAGGGACGCACGTCCGCTTTTGTCATAAATTATCAACAATGAAAGAACTGTCCTCCCAAGTTATATTCATCTTAAGTAGAACCAAACAGTTATTTTAAAGTATGGGTTCTAAATGGTTTGTATTGTTACACATATAACATCAATCATCTGTTCCATTCTATTCTGTCATCCTTCTATTTCATAACACCAGCACCAATGTTCTCACTATAAGCACCTAGGTGTGTTTCATAGTATAGTAAATAATACTTTTCACTTATCATTTCACAGGTGTGAATTTGTTATTTGATTCAATGTTTGTCAAATAACACCTGATTTACTGTTTTACTTATATAACCTATAAAGTAGATAGAAACAAACATTGTATTTGCTTTACACGTGACTGTGTGATCTTATAGGCTCCAAATACCTATGTAAAAAAAAAAAAAAATCTAGGATGATACTGCAGCTGGGTCCATATCATTGAGAGATGGGTCTGTGAAAGGACAACAGGGAATTCATGCTCAGCCTACACACAACACACACACACACACACACACACACACACACACACACACACACACACACACACACTCCGTTATCTGTAGCCTTGGTGTGGAGCGTATCTGGTAGTGGTGCACCTGTGACCCTGACATAGACGTGGCCTTGTTGTTATTTGGTCATTCAGTATACAGTGTGAACAGTCCCACCATTGAAAAGCTTTGAATTAATGGATCCAGACATGACCGGAAATCAGATCCACTCAGGGTTTGCTGGTTTATTTATGTTTCTTTGGTTTGAAGGATCATTTGTTGTGATTACATTCAGAAAATTCTAAAAAGAAAAGTTGTTCTTTGTCTTATTTTTAGCTTGTAATTTCCATTACTATGACACTTATTTACTTACTTATTCCATTACCTATAGTACTGTCACATGGGTGTAGTTTTTTTAAAACTAACTTATTTTCATTTGGAATAAGTTCAAACTTTAGCAAGTTTTCCTTCAAATGAGAAATCGCAAATGACTACAAAGGGGCAGAGGGAGGTAAAAAGGCATAACAAACCTCCACCATTCCCTCCCACCTTGGCTTGACATGTTCGTCCACCAGCCACGTGGAAGCTAAGCTGGAGCCGAAGGATCGCGCTGCAAAGCTTCAGCCGTCTCCAAGATTCCTCTGAAGTTTTGATGGTGTATGACGTTAATGCCTCTCTGCTCAAAGCACAGAGAGTGGGCAGTCACTGTAAAAGGAATCCATTGTACTGGTGTAATGGCTGGTGTATGTGGTGTAATGCAACACTGGTGGAGAAAGTCTAAATATAATGTAAGGCTGGGAAGTAGAATACATCTGATGGTGGAACCTGAATGTAGTGACAGAAATGAACATGAGCACATTGCACCAAACTGGATTTCACCTATGAGTGTTGTATTGGTTGATGTGACAGCTCCTGTCAAAGACTCAGTGTTTCAAATTGCATCTTATAAAAAAGATCCCTGAATCATCATCAACCAAATGCAAAAACCGGACTGTTCAAACTCTGGGTTTCCAGTCCTTCATTATAGTGGTTGTGATTGCATCTGAACACACTTTTTTTTCATAATTTGTTTGTGCTCATATTGGTCAAATCAAAGAAAAAATATCATGTTGTCATATCATGTGTCAGTGCTCGTGCTTACTGTCATCATGACATCAATGCTTATTATTAGATTCATTAAGAACCATTGGTTCTAAGTCTGACCAGTGCTGAAGTCAAGTCAGACATGTTCCACCTACTATCCATATTCTTCCTTTGTGCAGCTTATTTAATCTTCTTTGATCCAGTCAGGCACACACTGGCTCCCTTGTTCTTTGCTTTTAGGATTCCACATGGTCTGCTGTCATATGTGAAGGGTGGCTTGTGGACTTTGTGGCGAGACTATGTTTTTGAAGCAAAGGGAGTGATATGATCTGGGCTCTGATCTCACTGTAATCTCATTAGAGCTGTTTGAACTTTGTTTTTCTTCTCCTCACAGGGATTCTATCTGGACAAATAAACATATATGAATATGTTTATAGAAGACTCCAAGTGATAGACAGTGAGATATAAAAAAGGAAAGACTCCTTTCATGTCGCCACCCACTCTTGCCACCCTTGTAATCCTTTCACTCTTTCATGTTTTTGTTTTTTTGTCATCTCTTCAAAATCACGGCCACACTTCCCCTCCCTTCTTTGTATGGTTTATCAGGTCCAAATGAAGTTGCATGCCATCGAGCCCGTCCGCCTTCTCCGTGGAAACAGAACACACTCTTTCTCTAATGAAAACAGAAGACAAAAGGTTTTGTCCATTTCTCTGTCACACTTTTTGACAGATGTGACAGTTGTTTAGTGAAATGATTCCAAGACCTTGACTCATGGAAGGCTGTGTCCAAACCCTGTTGAACAGTAGCTGTCATCACTCTGACAGACCAGTTGGGGGCAGGGTTCTGGAACCTGCCACATGGGGGCGATGGAGGTAGAAAGTAAAGGAAACAATCTTATTAAGCATTGTTTCATGATAGAAAAAAAAAAATCCTCAAACATATTTTATGGGACTCGGACATGTCAGCTATTGAAGGTTGAAATCCCCCCCCCTTGTAATGTCTACCCACCTCTTTTATAAGGCACTCAAAATACTGCTTGATAAAATATCACACTACAATTCAGCACAAGAGAAACGTCTGCATGGTTGTAATTTAGTTTTCAGGGGAAGGCCAAATAGAGGCTCTAAGTCACTTTATTTAAGAGTTAGAGGAGGGAAAATAAAGAATCTGGGGAGCCAAACCATCTCCAAATGGTTTAAAGGCCTCTGTGCTTGGTGTGGCCATAATTATGGCTGTGGAAGATTGAAGGGTAGGAGGAGATCTGGAGCCGGAGGCAAAATTATAGTGTGTTCTGTAGAGCCCAAGTGGCACAGAATGAGTCAGAAGTGTGACAAGAGGGAGACAATCAGAGGAGACTGAAGATTTGATATCAGAGAAGCTGAAAAGACACTCTCATAAATTATTCCAATTCGAGTACAGAAGTGAGCAAAAGGTGCATTATTTTCATTTGATACTCAAGGATGAAGCATAACAGTGTCACAAGGGTGGATATCTAATGGCGCAAACACAAATCACAACTAAAGATCCTTCATGGATGTGACGAGGACAGGAGTAACAAACCACTAAAGCTGGCTGGAGGATGGATTGCTTTATTGCAGCCTTCCAAAAAGGGGAGATGACTCACTTTCTAATGTGTTTCTTTTGCATGCATTTAGCAGTGTAACACATTAAAATTCTCTTTCCTGTGGGGTTACTGGCAGAGAATGAACTAATTCCATTTGGTCAAGACCAACCACAAAAAATGCATTAGAACCAAAAAATGATGGAAAGGTATGTTCGGACGCCTTTTTTTCCTGATGAAAATGAAGCAAAAACAAGAAAGCAGCAAAGGGAACACCGAAACTAATGTTAGCACTCTGGGGAATCATAAGCCTGAACTCAGCTGCAAATTAAATGAAAAGAATGGCAACAACAGCATGCACCAAGAAACATTTAAATATTGAGAAATTCTGCTTGTGTCAGTTGGAGATCTGCGCTCTTTTGTCATATCCTTTCACAATCATCAAGATTCCACCACACATGGATCTACCAGCATGGGAGGGACAAGAGCAGGGCGAAATGTTGTTTTCATAGTCCATGAATATAGTCCGAAATAGCCTAAAACAGCACATCAGGCTGTGGCAAGACAGTGACTCCCACAGATGATTTCTCCATCCTGGATTAAAGTGAAACCATATATTGTGCCAGGCCAAAGCCGTCGGGCCAACGGCAGCATTCTGAGGCCACAGCGCCTTTACATCTCCACATTCCTCTTCTAAAATTATGCTGTTAGGCCCAACCTACAGCTATGTTACATCAGTTAGAGAGAAAACTGTAGATAACACACACACACACACACACACACTCAGAGAGACAGAGAGAGAGAGAGAGAGAGAGAGAGAGAGAAAGAGAGGGAGAGAGAGGGAGGTGCTAACTAAAACCAGTGCTCTCCAGGGTCATTTTCTGATGGGTCAGGACATTTTAGTCAGTAAAAGAAACTATATGCTGTATGAGTCCACACACACACACACACACACACACACACACACACACACACACACACACACACACACACACACACACACACACAGACCCCTTCTAGAAAGAAGGAAAATATACTTTATGAAACCATAGAATTTTCCCAGACTTTGGAGTTTTCTAAGAAAAAAAAAGGATTCTTTGTGGCTTTGATCACATCCAGGGAGGGCATTTGGCTCTGTGGGGTTTGCCATTGTCTGAGCTGGTTCTTGGCAAGAAGTGAATATTTCAAGTCCAAAGTGGTCAACCCCTGAATAAAGGATCCTGGGCAGCCTGCAGCAACAAGATAAAGGGGCGACTTTGACATATCTGAGAATCTCATTTTGCTTCTTAGCCCATGTGGACATGGCAATGGGGCTTGAGTACAGCGTGAATGAAAATCTCTCTACACACTTCAGATTGAACTAAAATAAATACACTACCCACAATCCCAGAGTGTCAAAGATGGTTTTGATTTCTGGAACCTGAACAAGCGCTCTACTCTAGGATAGTATGCACTATTTGTCCTGGTTCCGATTAGAGTTTTTCATAAAGTACATAAAGTAAACCATCTGTTCAGTACCAGCATGCAGAGGCAGGATTAAGACTAAAAATATTTATGTCAGAGGTATAGTACACATAGTAAGGGGGGGGGTTGTTTACCTCAGATGAGGGTGAATGAGCAGGCCCTGTCCCTTTAAATCCACCATCAGAGTTCCAGGAGAATTGAATTTGATGAGTGGAACTCCATGATGGTTTGAGGTTTGGTGACTGAGTCATTATTGGTATGACAGAAAGAAGTGGCACAGGGTGCTTATTTCGCAGAGTAAAGAGAGCGACAGTTAACTGATATCAGACATATTATAATTAAATCTTTTACTTGCAAACCTATTAATCCAAAGCTTCTACCATTAATGGACTGTGCCATATTGACATTTGTAGGTTCGATATTTGGGTGCTGCTGTGTTGCTGACCATATCTCAAATAAAAGATGCTCAGACATAATATCCAACAAATCATAAATCATCATCATAATCAAATTAAAAGTGTAAAAACTCTAAAATGATACCTATAACAAAAATTGAGAAAGCAAATAAACTGACTTGCATATAGTAACTCCTCCACAAATACATGAATGTCAACTGTAAGGTCAAATATTTACTTGATAATATTAACATGGAAATACTATGAAAATGGTGACAACGCAGTTAATCCCTTGTAAAGTAAATGTGTGTGTGGATCACAGTTGTGTGACGTGAGATTAGCTAAACAAACACTCCTAAAACTGTTGACTGTGTAAATAAGCACTTTTCCGCGTGACTGTGTGACGGCGGTATTTTTCAAAGCCAGTCAAGCTGCTTTAAATAGCAGGAGCAACAATCACACCTCACAGCGCCGCCGCCACCGCCGCCACCACCGCCGCCACCGCCGCCACGCCTGCTGCGCGTACAGCGCTCCAACTACATTGTCCTACTTTGGATGACAAACTGTTCAGGTTACTGGCAAAGAAAAGCTCTTACACTAAAGAAAGGCCAACAAAAGGGAACTGATCTAAAAAGCAAAACAAACAAAAATTAACACATTTTCTTAGACTCCTTAAATGCAGTTACCTTTAAAATGAACCCTCACAGGTCTGAAAATATGTTGTGCCTGCACGACATGCGTCAAGGGCAACAGAGACAGAACAGAGGAAAAGGAGCTTGCATGAAGAGGAGGAGGTAATGAAAGGGAGACAGAGGAGCGAATGGGTGTGGGCCCAGTGCAGCTGGGACAGTGGAATTAGCTGATTGTGAGACGCTGGACAGCCCCAGCAGGTTGTTTTCTGTGTTTGTGTCAGCCATTATCTCCCATTAGCACTGAGTGTGGCTCCAGTTTCAGGTTGAAATTAAAGTCTGAGCTGAGGTAAACCTGCAGGACAGCTCAACGCCTCCAGACTGGGTCTGAGAGGGAGTCGTCCACACTTCCTCACATTCCATACTAATATGTGTTATTGTTTTAAACTCCATTGTCCATTCATCCATCCATCTTCTGTTGACCTCCACGTTTCCTGATCACGGATGTGGGAGGTGCTTAAGCGTATCCCAGTATTCCAGTGGTCAGTACCATTTGAGTAAATGCCATTTTAACAGTACGATAAGGTAGAGGATTAATAAAGATTACACACATTCATGTAACCGCAGTATTCAATTAAGGTTCACGCCCAGCAGGAGATCCAACCCCACTTCTCTGTTCCACCACTGCTGTCGTAATCACTTCATATTATTCATTATTTGCTCTCAGTAAAATGAGGCAAAGTGTGCCTTGCAGAAAACTTACCTTTACCCAAATTTCCTTCATTGACCTCTTGTTTTTTGCCTAGTTATAAAAATATTTCTTCTCATTTAATTCATTGGACATTGGTGTGTGTGTGTATAGGTGTGTGTGTGTGGGGTGTGTGTGTGTGTAAACAGTGAGACAGGTAAAATTGAGTAAAGGTTCCATGTTAGGTCATCCAGATGGACATTAGTTCATTAGACGTGGCTGAGCAGCTGCCCAGATGTCAGTGAGATTCTTTCTTCCCTAAGTTGGAGATCTGTAAAGGAAAGGTGAAAGACATTTGAATATCCCAGTAACAGTGACAGAACATGATCTGATTAATACAATAACAATAACAAGTGGTATTTTGAGAGTAACCATGAAACATTGTTTAAAAAAGGCTGTGTGTGTGAAGAGGGCTTACGTGTAACCCCCCCCCACACACACACACACACACCCAGGGCACTGCAGGAAGACCCCAGTTCACCACAGGAAGTTCCTTTTTCCTGATATGCCCAGCTGAAAATTTTCCATAATCCTACCTGCAATTTTCACCCAGCAGCTCTCTTTCATAGGTCACCTATTTAAAAAAAAAAATCCACCACAGTGACAAAATGCCTTCATAAACATTTACACGTTGACAAGATGTTTCTTCATTTCCAATAATTGTTCTATTTTTAACTCTGACTAATATGGACCACGTATATATCACCATTCCATTAAACCTCTGCATTACCGCTGACTCACATTCACACTAAACATCTTCCTCGAGGACCTTTTCTCACGAGCAGTTGTGCGCTGCGGTCTGGTCTTTGTGTCACTGGAGCGATGTTGGTTCTGGACTGTACGCCTTATTCCTTCACTTTATTCATCTTACCTTTTCAGCCAGACAGATGACATCATTGGTAGATTCAGATAAAAGCGGAGGTCTGAAAGACAAACTCTCACCCAAGGTTCTATATCCTTGTTATACGATATAACTCAGCGATTAAGAGCTCATTCTCTACATGTAGAACTGAGTCTCTGTCACATTAGAGGAAAGTTCAGTCAGCCCCATAGCCACACATGCTCTTTTGTGTGCATCCATCCTCTTCCTGAATGCTCTTACAGTAGAACAGGTTTGTCTAATCCCTTTCAGTCTTATTTGGGGCCCCATACAATCCCTGCACCATTACCAATTGGACAGGTATGAAAATTACCCACACAACCCCATGATGCCTCCTTTATTCTCCTCTGGGCTTCAACCCCCCCCTCTCTCTCTCACACACACACACACCCACATACACATTTCGTCAGCGTCCTTGGTTAATATCAGGCTAACTCTTTACAGAGTACTTTGGCAGAGTTTTGGTATAATATTTATTCACATGTAACGGCTAATAAACGACTTCTTTGGGACAGTGTGTTTCATTGCTGGGAATTTCATAGGAGATGTAATAAAAGTTATGTGACAGCAGGTGCAAACACGCCAGAAGGGATCCAATTTTGTAACAATGTTTTGCATGTTTCACTGGCTGTAAAAGCTCCTGAAACAGGAGCGATACACCTCTTTCTAGTAAATGTACTCTGATATATAACATATCTGAGACAGGTCTTCACAGCTGTGACTGAGGAGCCCTGACTTGTTTCGGTCTCTGGTGAGATGGCATCTAGTTTCCACAGCAAACGGACAGAATGTGCCGTTCTATCCCACCAGAATGTGTACTTTTAAAAACAAGGTTAAAAAAGTCCACCTTACCAATCAGACAGGACACAGACTTAAATACGCTGCCAACATGAGACAATGGTGCAAAATGACACCAAATAGTTCATATTGGATACATTTTCATTAAATAAAAGTGATTTTAAAATGGAGAATTTTTGTTTTTTTATTAATCAGTGGAGCCAGACTCTAATAATTAATGACCCAGCCATAACATGCACTTCTTATAGAGTATTCATTGTTTTCACCTGGTCAATTTGTTGTGTCCTGGTTGTTTCAGACCCTGACTGGTGATGGATTTGCCCTAGTGACCTTGATGAGGCCCTGTGTCAGTATTGTCCACAGACAATAGAACTGTATGAGGGCAGTATGGGGCCGTGCTGACCACTGTGACCTGAAGCTGTGACACATCAGACTGCGAGCCAAGAAACTGCGGGCACTGTTGGCTGGAGCCCATGAAATGTGGCCCCGCACCACCGCAGCGCTGTAGACGTTTCTCGGCATTATCACGGTTGTCAATTCAGAGGACGTCGCTCCCTTGAAATTAGCCAAAACAAATAGCGCCATCACCATTAGCAGTTTCCTTGTTGTGTTAAGAGATGTGTGACATCTGCTGCTCGTCTGCCACTTTGTTTGAAGCTCACACTGCAGTAAAGCGCCTTGGGCTGCTGGGATGTCGTTACACCTCGAATTTGATTTAACTGGGCAAGGGTCTTCACGTATGTCAAACTAAGAATGATTATGTCATAATTCTGAAGAATCTAATACTTTTTCAGGCAGTTTGGTTCCTTTTTTCTTGAACCATGATAATTGTTGATTGTTGGTTGGTATCAGACCGTCAGTAGCTGGAGAATAAATGACTTTCAGATGTTGCTCATGTACTACATATACATGAGTAAATGAGCCCCTCCCCCTTTTTGTGGTCTACTAACAGTTAAAGTTGTCAGACAATAAGACGTCATCCTGCTGCGTAATCTCTGTGCCCTCTGTTCAAACTTACCTCCTACTTTTATTATCTGCTGTATCCTGTCCTAATCAGCCAGTGCTGGAGGAGCTGGCCATTAGCCACTTTATTATCTTGCATTTATTGTGATGTAAATACACACAGTCAGACTGTGTGTTCATGTTAATATCTTACAGTTTAACAGTCTGATTCTGATGTGCCAATGTTGGTTTATAAATCGGGACAATCCATTGGCGCCTGTGTCTTAAACTACAGCATTCAATATCCGATATGTTACAATCTACCTATTCTTTCATATGTATATTCTGTTTCATATACTTATGTCTGTGGTACAAGACAAAGAATTATGTTTAATAATTCCAGATGCATTTGCATGATCAGCTTTGGTAAAAAATAAATAAATGCAATCAACAATTCAATTCAATTCATTTTTATTTTTATAGCATCTGTTACAATTAAGATAGCCTATAGGTGTTTTACAGAAACCAGAGCCTGTCTCACAACAACTGGAGAAATACTTCCTTTTAACAGGAGGAAACCTTGAGCAGGTCCAGGCTCGTACTCTCCCGCTGATAGTGCACGTGTGCCCATGCACTGTTCTGACAGGACTGGTACTGCAACCCGATTTGTTTGGAAATCCAGCTTCATCAAATGGACTCGAGGAAACACCCCTGAGTGGTCCACTTACTGGCCCTCGTGATGCGAGGCCTGACTGCACAACAGCCCAGTAAGAAACGCTGGAGACATAAAGTGGTTTGCACACTCAGCGGAAGGAAGGCTTTAATTTCATAGGGACACTTCCATCTTGAAGTAAGCTGCTGCACCGTCAGTACAGAGGGATTCCTCTGTAGCACTGGCCGTGCTCAGCTCACATAATCGGGCTTCACTCCCTGCTGTTACAGTTTACATCTATAAATGAGACTTCAACTTTAAACCATAAATTATAATATGCATGCACACACACACACACACACACACACACACACACACACACACACACACACAAACCATCCCAACTAGCCCCTTACCCTAACCTAAACCCAATTTTAACCTCAACCCTAAAACTATGTCTTTAACCCTCAAACAGTCCCATAAAGTTGTAAGGATCAGCCAAAATGTCTAATTTCCTAGTAAGATGCAGATTTTGCACTCATTATGTTGCAAGAACACACACACACACACACACACACACACACACACACACACACACACACACACACACACACACAAGGTTCGTATCCATACCTTTCTGTCAATACAGCATTCCTCTCTCAGACTTGTGGCCTTGCCAGGTATTCCTGCCTGCACGTCCCACATTCCCAGCTGCATGTCTGCCCACAATGAAGCCATAACACTGCTGTCTCCACAGCTAGTTAGTTATGGGATACTGTCTCCGTGTGGCTGGCTGAAATTGTGTATGGGAGCGTGCACGTGCATCCGAATCCAAAGTCGTGCGTGTGTGTTGATGACTTAATCCTCACTGCGGTGCCAGTCGCCAGGGCATATTTTTAACAGTGTGCGCATGTGTGGGTGCAGGACTTGTGAATAAGAATTGTGGTAATGGAGCAGATGCTGTTTCACATTACAGCGAAGCTGGGGTTAATTTCCTGTTGATGGACGGGGCGGGTGGCGGTGGGGGGGGTGCGGGTCTGCGTAGCGCTCAGCTGTTTAGGAGGCGACACTGGTAGGTGAAGTGTTGCATTAAATATGGGGTGTAAGTCGAGTATCGTACATTCAGGTAGTTCATGGAGCGCGTGGAAGTGCGGAGGGGAATTTATATTGCAACAATAGATTGTGGTTGTGTAAGAGGTCATGCTTAAATCTAATTACATCTCAAACAATTTTCAACAGGGAAAAAAAGGGAAGACATTATCAGTCAAAGTAAAAACAAGATGACAGCATTCATGTATCAGAATCTCTTGTTCAGTGAAAAATTACAATATTGTCTGATTTTAATCAGGCCTCGGCCTCGGCTGCTCTTTGCCTCCTCTGATGAGCTGCAATTAACATTTTTTCTTTAATGAAACCCTGCCTATTTCCTGTCACATAAAACTGGGACAAAGCATTCAGAAGTCGGTTCTTTTACTCTGTACTACTTGGACATCCTTTTGTCAATAAATGCAGTGACTGGCGATCAGGATGTCCTCTGCAACAATGCATTGACGCAAGAAAACAGTAACTGCTGTTCACAGTTATTTATAGTTATCACAGCGTCAGTGTAAATAAGACCGTCATGGCTGATGTTTCAGCAAACAGATGGTGTTGGCCAAGGTGGATTTATCTCAAACATTTACAAAAAAGATTGTTGGAATATGTATGACTATATATATATATATGCTCATGTACTACATATATATATTTATACAATGCTTACAATTAAAATAATATTACAATATCAACCCAGAAAACAGGGATATTCTATATATATATATATATATATAGCTAATAAATAAAGTTAATTCAGAAGAGCAGTGACTGATGAGATGACCCAGGCTAAAGATGACCACATTTATCTGAGAAGAAAGCAAGAGGGTCATACACTTGTAGCAGGTAGAGATTCCGTCAGAGCTCAGCATGCTTCTCGCTCTCCAGATCCTCACAGTGGAGCCTACAGGAAACACATCTTTCATTGTCTTCTCCTCATAAAACACGTCATGGGGTTTCAGGCTTTGCATCATTAGTGATAGCTGCAGCCTAACAGCCATCTCTCAGGGGACACCTGGGCCTCCGTCTGACTCAACACATCAGGCCATAAATGGAGTTTGATCCGGTCAAAGATTGCGGTCTCACTTTGTACATGCTCCATCAACAACCTGTGGATTACACCCCCAATAAATCCAGAGTGTCAAAGTGGGAATACTGGAAGTAACCACTGTGTCTCAATGCTGACTCATGTGTTTATATATTAGAGACTCCAGTTCTGAATTAAGATGGATGCTTTTGTCCAAAAAAAGCTGCAAAAAGGAAGTGGGATGGCAATAGAAGTCTGAGGAAAAGTTCAAATACCACAGGGGCTTGTTTTTAATCTACTACATGTGTGCTTGGATAATGACAATGTGAAAGTATAAACCCTAAACCCACCATGGCTGGATAAGGGACAGTATATGAAATAATTGTGATCTTGAAGAAAACAATGAAAGCTGAAACTTGAGCTGACCTACATAGTGTGTAACCTACAGAGCGGTAGTCTCATCCTATGGAGCAGACCACCACCAGGTCTGATGAAAAACAGCAGAAGAGTAAGGCCAGCTTGGTTTTGATAAAGGTGCCTACATGAAGAGGGGATTCAGCTCCCTGCTGAACAATCTATCTTTGTCCAACTTTGTGACAACTTTATTTCATTAGTGTACATTGACTTGTGTGTGTGTGTGTGTGTCTGTGAGAGAGAGAGAGAGTTTGTCTTTCATGACATGGTGTGATGTCCCTGTCTCCATTCCCCTTGTAATGTCAACCCACAGTCTCCGCCACAGTTGGCCCAGAGTCTGCTGTACCCCCCCTCAAATATATCCCATGATTACAGCCTCCCACTCTTTAAACATCCCCCCACTTCCCCCCCTATCCATCAGCTTGCTCCCCTTCCTCCTCTTCCCCTCACATTCCTGCATTTCACTGCCATAAACATCTATTAACTTAATGGTTACAAAAATCATTAAAGAAGAAACATCTGTGCATCCGCTGGAGCCAATCAGGTGGGACGGAGAGCAGCTGAGCCCAGGAAGGAAAACCGTGGTTGGCTGCCTGGAGTACTTGCAACATGCTGGATCCCTCCCAGTAACATACATGGTCTTTATAGTCTGTTTAGCTGGGGGAAGAAGCAGCGGGACACAGTAGGAAAAAAAAGGTGGGTTGGGGGATTTAGTAAAAGACACAGACGCACATGGAAATGGTTAGCATCTCTATGGTGGCAGGCAGTGGCCCACTGTGTTTCTCCCTCTGTTCTCTTTCTTTTCATTTTCAACCTTTTACATTCCAAAATAAGAACCAGATTGCCACTGTGGCTTCTTAATTTGAGCTCCTTTACTGTGTGAGGATGTAACTGGAAATCATGGCGGAAAAAAAAAAAAAGCAAAGGTAGACGTAGGGTTATAACTATAATTGTGGGCATAAAACAGCTTGAGATTTTTGAATTAAGTCTGTTGGTTCTGTACAATTACATTTTTTAACAACACCGAGTTGACAACACACTAAAAAAATGCGTGCAAAGAAAAAAAAAAAACTCAAATACAAGATGTCCAGTAAATGAAAAAAAAAAAGTGATTCATTCTGCAGCAATGTAGGTTTAACAAAATAAGTTCAACACATTTTTTTTATGTTATAAAAAAAGGTAAGAAAATCTTTATTTTGACAAAAAATATTTTGTTCAACATGAAAGTCACCCCCATAAACTCCCCCCCAACGCCACAAGAAATGTCTTTTATGAAGGCTCGGCCAGCACTGAAAGGGCTTGTCTGTGGCCGCCGCTGGTTTCCCTCAGTCCAGATTGAGTGGGACGTGTCGTGGCTGCAGACCCTCGTGATCTCCACCACCGAGACGGCGGCACTGCTGCGAAGCCCCGCCCGGAGTTGAAAGCCTTTTCTATCCGGCATAGCGCGGCCCCAAAATAAAACTTGCATTGTAATTAAAATGCTGCAGAGGCTGAAGGAAACACACAAAGAGGCCCTTATGTTGTTTTGCTATATGCTACATGGAATCCCATGAGCCCAGAGCAAGACGACTCGACACATGAAAGCTGTGAATGGAAGGGGAATAAAACCCCTCTGAGGTGTTTCCTCACACGCTCCCTCAGACCAAGGTGGATGTGGAAATGGTGTTCGCTTTAGCAACTGTTACTTTATGATCTGACAAAGTTATTGCAGCAGGTGAGGACAGAGCTGAGTGCTGACTGGAGCCGTCAGGGTTGGCACTACCTACCGTAGCCTATGTACAGTGTGTGTGTCAGCACGTCTCTCCATTTCACATGTGTTTGATTGTTGAATGGCCTAAATGTTTTCAATGCCAAAACCACGATAGAAAAACGCAGTATCTGTTGGAAATGCTGAGGCTGTTCACATAAAACCACTGAGTTTAGCCTCTTGTTTGACTTGTGTACTACCTAGTCCAGGTCTGAATGCGCATTAAGGCTGAGTGCTCTCTTTATGTATTTACTATACAGTTAACAAACTCCCTCAGTTGGCTTTGATTCCCACACTCTTGGATATGCCATTTCCTGTTCTTTGTGGTCAGAGGGGGGTAAAGAAGACCAAACCAAAGAAGAGAATGGAAAACAGCCATCCTGACAACATAAACACGTCATAAAAAGGCTCTTCAGTTTGACTGTGAGAGCTGAGTGCAGCACAAGTCTCCCATCTCATAGATTTGGGATAGAACGGGCAGTTGCTAAACTGCGTACGCTCTAATTTGGATCACGACCAAGGTTTGAAGAGGTGCTTCAGTTGTGTTTATATTACAAATTTTTATTCTACATTTAGTCATTTAACCCCCCAAGCTGTGTATGAGATCGTTCTCTAGGTTGCTTGTTGGACCCTAAATGAGTCACCACATCTGATTTGGGCCCATAGTTTTCCATGTTTTGTTTTTTCATGTCAGTAACGAAACGCTGGCTGTTCACACACACACACACACACACACACACACACACACACACACACACACACACACACACACACACACACACTCCACCCAGCCTGGAAGAGGCCCTGGCACAGCTGCCTCGGTGGCACGTCTACAATAGACCTTCATTTTGGCTTGCAGGAATATCATGAAGATTTGTCCCTTTGCTAAATGAATTCTTTATAAACTTTGTGGGTTTATATTGTGTGTAATGGAAATGAAGTGCGGTTTGAGCTAAACCTTATTGCTACACCGCAAAATCATGTTCACTTGTGAATTTCATAGAACTTCCTTGTTCAGTGTGACGCTGTTCTCAAAGTATTAAAAAGAAAAAATGCAAAGGGTTCAAGTGTTACGAGAGGTAGACAGAAAAAAAACGGGTTAATGTGAGTCTATGATGTACACAAAGAGTACCATGAGAAATCTAATTTTATCCTAATATAACCTGGCAATACTTAAAGCAAATACACTCGTGCGGCTCTCCCTCTGATCTTGTACTTTAGCGGCTCTTATTAAACGGTATTTACTGTTAGATATAGTTGCATAAGCAAATATTGTTTAGTCTACCTCATACATTGACGCATGGCCCTTCACCACAATTTGGTATGACTGAGGAAGTGGCTGTCAGGTAAGCAGACAGAGCAGGCAGGTTTATAATTATTAGTTTAGGGCCCCGGCCCACCAAGTTCTGCCATCTCCTCTCGGCAGCAAGGGTCAGAGGAGCAATAAAACATGATTAAGTGAAGGAGCCGCGGCTGTAAAGTTCAGCTGCAGCTGCACATGGATAAAAAATGACAGTGAAATCAGTCGCAGCATGGGAACAAGTCTGAGGTCTGTTTAATGATTAAACCCCTGGTTTGGATAACCAGTAACACACAGAGGTATAGACCCGACATAACTAACAGAGCTGAAACATCTGCTGTGTATGAATCACACACTAGATGACATGGGGGGGTACAGTTGAAAGTACAAATTCAACTATTTCCATTTTCCCAGGTTCACTGATGCTGCTGACCAGACTTGATATTTGAGTTAACACATCTGCATATCTAGTATATATTAAAAAGCACAATATTAGCAATTGCATTTCCTTATTATGTTATTTGGATTATTACAGTTAAATTATTACTCTGTACGAAGATTGCTGAGCTCATGACAATCATCAGTCAAAGAATAAATCATTAATTAGGTTAAACATTTGACTGTGGCACAGGTAAGACATACAAGTAAGAAAATAATGATTTTTTAAAATTGTTTTATTTATTTTAATACATAACAGACAATAGATTGTTTTGTGATCGTTACTCTCTGTGACTTCTCATGAAAGTATGTGACATTTTCATCACCCCTGATCCAACTTGCAGAGAAGCAGCGTCTGTTTATAGCATCTCTGAATGCTGCTGTTGTCGCCAAAAGTAATTATGGTTAATTGGTGGGACAATAAGGCGATGACAGCTGTGGAACCATTGCAACATAAGGGCAAGACTCGGCCAGGTCCACGTTTGGGGCAGCACCCTTACCTCACTCCCCACCTCTGTCACAATCCACTGAGTGCAATTAAAACACACAATAACCCTTTTTGTGGTAGCCTGTTGGTCACATATAACCCCCCCATTAAAGCAATAAAAAATAGAATGATTAAATGTGACAGATGAAGAGCTCAAACTGAAGGTCACCATGAACTCATTGAAAAAAATAAAACGTGTAAAAATAACTGTCATGTTGATTTAGATGATGGGAAACTATTTCATATTATATGAAACATATCATATATATATATATATATATATATATATATATATATATATATATATATATATATATATATATGTACTGTAGATGCTAGTTCACTGTTCACTTGTCGGTTTTGGCAGCTAAATGTTTTCCCGCCGCTCCTTCCTCAAGTTAAATGAGGGATTTGGTGGTTACAGGGAAAAAATGGATCCGATAGTTGCTGGGAATTTCCTCTAAAATTTGCTGACAGGACTGCTTTTCCTCAACAACATGTGAATTTCCTTTTGCTTGTGGGAACTCCGAGAGTGAAATCATCTGCACAGTGCTGTGAGAGTAGAACCAGAAAGGTGGAGATAAATGCTAGTTTCACTCACAAGACTCCTTAACTCTGTTCTTCCTGAGAGGAATATTTTTAGACTTCTGAAAAGTTTCTCTGCCTCTCTTTATCTATTTATCTTTTTATCTATAAATAATCCTTAATAGTGCATTTTACAGATTAAAGTGGACTCTTCCTGACAAGTAGAAAATTGCAGTGGGAAATAAAAGGTTGAGTGATATGTTGAAAATGAATTAGAGGCATGATTAAGAGATGATACTGGAACTGATGAAGATCATGAACAACCCAGTGACTGGAGAGTCAACCTCTGTCCCTCCTCACTCCTGCTGTGGAACCGGAGTCCCTCCACTTTCAGATTTAAACTCATCATGATTCAGCAGCAGCAATAAAATCACCTAATATTTAACCCTCATCCTAGACGATCATCATGACACATCATGTCTCAAACCTAAAGCAGGGTCCAAGCTCAGGCTGCACCCGTTATTAATGACTTCTTCTGTTTTCTCCTTTTTTCTCCCCTCCTCTCCTCTCACCTCCTCTCGTCTCTTCTCCATTCCTCTCCACTCCACCCTCCTCTCCTTACCTCTCCTCTTCTCTCCCCTCCTCTCTTCTCCTCTCCTTGTTCCTCCTCTCCTCTCCACTACCCCCTCTTTTCTCTCCTCCTCCTCCTCTTCTCTCCCCTCTTCTCTTCTCCTCACCCCCTCTTCTCCTCTCCTCTTCTCTCCTCTCAACCCTCCTCTCCCCTCCCCGTTGTTCCCCTCCTCTCCCCTCCCCTCCCCTCCCCCCTCTCCTCTCCCCTCCTCTCCTCTCATCTCCTCTCCACCCTCCACTCCTTACCTCTCCTCTTCTCTCCTCTCTTCTCCCCTCCTCTCCACCCTTGTCTCCTTACCTCTCCTCTTCTCTCCCCTCCTCTCTTCTCCTCGTTCCTCCCCTCCTCTCCCCTCCTCGTTCCTCCCCCCTCTCCCCTCCTCTCCCCTCCTCTCCTCTCCTCTCCCCTCCCCCTCTTCTCTCTCCTCCTCTTCTTTCCTCTTCCCTTGCCTCCCCTCTTCTCCTCTCCTCAGCCCCTCCCCTCCTCTCCTCTCCCCTCACATATAATAGTACAGTCATGATTCTGCTTTTACAGGGGAGAAATTCACAATGTACTGGTGCTCCACCATGGAAATGTTCCCACGGTACTTATGGTAGACACTGTTGATGACACTGACTACGGATCACCGCAGCCATGGAGACAGACAGGGAGAGAGACATCACGGTCATCGGTATTTGCTCCTCAGTGTCCCACATAAACACACGCATTCAGAAGCACACACCACAAACACACAGCCTTATCTTCATTATCAATACAGGCCCTGCAGCGTGCAGGACACAGAGCTGAAAGGTCACAGTGTGTTGCTGCTGTCGCCAGTGAAATGTCACCAGGCCACTCTCGTCTCATCCAGCTCGTCTGTCTCTCATGTGACGTCTTCCTGGACAATAAGCCACAGTCTTGCTGCTGAGGTGCATCAAAACATCAAACTGGCCACAGACAGAGGTGAGCACTTCTGGGACAATGCCCCAGTTTATATATATTGTCATACACCACACAATGGGAATGGGGCAAAATGTGCTGGAACTGAGATCTTTTATTGTCGTGCTGTGTTTACTGGATCTGGCGCCTGGATGTTACACAAGAAGCTCTCTTGTTTGAGTCTTCTTATTTCATCTTTGAACCAAACAGTACGCATTTTTTGGACTGAAGGGGAATAAAAAGCGACTGAATGAGGGGACTGTGGAGTGATGTGTCAGAATGTGCTGATGATAATCTTGGCACAGCTGGTATTAAACACACTGAAAGAGAACACAGCTATCTGCTCTGCATATTTGGGGTCATCTGTGGGAAAGAAAAATATCAGTGTGGGAAATGGCCTTTGGATATGGAGCTCATCATCAGCAGTCTGCTAACATCTTTGATGGAATTGTTCAGCCCAGTTTAAAGAGGACAATCCAGGAAGGGGGGGTGGGGCTGGGGGGGGGGGGGTGGGGGGGCTGCACATTGTCTTGACCCCACATCACCCCCACGGCTCATGAGTAATGAGCAGAGTCTTTAAAGATGCTTCAGCAATTCTGCGGAAAAAGTGCTTTGATGAATGACTCCAGCCACCAAATTTGGCATATTGGATTAAAAATAAAATGATTATAAATGTGAGTCATGTTGCAGCCCTTTCCTCACATCTTTGCCCTCTCCCTCCCGTCTGTCTGTCTCTCGCCCTCCTGGCTCCAGGCCTGAGTCACATGGTTGACTGATCCAAGCCGGGGTGTTGAGGCGAGTGAGGCAGAGGCGCTCCGACGGTTGCTGCTGGGGCTGAAATCAGTCTAAGTAGGCTAGGCTGAAAACACAAACACATATCACCGGCCCTCCCCGCCTCCCGTCCGTTTGTCAAGACTGGCCATAGAGTTCATTCTGTCCACAGACTCACCTCTCCACCCTCACATCAAAGGTGTGTGAATGGGTGAGTCAGGAAATGCTATAAGTGTGTCGCAAATGACATTTTGTGATTTATAATCTACATTATATAAGTATAAGGGGTTGTTTTTGTAATGTGGGAAAGATAAAATACTGCATGTTGCTGCCAATGTTTGATACAAACATCAGAGGTTGCGTCCACTCGGGGATTTCCTCTCTTTCACAATCTTAAACATAAAGTATCACCAAACTGTGTCATCTTCAACTGAGATCGTTTTTGGGAAACCGCCTTAACACGTGGACGCTTTTCATTCAAGTAAACAACATTGTCCAAATATCATTTATCATCAACAGTTAATTAATCTAAAAGTCTTCCCTGCTGCTGCTGTCCAAAAGGATCCTACACATCTGACTAACAGGACAGGGTCTCAATAACTAATAAGTTATCCCAATTAATTTCCCGACTTCTATGCATCAACATTTTCTCTTATAGATGGTCAGGTGACAAAAGTGTTAAGACTTTTGAACCTGCACACAAAAAAAGACAAACCCGCATATATTTAAAACCATTTTTAAAATGGGTCTTAACAAAACAATTACTTTACATTATGTATTTGATCACTGTATGACTAAGTGTTCCTTTCACGAGTGATGGAAGGAACAGTTAGCGTAGAGGTGTTAGAACTCTGAGAGAAGCACAAAGTACATCGCTCTGCAATCACATGAAGACGACCTGACACTCCTAGTGTTGAACTACAGGAATCCATCAGTGGGAATCACTGTTAAATACCTGCTGAAGGGAAGGAAGAGACGGAGGGCACAGGAAGGAAATTCAGGATGAAAGGGGAAAGGGTAAAATTCTGAGGCTGCCCATAACCCACCTACCCCCACCCGAATCAGGCTCATTAACTCAATTCATAATCGTTTCTTTTTAACCCGCTCCCCCCCACCTTTGTCTCACTCTTACTAGCGAGATAGGTGGGTGGGGGGAAGCAGGCCTATTCGACCAAGGATAATCAGTTACTTAAACATTTGCTGCTGTTAAAAAGGGAAAATGTTCCTGTTCTTTGTGTTGACATAATGTTCGGAGAGTTTGCTCTCTTTTGTCACTCTCTCCTGCCTCACATCTTCCATTTTTAATTGACACCCCCCCTTCTCTGTCCAGGCAGCTTGAAGCAGAACCACTAAATGGGGATAATTGGGGGAAAATGGTTGGCCCTTGTCTGACCAATCTTCTCACACAACAATCAACAGATTGTTCCTGGGACCTGGTGACACAACAACCTCCTATAGTGTAGGTTGAGCCATAATTAGCAGGCAGCTCCCGACATGCGTGTCAGATGTAGTTATACGCAGCAAATCGATCGGCAGCTCCCTCCCCTGCACGTTTTCTCCACAACCGTGGCCTTTCATTCCTCTGACTCAGCCTTTTGGGTAGTTCTGGACAGCAGCGGGTGTGCTCGGAGCTGGATCGATGCTGTTGGCAGGTTTGTTTGCTGTCTCTTGAGATGAGACGGGTGGTCAGTTAGAGGGCCCCATTTTTTATGTGCATGAATGGACACTGGTTAACCATCTAATGAGGGCAGGGGGAACATGTCCACTCCCTGTCTGCGCTCCCCTCTCCGCATTACTGTCTCCACACACACACACGCACACACACACACACACACACACACACGGAATGAACTTTTTCTGGCACTTGCTTTGTGTATCCTCAAACTGCTCAAACATACAGAATCAGGGAACGTTTGCCTTCCTTTTAAATTCTTAGTCCCCCACGCCTTTTGTTTACTTACATGTGCATAATCTTCGACATGATCTCTGATGATTAGACAACACACACACACACACATACACTCACACACACCAGAATAAATTCACAGGGCTTTCAGTGACTGTGGTTGCTGTGTTTGTTTACACATGAGAGAGGATTCGCCAAAGTGGACCAGATAAAAAAAACGGCCCATCGCAAATGCGCGTTATATTTTTCTGTCGTTAATACCAAAGTTTACGTCACATCCTGTCGTGAATTCAGCTGCATTTAAAACCAGCTTCAAGTTGAACTTGATACGGGTCATGATGAGACCCAGAACTTTGTAGCCAAACACCAGAGGGCAACTGAGATGTTATCCATTTTTAAAAAACAGTCATTCATGTAATTCCATGTAACCCCACCCACAACGGTCCCTATTTCTATTTACCTTTAAAGATACTTCACATTGTTAAGGTTGTGTACTTGTAGGAGAAACACATATTCATTATGAACCTATGCTTACAAAATGGCGGCTGTTTTGTTCTGAAATTGGTGAGACGGGAAAGAGTTAGACCCTCTACACCCAACCGTCATACTGTCGATGAAGGCCGTGCAAACTGAGCCTGGGCTCATCACTTTATGGATTCAGATGTCTTTAATCATCACAAGAGATGTGGAACAGACGTGGATGAAGAGATAGCTTTGACTGTGTGTAAGTGATACTAATGGCCTCTTCGTGATGACTAACAAGATGATTGATGCTCTTGGTGGGAGACTCGTTCCCACTGAGAAGTTTTTGAAACACTTCAAGTCAGGGTAAACTAAGGAAGCACAGCAACTGGTCTGCAGCTATGCGCTCACACCCAGATATCCTTGGATATCCTTCAACTGTCTTTAGATTGGAGTCCATTAAATATGGAATGTGTCTGTGATTTTGTGTGTGTGTGTGTGTGTGTTTTGCAGATGATATGAGGTCAATGTTGTGTGTGTGTACCTACAACTGTGTGAGCGTGTTTTTGCATAGCGTGCAGAGGAAGGTAAAATAGGCTAAATATGGAGGACTGGCAACAGAGGAAGTCTGGTGTGAAAATCAAACATCCATTAAGTTGTCAGCAGCAGCCGAAAACACATCAGCTGTTTCCTCCCTCTCTCAGAGGTGCAGGTAGACAGACAGACGTCCAGACAGACACGGGGCCAACAAGTCACCTTCAGGCTCTGCGTGCAGCCTTACCTGCGTCTCTTTCCAGCAGAGCCCCCTTTGTCAGTATTAAATGACTCTGACATTTTATTCTTATTTATTTAATTTCAGAATTATGATTTTAGAGTTTTTAGATTTTAATTTTGGAATTTCAAAGAAACCTTTTTTTCCCATGTTGCTTTTACTCAACTTAAAAAACAGTCAAACAAATCATGGTTTGTTTTTTAACATTTCTTAGTAGAGCAAATATATAAGACTTTTATTAAGCTAGTAGGGGGGCACAGTGGTGTGCTGGTGAGCACCGTCACCTCACAGCAAGAAGGCCACAGGTTTGAATCCCGGTTGGGATGGAGGTTGGGGACTTTCTGTGTGGAGTTTGCATGTTCTCCCTGTGCCTGTGTGGGTTCTCTCTGGGTACTCCAGCTTCCTCTCACAGTCTAAAGACATGCATGATTGGGAATTAGAACTCTAAATTGCCTATAGGTGTGAGTGTGAGAGTGATTGGTTGTGCATCTATATGTGTCAGCCCTGACTGGTGTCCAGTCCAGGGTGGACCTTGCCTTCGCCCAAGTGTGCCGAGATAGGCTCCAGTCCCCTCATGACCCTCTGTGGAGGAACAAGCAGAAGAAAGCGATAGACAGATAGATGGATGGACCCCATATATTGGGTACTTTAACAGGGGGGATTTAAAAGTACTTACTCTAGTACGAGTCATGGGTCTGGTACTTGAAATATTACATTAATGATGACACGGTTTATTAAGATAATGTAAAGATACCATGCTTATTAGAACTTGCTTCATCCATGCGCCCCAACCTCCTTCCTCTTCCTACCTGACACGTCAAGGGCTTCGGCCACTTCTGCCCAGGGTGGCTAGAACATGGCGGAGTGGCAGGACGGGCCAGAAAATTTGAAGGGTCAATTCCACATGTGACTGCTGTTTGGGATTTAATGAGAGCCACTGTCACTTTGAGTCAAGGCAGTCAGTGGAGACAGATCGAGAGTGAAGGGGTGGGGTCGGGAGAAAATGAAGGACTTTTAGAGAATGATTCAAGAGGATATTAAAATGTTAAGTTTAAAGCACATTATCTTTCTTCAGTGTACAACTCAAAACAGAAACTCCCAACTAAGACTGATATGACACACTCCCGCCGTCTCAGCACCGCGCCTCCCCCTCCTTACCCGGAGGCCTGTTTCAGACTAGATCCTCATTAGGTCATGTGTAGTCAATCCTGTTGTACTTGCGTCCCTTAATTTCAACTGTTATCCGAACAAAGGGAGGCACAAAGTGCATCACAGCCCTTGGTCCTTGCACTCGACCTCATTTGCTCATTACTGTCACCATAGAAACCCCTTCCCCTCATCACCTCCAGTTGACCCCTCCCAGTGTGCGGATGAAAGGAATTTTTATAGCGGAGATGGGAGCAATAGGTGTGTGCACGATTAATCATCCGATAACAAGAACTACTGTCTGTGTAAGTCATTCATTTTCCTGTGTAGGTGTTGGTTCCTCGATTCTGGAGCAACTCCAAGCAGAGGAAAAAGGCCTTGTGATCTTTATGCATGTAGAAAAAGTGTACAGAAAACACAACATGACATTGATTTTGATTAACTTGACTACTGGTATGTGACAACACTACCGATGAGGCTGTGTGTTCCGTATTTTGTCAGGAATTCTTCAGACGATTTTTTTCCCAGTCTCATACAGAAATATATGCATAATGAACATATACAAAATTATGGAAAATTCCTGATTAAAAAAAAAAAAGAACATTAGATAAAGGGCTCCCCGTGACCCTGTAAGGCAAAAGTGGTTAGAAAATGGATGGATGAATCTAAAGCAATTTCATTGGGGGGAGAGAGGGGGGGTAGAGAGAGAGAGGAGAGAGAGAGAGGGAGAGTAGAGAGAGAGGGGGGAGGAGAGAGAGAAGGGGGAGTAGAGAGAGAGAGGGAAACAGACAGGAGGCAGAAAGAGAGAGAGTAGAGAGAGAGAGAGAGAGAGAGAGAGAGAGAGAGAGAGAGAGAGAGAGAGGGGGAGACATAGCTCCCTCTGGTGATCTCACTAGAGCTCACTAAGCTGTCAGAGCACACTTTAACTCAAGAGCAAGAGTTAAAAAGCTATGAAAGGACATATCAGGCTGACAGTGTTCCTTACTTTTGAGCCAAAGAAGTGTATTTTATAATATATATATGCACACACGTGTGTGCTTGTCTGTCTTTTGTGTTTTTACCACTGTTATATCCCTCCTGCTATTCTTCTTCTTACATCTATTTTTCTATTAGACAAAAAAGAGGAATACCAACATTTTTTGCCAGGAGGATATCACTCGGGGCTTACCTGGAGTTTGGGGAATAAATGTGGGATTAAGGCTGGGCTCAGCTTCTGTTTTTGTTCTTCAGCTTCTGTGTTCCTTCGGGCTACTGTGTGTTTCCTGTGTTATCAGTTCACCCGTACTGACAACAGCACATTTAAAGACCAAGCATGAACATTGTTGTTAACCACTGTCATTACATTTCTTATTCAAATAATAAAGATAACCTTTGACCGTGACAAGAAAGCTGAAGCTTTGTCATGACAAACACGTTCGGAGTAGTTTCCATCCATTTAGAGCATTCTATTCTTTAATCGGAATTGACTGTGTGTGTGTGTAGTTTTTAAGTGCTTCTTTTTCATTGGGGACTTGTGGAAAAAGGTTTGTAACAGTAAAAGAGTAATATGTGTATGTGACTATTGGTCAAAAAATAAGAGGGTTGAATTTAATGTCAAGACTGAACATAAATGCTGGCTCTACATGTCTGATACAGCTGTGCATCCCTCAAGATGTCACAGATGTACATCACATACATCAGGGGGATTCTATGAATACGTTGGCCATTTTGATGCATGTGTGTCCCGGGTGAGCAACTGTAACGTAAACGAGGGAGACCGTGTGCGTGCAGCGGGGAGAGCCGGGCAGGCGGGCTGGGTATCGGAACATCAGTGAGGTCAGTGTGTCTGTTGTCAGGAGACGCGGAGCCTGTACAGACTCGTCCTGCAGGCCTGGGGTGAGTGTCAGCCATACTCATTATCTACCACAGGAATGCCACCCAAGTCAAACAGAGACCATTTTGAAGAAAGACAAAAAATAAATAGATAAATAAATGCTAGATGTAGCACAAAGGTGTTTAAGCATTAGTGATCCCTTGGTTTTGCCATGTCAGAGAAAATATAACCTTAATGGCCTTGGTTCACATTTAAAATAAAGGGAATCTGAACTGCTGAAGGAAAACTGCACGTCAGAGCTGTGATACAGAATAGAGGTTTATAGCAAAAGAAGAGATTAAAAGAGATCAAGGTAATTTGGATGTGATGTATTTTTAATGAGGGAGGGGTTAGGGTGCAGATCTGAAAGGTGGCCATTATTGATCAAAGGCTTCCTAAGTGGAGGCTGGCACTGTTACTGGTCCAGGGTGACCTGTACTGGTGCACAGCACCTCACCTCAGCACGATCAGACAGGTAATCACTGGTTAGAGCCCCCATGGAGACCGCAGCTGTGCAGGTGTGACTTTACACACAATCATTTTCTTAAACCAGAAAATCACACAATACAAGAGCTGAAATAAGGACATTGGGAATATCTGACTATACAGTGGAGTGGACCTACTTGTTGGTATGCAATAACACCAGTTGAACTGGTGCATCACCTCCATGGAAGCCTTTGGTGAGATCTCAACTTTAATGTTTTCCTCATTTCACACGGACCGCTTTCTGTTTAAACCCTGTAACAGGTCAAAATAGAAGAACCTGTAGCGATAACAGAACATGGTTTGAGTGACAATCCTACCAGTCCCTGAGCTTCACGATACATTGAAGTGTATCAAGGTGAAGTCTGATATTGGCGCAGCGACAACAGCAGGCTATAGCAACAGTGAAGCCCCTCAGGGTGGATTCTTGGCTAGTGTCAGGGTGTCACATCCTCCTTTAATCATTAAAGAAGCAGGAAGACCCCCTCCTACCAAGCAGCATTAGTATTTAACCCCCAGCCTATCTCTCCCTCCCTGTGGCCCCACCATAGCAGCCTTCCTCCAACCAGTGGAGACAGACCAGTGGCTCCACAGTACCTGATAATCAATGTCTGGCCCTCCGCAGCCTAAGGCCATGCATTTCAGCTCCTGATGCATGCTACTTACGCAACGCACAATCAGAAAAAATCCATGTGTGCATCAATACCGACCATATGCTTTGCGAACAGAATTCACATGTAGACGTGCATGAACAACCCCCCCCCCGTCACCAAGGGTTATCTCCATCCCTCCCTTCTCCACACTGCAGACGCAGACATTGACCGTCGAATCACAGCCCCTTTACCTGAGTCAATATGGTCTCTGTGTAGAATTGATTTGGCAGGGCCAGAGAGGGGAAGCCAGGAGAGCAACGGGACTCTAAAATCTATACATGGATTTTTGATGCTGTCAGTCATCTGTATGGTGTTCTGAGAATCCAGACAGGATAGAGAGCAGGCTGTATCCAGCATTTGTGCATTAGGAATATAGCGGGGATGTTTTTTAAAAAAAAAATATGCTTCAATAAATAAATATGTGTATTCTTTCTAATGCAACATACCTTAGTTAATTTACAGGCAAATGTAGTTCATTTAATCAGTTAGAAGGGGGTATATTTAATGTTGTCCTTCATCTATATATAAACTAACCTAATATGGTGTTTGTTACTAAGAGGATGCCTACAAATGAAAAGAGTGAGTCAAAACAGTTTAGAGAATCCTCGTCAGAAGAATTATTTATGGAACTTTTTAATAAATAATCACCAGCGTTCCATATTAAGAGGACTTTGGATACACATTTCATGTTGATTGGATACGGTCGGTGTCACTTTGGGACTTTTCAGAAGATTTACTGATGTTCTATGACTCGTATAAATTTATGAAACATGAGCAGATGTGAAGAAAAACGATTACCACTGTGCGCTCACATGAAAGTCTTGGTTTATTAGGGTGGCTGTGTGTGTACTCCACACGCTCCCAGCATTGTAACCTATGCAGTGACTTCATGAGTGGCGACAGCTTATCTCTCCCTGCGGACAGGATCAATAGACTGGCGCTGGTGTTCCTCGTGGACAACAGACATCGGAGAATGGCTATCATCTGCTGTAGCCTGCCTGCTTTGGGTAAACACGGACCATGGCTCCCACCCCTCATCCCCAGTAGCGGCAGTCCAGCATCAACCCCCCCCGATGCTTCCTTTTACATGTTGACCAAGACGAGAGGGGACCCAGACATCCTCGTGGTAAAACACACACCCGCTTAACAATAGTTTCAACAGGTATTTGGAGCTTAGTGGGGGACTGAGGGGGTGTTCGTTCCTATCACACTGATCCACGTTCAAATGTTAATGTTGACTGTTCAGATCAGTTTACACAATGATGGTAACTCCATCCTCCTCCCACAGTCCAAAGACGTGCACACGGTGGAATTGGCTACTGTAAACGAACTGGTGACAACTCCAGGATTTAGCCCACCTCTTGCCCAGAGGCAACCGGGACAGGCTCCAGCCCCGTCCAAGACCCCATAAGGCAAAGGTAGTAAAAGAAGAAGGATGGCTGGGCGGATGGATGGATATTCCTGCTACGGTTTATGAACAGGTATTATTGGCATAATTCAGATATAAGCCTATTAGGGTATGGGCATTTTCAGATTCCAGTCTCATGTAAAGAATTCCAAGAAAATAAAACTTAACAAGAAAACATTTATAAAATAATTTACACAGTTTATGATATAGTGCCTGTGTGATTTATGATATATATATTTTCCAACTCTTTCTTCTTTATTTATTTTTTTAACCTGTGATTTTTACATTCAGTCTTTACATTCAGTCTTTACCGTGAAAAGTACATTTTTTTATCCTAAAACAATTCCTCCCTTTGAAGAGAAGGAGCTTTGCTCAGTATTATACTTCCCAGTCATCACCGCACAGAATAAACCCTTGGTGGAAAACAAATGAACTGTATCAGAATACCGAAATCGGCAAGCCTTTGTTCATACAAAGTTCTTAAAGTCCCAGACTGGGGGGCTTTGGAAAGTCCTTGTGAAATCCTAACACCCTGAAGCATCTGAGCACTCGGCACCTCACCCCAGCCCAATTCCTGGAGCCTTTGTGTAAAGTGAGAGGGCCTGCTGAAATCCTGGAGAAAAATTATATCATAATTACTCAGACCACATTGAGGAGGGAGGCTTGGTTCTCACAATAGGTGGCCACTTTGCCTGTCTGAGAGGGATCCATATCACATGCACCATTGTGAGAGTCGGCACAAAAGCGACAGATCGTTACTCGAGTGTTTGTCGATCAGTGTCTTTTGTCATCATTGGCCTGCCACCATTTTACACAAACTGTAGAAAAAAAGATCTTCAACAGTTGACAAGTGAGTTTGTTTGTAACCTCTTGACCTGACTGAACGTACACGAATGCCTACACCCTGGATAAACACGCCCCACAAGAAGAGCTCTTGTGTCTATATGTAAAGCATTTAGTGGTGTTCCCATATGTCAAGCAGACTTTAACAGTTTGGTTGAGTGCTCAGTAATCTACGTGAGTGCTTTACAGTATGTAGTATGTAGGGCCTCCACTGAGGGAAAAACTCAGGATGGAGTTGGGACTTATTTTATGGTGTATTCGCAGCTCGTTTTAGGAAGGAAAAAAACAAAGAACCTCCCTTGCAGTTTCCCTTAGAGTTTCTGAATTCCCGCGTCAATAAGCTGGAGAGAAACATCTTTCTGCAGTCTGCTAATTACACTTACAGGAACTTTCCTTCCATCAAACACCGGAGCCATTTGATGCACCAGTGAAAACTAAATTTCCCAGTTCTGCAACTGAGGTTGCTTCTGTAGTCAGTTGTTCTGTAATCCTTTACTAAGATGTCCTTCTATAAAGCTGTGAAAACATTTTGCTGTAAAGAACACATAAATAAGTTGATTCAGGCTTGGCTGGTTTAACAGTACAAGTCTGGTGAAAGCAAAAGCACAACAAGACCTCAAACCTCCATTTTAGATTCAAGCAGCAATAAAACTAAATCAGCTGGTTTAAATTAAAAATCAGTTGGCTGAAAACACCTCAGACCTGCAGACTATCTGCTCTTCATGAGTTATGTTCATTCCTCAAGTGTCATCTCATGTTCAATCCTCCCTGAGAAATCCACGAGAACGGAGAGATGAGACGAGCAGATATTGACCATATTTCTTTATAGCTGGCTCCAGGCAAATTACATTGCCAGAAAAACAAGTTAGATCAATCCAATTAGGTTAGAGTATGATCAGCCGCTTCTACTGGGGAAAGCTTCGAAGTCAGTGCGGACCCTTTGTGCTGCGCAAGAGAAAGAGACAGGAGACAAACGGACGGAGCCTGAAGCGTGAGACAGGTCTGGTGCTCATGTCTCTTCTAACTCAATAGAGAGGCCGCCCCACCGCTTTGGCGAGCTTCTCTCTGTCTGCCTGACCACTCCATTAAAACGAAACCAACATGACCACTGCGTGTGTATGAGTAAATTCGCTTTACGATTGAGCCGCCCATCAATATATATCATCTGAATCATGAAACAAGCACACACCAGAATGACATGTGCAGCAGGCTGAGTGCTGACTCTGCATGCGCGCGCTCACGACGCCACATCTTTCACGTCTGACAGCTGATGCATAAGAGCTTGTTGCACTCTGGGTAAGAGTTGTGCACACTTTTGCACTCCCTGTCTCTCTCGCTCCACCAGAGGAATGAATATAGTGGGTAATTACAGGAAGCAAGGCCTGACCACTAAACATTTTCCTAACAAGGGGATCTGGCACGGGGATCCTCTTTTTGGGGTGAGGGAAGAAAAAGGCACAAAGGAACCAGACTTAAAAGAACACCATCTAATTTTCAATATCTGGATTAAAGATTACCTTCTCCTCCAACCTTCTCTGTCAGACTGATGGACTGCAGGGTTGTGTGCGTGTGTGTGTGTGTGTGTGTGTGCCCTACAAGAAAGAGGAAACGGTGGCACACAGGGAGCTCTCGTCTTACCAAGGTCACTGTAGATCCTACTGTACTCGTGCGGGTCTCTGACATGAAAGAGAATCATTCCATCCAAACACCGTCCCAGCCACTGAGACCTGATCTGGAGGAAAAGCTGATTCATGAATGAGTGACACAGACAAACGAGAGGAGAGCGAAGAAGCTGCGTGGAACAGTAAGATTATTAATTCTCCGAAGAGCCTCTGCTGAGGATAAACATATGGAGTGTAGAGAAAGAAAACAAGTGCCTACTTTTCTAGAAAATCACAGATAAACGTGATCTGAATCACGTATGAAACCAGGAGGCAGCGCATTATTAAACAGGATTGTGTTAAAATTCTGACCCAGGGTCCCTGAATTCATGCATCTTATTGTGAAAACTAACAAGGCTTCGTGAAAGGACTTCCCCACTGGTACGATACGCTCAGCACATCTCGTCTCGGCTGCAATAAAGAAATAATCTGTGTGCCTTTGCCCTTCTCTGTTCCTGCCGTAGAAAAAGAGTAACTGCAAAATGTTGTTGGTCTCAATAAGAGCTCTCCCAGTGGCCCCGAGAATGTTAAATGTCAGGGTGATTTAGGGGTGGCTGTCCAGCTGCGTCTCCACTGAAGCCCCTGCGCATGGACGCTGCGCACTCTCTGACCCCAGCTGTGGCGTCCCGCAGGGCCAGAGGTCAGCCCTGGACGTCCCTGTTGGTGTGGCTCCAGATGGGCCCGGAAACCCTGGACTTCACTGACCTCTGAGGTGGCATTTCCCCTCCGATTACGGCTAAATATAATGTGGCTGTTCTGAGAGCAGTGGCCCCTGGGTGATCATGAGGGAGATAGGAAGGAAGCGGCCCTTCCTGCCTCCATCTGTCCTCGCCAAGTCATTTGTTATCCCTCTTGCATTTTACTTCTATGAATTTGTTTCTCCACATATGTGTTTTTATTCTTTTATAATGTATAATAGGCATGCAGCCATACATTAAGAGTTGATTAATGCTCACAGTCCTTCCCCAGGAGACAAACACCCCTCCGCCTGGTGCTTCCTGGCTGTATGGTCTAACTGTATGGTGCTCTCTCAGAGCAGCTGGAGAAGACGGCTAGGGCCAGAATGTTCTGGGCTTTCCTGCAGGAAACACTGGCCCTTGTGACAAAGATAACAGGAAACGCAGAGACTAGCTCAGACAAAACAACACCATTCCATTTACCTCAGCAGTATGTTCACAACAGTTTCCTGCAGGTGCTTTGTTTGCCAACGGGAGACGTCAGTGTCTGATTCTTTAGGCATCGTCATCCTTCGTCAGTATATCCAGGCACAACTTCAGAGGTGATGTGTGTTCTGCATGTGTGTCAAGATGAAACCTTTCCACATTTGCACTGCTGCCATATTCTACCACAGTTGGAAATATGTGCTCGCCACCTGAGCGGTATATGGGATTGTTCTGGATTATAGTCTGAATTATGGCACGTGAACCTTCACATGTGACCCACACCGAATACTGACTTTTGGGTTGGAACAGTGAATCAAGTAATCTCATTGTTGGAGCATGTGTTAGATTCCACACACCATATCTGGAGACCCGGCTGAAATGTAATATTTATTATTTTTCAAAAGCAAGATGGAGATATCCCGGAGTACGAAAGGTTTTGTAGGAACTTTACACTACAGGTTCCATTTCATTGCAAGACAAAAATAGAAGATGCAATATAATTATGGACCAAAAATAAAATAAAGTGTTTACTTATACTTAAAAAAAATATGTTGTTTGTTTACAACATTTATATTCAATATATCTTTGAAACCTACAGGTGAGCTGTCTCTCAAGCAAACAATAAAGACCTTTGGTTGATGCTTAATAACATGTCATGTCAAATTAAATGATGTCTACCCAATATTGCAGAGACCTCCATGGAACCTGGGGACTCTTCAGGTACTTGGGGCAGATCTCATCCACCCTGGAGAAGCTGCTGCTGCTGCTGCGGAGCTGCTTGCTTGGTTTGAGAAAACACTGCTACACTACTTAGGAACAAGCATCAGTTAAGAGGAGAGATTTGAATGAACAAAATGATTTCATCATATCGAGCCGGACGTTTAACTCGGCGTTGGACAAGTTTTGTTCCCCCAGTCCACCCAGTGGCGAGAGGATGATAAAGGGATTTTACTCTTGATAAACTACCCCATAAAGTCCAGGTCACAAATTATATACAATTTATTTTTGCTGAGCGTTGACTTCATTCTACTTTCTGACGTGCAGTTCTCAGCGCACTGACAGCAGACATCTGCAGATCATCAGCTCCAGGCGTTCCACACATACAAAAATCCATCATCCTCGACATGAGCGGCCATGGATATATACATTAGAGACAAACTGTTGTGTGTTCCTGCCATGTCTACCCAACTACCAGTCCTGACAGCTTTGCTATAATTCTGAACATGATGAGTAAGTATTAGTGTTTGGAAATAACAGGACACCCAATCTGACCAGCTGAAAGGCTGCCACTGAACGCAGATGGTCAACAGTGTGCAAAAGGCTGAAAATGACATCTGATTTACTACTAATCTGCAGTGGAGATTTTTTATTCTGGAAAGTAAAGTTATCAGATATTAACATTTGTCATTTGATCTGTTTGGAATAGTTAAACAACTTGTTATTGGATTGCGGGTCTTTGTTTTATTTGCTGAACATGTAAACTGACAAACTGTCCTATTTCATTTACCCCTCTTGTATTCCTCTCACGTTTCTGTCTTGCCAAAGCCCCAAAGTGGCAGCATCCGTCTGGTTTTCTCTCCCCTCGGGACAGGCTGGTGCCAGAAAGAGTGCTGTGGGTAGACGTCCAACCCCCCCACCGGCAAACTAACCGCAAACAAACCCACCAGAGCCCCAGGCACCAATACAACTACTGGCCCCATCTACTCAGTCTGCTGCTCGTGTGTGTGCGTGTGTGTGTGTGTGTGTGTGTGTGTGTGTGTGTGTGCGCCTTTCAACTCTGCAAATTAGCTAAGTCTCTTGTCAGGAACTAAACCCATCCAGAAATGTGCTGTTTTACATTTTGTGTCTATTTTTGACCCATATCGACCATCGTGATCAAACTATTTATGAAATTATGAAATTATTATGAAATGTCCCACGTGGCGGAGAAGAAGAAGAGAATACCATGTCCACAGCATCGGTTTAAAAATACCAGCATTTACCAAATGAATGAAATTTTGAGACATTAGTGTGATTTGAAGAGTTGGACAATTGGTAATTGAAACCGTGACATTTGCTACAGCGACTGTGTGTCCACGCCCATGTGACTCCTCCAGTTAATCAAATAGAACCACGACCATGATGAAAATTAAAGTGACTTTTCCTTCTACTCACATGCACACTTGTGATGACGCGCTCTCTGTTATCAAAGTGCATGTTTGTTTAGTCTGGCTGGTGTCTCTGCCATTTTCGGGGTGGGTTTAAATAGTACCTTTCTGTATTACAGGAGACAAATAAAGTGCGATTATACATCTCAGTTAAGAGGCCACCTACAGTGCGGCCAGCACATGGTAAATATGTTCTGCTCGAAATAATCACAGAAAGGCTTTTGTTTCTGCAGTTTATTTTTATTGCTGACAAAGTTGCTTTTTAAGAGGACGCTTGTCTGAGAATCTATTCCTAAATGCATTTTTAGTTTGGCGTGTGGTCTAGGCGTGACCTGTAAACTCTCATGAGACAACTTTTGGTGTGAATATGCACTTTATGGACTGGAAAAACACAGTTGTCTGTCTTCTCAGAGTCAACTTCAGTATATCTGCACATGTTTGTGCAGGTTAAAGCTGCACATGATGATTACCTTGAACAAGATGGATCATTAATAGAGATTATTCCTCAACCCTACCCTCAAAGATGTCCCAGCACCTCTAGAGATTAATGATAAGTAGCATTAAATTAAGATTTATACATGTGCAGTGTCATAAGAGCACAAAAGTGCAGGAGAAAATCAAAGATGGAATTTCCCCAACAAAACAGCTCAGCTGTATTATAACAAGGGAGCTTGGATACTAATAGTGCTGTCGGAATTTTAATCTAGACACACACACACACACACACACACACACACACACACACACACACACAACACACACTCAAATTTTTGTTCAAATGAGACATGGGTGTGTAGGCAGAAACCGACATTGCATGTAATTACGCGTTTGATACACAACCATGGGAGTGTAGAATAAACAGAATTCATGCATCAATTATATTAAAAGCAGTGTGTTCTATCTAGTGTGTATTTTTTTTACTGCACTTTTTATGATGGGTGGGAATCAAGTGCAGAAATGTCTCAGAAATAATTATCTTTATTTTCTCTTTTTTCCACATTACTGGGAGTTGCCACACTAAAGAAGTTATGAAATACATAACTAAGCATTTGAAGACAGCTTTAAAGCTTTTTTAATAATACTTCATAAATTGATTAGCTTTTGAAAGCATATAAACAGAGTTTATATCAGGAATGTGTTAATTGTGTACATTATGTGCAAGAACTAAAAAAATATTTTAAGGGTTCTCTCTAAAATAAGCTTTAAAGGTGTTAAATTCCAACGAATGTGTAATTTATTAGATCATATCCAATCTCTAAAGATCTTTATAAACACAATTAATGAAATATTCTGTTATAGTCTATCATATATTTTAATAATAAGAAGAAAAGTACTTCTTGTTACGATTCGCTCTTCTATTGGCATCATTGACTGCTCACTGCTTTTTAAATGGATGATGTTCTCAAACTTAGATTAAACCCACATAATGCGCATGCAGATGTATGTGAACCCTAAAACTACACAATGAACATAAGAATAAAAGGTATAAATTACCATTTTTACCAACATGGTAACTTAATTCACTCAATCAAAGTTTCAATCCTTCAAAAAAGTCCAACAGCAGTAGTGGGAGTGTTTCACGTGAATCGACAGTGGAGCCCAGCTCAGAGTCCAGAGGCAGTCAGCACTTCTCTGGGGCTTCGCTGGTCTGTTGGTGTTGCTTTGTGTCCAGGCCGATTTCAAGTCTTAGCCGTGGCTTCAAGTGCAAGCCCGTGATGTGATGTGAAAAGATCAGACAGTTCAAACCAGAATGGACAGCGTTTATTCAGCCAGTTGACTGTTCTGTTCCTGGATTACACGACCATCCTGTGTAGGGCACAAAGGAACCAACACAAACAGAAACCTGAGCTCTCCTTCAGTGCTTTAATGTCCATTCAGCCCAGAAAGAGAGAGGTTGTGTGTGCGCGTCCATGCATGGATGAGAGAATATTGGCCTCACTATTATATTTGAATCCAAATGAACTCCATTTCATCGTCTCAAAGAGGCTCTAAGAGGGAAGGAATGCAGGACTATCTTATCAAGCAGCCATTGGTTGCTACAGCTCCATTTTTATGATGACATAGAGGGACACGGCTGCGTATCAGACGCCTCCCCGTCACATCATTGATAATTCTAGAATATTTATGGTATTCCTTAGAGGTAATGGTTCAGCTTTATTTACCTTGTGATAAGGCTTTATTGCATTTATGACAGGGAACTAAAGCAATTAACCAGTTGTCAGCAAACAAGCGGCTGGTCCCTCTGTGTGTGTGTGTGTGTGTGTGTGTGTGTGTGTGTGTGTGTGTGTGTGTGTGTGTGTGTGTGTGTGTGTGTGTGCTGGAGAGCCAAGCTTACCTGAGATACCATCTGCCGTTTGACACACTGCAGGCCAGGGACACACACAACAGAGCCGGCTTTCAACATGGCTGCTGTGTGTGTATGTGTGAGTGAGTGTGTGAGTGTGAGTGTGTGTGTGTGTGTGTGTGTGTGTGTGTGTGTGTGTGAGTGTGAGTGTGTGTGTGTGTGTGTGTGTGTGTGTGTGTGTGTGTGTGAGTGTGTGTGTGTGTGTGTGTGTGTGTGAGTGTGTGTGTGTGTGTGTTTGTGTGTTAAGTGTACGATTCACCTTATCGAGTCCAACATACTCCGGGCTGACAAAACGAGGTTGCCATTAAATTTGATTTACTGTGTCTTTACAGAATCATTTTGTCTGCTAATGTCAGCATATCATTCGGTCTGTCACAGATAACTCGACACAAACAAAAGCAGAAGGCTGCAGACATCAGAACCTCATGTTCTGTCTGCTGTCACTACTAAAAATGCTCTCATGCTCTTATTCTTTTATTATTTATTATTCTTTAATTAAACGCCACGAGGCAAATGTAAAACGGCCAAACTGGGTCTGGATGAGTGATTCAACAATAATATTACCACAATATAAATAAAACCTGGCCTTTTTGGAGTCTTGGAAATCATAAACTGTTATTGTCCTCTGAAGGATGCTGGTCATAATGTTTGAGGTTTTAAGTCTAAGGATCTTTTGAAGCAAATGGATTGTGTCTGGGTCAGAGATGCGGTTAGATTCCAGTTTTAATTCTTGAAACAAGTTTTGCTGAACCTGATTTGCTTACTTTAAGTTTTTGTTTCAACACGCATTTCTGTCTGTGCAGCATAAAACAAAGTGTCTCTAGTGTGTTTGATACCTGAGGGTAAAGCCCCACCTAGAATCATTATCCCCATCCCAGACCTTTTTAAATTGGCTGCTCTCTTTCCTGTTGGGCCATTGAGCCAGGCTGCCACCTGCTGTGTACTTGTGTCTTTAAAAAAGGTGTGTACTTTAGTAAATTGCTCGGTATACTGTCAGCATTAATTAATGAGGTAAAACACTGAAGGGAGACCTCCAGGATACAATTACTTTTTTCCACTTATCCTAATCAACAGCCAGCCAGAGTACAGACTCCAGGGCTCCAATTAAAATGAGAAGAATGTGCCTCGGTGCTCACTCCTTTTATTGTTTCTTTTTAAAGTTTTACCCGATTTAATCTAAATGTCTTTTACCCCCACAAAGGAGGCAAATCTAAATTTATTAGCGATATCTGTTAAAAAGAAACAAACAAACAAATAAATAAATAAAGCTGCTACATTTAAATGTCAGAGTGAGGTGGAAGTTATTTTCTAAGGTTTATTATGAGATGATGGTGACATGACAGGAGAGAGGGCCACAACTGCAAGAGCAGACACTGGAATTAATTTACAATAACATACTGAATGAATGTTTTAATGCGGTTCTGTGTCAAGCCTGCACGAGGTATAAATGGAGTGAAAACAAATTGATATTGACACACAGACAAGATTGTATGATTCTTTGTGGCCACGAAACATGAGAACGGAGCCTGGAACCCAGAAAAACCCATTCAGGTTCCATGCAGGTCCAAATAAAGTAACATATTTTTTAAAAAAGAGGAGCTTTTTATTTATAACAACCATTGGCTTTGGTTGAGGGTTTTCTTTGAGTGCTTGAGTTTATTTACACGTCAGTTGCTAACCTCACATGTACTCGCTGTCTTCGGTCCCACAACAGCCATGACTCAGTTTTTCTCCTGAAGAGTTGAAACAAAAAGTGTTTAAGCTGAATTTTACTGTATGTGAAGGGAGGGTTTCACATAGATACAGTTATAGGTTTGGTTCTCAACCACTCTGTGATTTAGGTGAGGCTTTTTGTGTTTGTGCAAAAACTGAAATAACATAACCAAAAATATATATTTACCATTGTGGGGATGAATACATTAACATGACATCTTATTAATGTCAATTAAGTATGTTGCTTGTTGGTGTGTTCAAAAAATTCCCCTGCTATGGACCTAAAATATTTGTCTAGTCGTAATTTAATAGTATTATTTACTTGCTACTTTGATTCCTCTGTATGTGTGGAACATGGTGGAATTAACATTAAAATGGACTTGACCTGAATTATTTTGGCTTGAAACGATGCTCAGACCCCCAAATTGACAACTGCTTGTTTTTGTTTGATGAATTTTGAGAACTGTTTAATCTTTAAATATCAATACTCCGCATTGTAGTAGAGGCAGTGTCTGGTGAATTTATATCCTTTTGTTTCTCTATTGAGAGTTGCCAAGAGGAGGAGAGCAAGGTGACTTGTGCCCACTAGGAGTGTGCCCGCTGAGTGCACGAGGATTGACTGACACTTGGTCAGTCTCCGATTCTGTCTCTGATTGGTTGTGTTTCCTCGGCACAGTGGTTTACAAATCATAATTAGAGGCACAAAATGGGGCCAGAGAGGGCTGCCTTCCTCAAAGATAATTTTATTCAAAGCAACTTGTTTTAAAAATTCAACCTTTAAACTTGATACACTTAAGAAGCCTTTTTCAATTTACAAATTAATACAAATACAATGCAATAATATACACTTATCCTTTCCTTTCCTTCCATTTTTGTCCAGTAAGTCCAACAATCTTCTCATCAGAAGTCAAAGAAGTCTTCTGATGAGCGGCATGCCCGCGCACAAAGGCTGCATTTACAAATGTTTTATGGCAGACACGAGCAAAGCAGGCAGAGTTCACAACAAAGACTGTGTAAATGTGCGAGCAAGTTAACGGCTCTGGCGGTACCATACAGGACCTCCAGACAAGCCCTTATTCATGTGAAAGTGTTGCCCCCTCCTCAGTGACCCCGTAGCTAAAGGGGGGAAGGCCCAGGCCCCGATGGTTATCTTTGGGGTAGAGTTACAGCGAGTGGCAAGAGGACGGAGGGGGGAGGTAAGCACCAGGGGTCCCGAGACTTTTTCTCTTAACAGAGGGGGCCACTGTTACTTTGAGAGCACACTGCTTTCTGCTTGTTCACGCTTTATTTCCAGTACTACACCTGCACCGCTCAAAGGTTCCTGAGCAATTGAACCTTACAACAGTAGTTTGGAACAGATGGTGGAATATTTGTTTTTACATGAATTCTGTTAATATTAGGGGTGCAACAGATTAAAAAAAACAAAAAAAAAACAACTTTATTTATACACAAAAACCACAATTACTGTAGGACAAACAAACCAGAGTCCTTACAACCAGGTGACTGGAATAACAACCACAAAAAATGTCCTTCATAGATGATGTTTTCTGGTCATTTGGTATGAAAATCATAAGTTTGATGTTATCTGCTGTGAGTTGCCGTTAGAGCTTTCCAATTGTTTTTTTTTTAAAGAGATTGTCAACATAAATCTATTCTTACGAATGATTGATGGAAAACTTGGACCCCCATACCACCTCTCTACTCTACTAGGCCTCTTTGAATGTTTCTTTCTGTCAGTCTGTCAAACACATGCTGACACCCAATGACCATTAGCTAGAAATCACGAGGAAACTTGGTGATCTAATGAAGTCCGATCTGCTCGACCAACTCAGAGGTGGCATGAAGGCCATCATCCCGGTGACCCGCATTCAAATTTATGTAACTTCGATGACATTTACAGCAGCCCATTAACACCAACACATTACCGTGTCCAGCTTCTGAATGTGCCCAGTTCCACTTGTTTCACACTTGAGTTGAAGAGCTATTAATCACTTCTGCTGCTGGCTCCCATTAAAACTTAATACACTGGAGAAAAGATCTGGCTAGCTCAGCATCACTATGGGGAGAAAATATTTAACATATCTTGACTGGATTCAGGAAGTTGACTTTGATAAGTGTGATACAGTGGCAGGAGTTTGTTCTGGCTTCAGCGCAGGGAGGGCACATAAATCTAATCTGAGTGCATGTGGAACCAATGGTTCACCAGACTGTGGTTCAGTGAGCCTTCAAACAGTGAAGGCTTGCAGGAAGCAGATTAGATAAACGGAGAGTAAATACAGAACCGGGCCAATGCTATTACAATTATCATGTTCAAAACATGAGCACAAAAGGGGCCTCGCTGGCCAACTGTAGCTATCTGAACATGGCGCTGGCTGACAGACAGAAGATGGATTCATAAGATTAAAGTATTTTAACAGTGACAAATATTCTTATGGTGGCAGAAATATTCATAGCACACATGATCATAATGCATTATATAATAATATTCTGGATACCTCAATAAACACTAAAATACAATGCTTAGCCCCATTTTGTCCAGTCATGTTTTGAGCAGTTATTTATTTATAATATTTTTGCCTGTGCTGCCCAGCTTTTATCCTCAACACCAATGGTCACCATGGTTTGACCTTGTCTGCCACATTGCTGCTCAATTTTCGAGTCAAATTAGCCACTTACGATTATGATGCAGCTGATTTTTGGATGAGGGACATATTATAAATTGTCTTTCTTTAAATTTGCAATCTTTAAAGAGACTTTAGAAGCCAAATATCTAGTGAGGAGGGTTGGTCAGCAGCCCCAGGAATAACAGCCCTTGGTCGGGCAGAGAAAACCGTCTGCATCTGAGGTTTTAGTGTGGTATATTGGTGGTAGAGGCTGCTCTGAATGTTTTATACAGATGGTGCTGGATGAGTTGACTGGGAATGCAAACAGGAAATGAAAGGAATGACATGGGTTTGGGGAGACGTCTTCCCCTTCCTCAAACTGGGTTAATTAGCTTTGGGGATAAGAGGCTGTTAGATAACACGAACTTGGCAGACGCGACAGTGCCATTACTGACAGGGAGGCATCCCATCCAGCCACAGTGCATCGCAAATGCGTTTACAGTCTTAGTGCAAACACCAATCATAGCTGCCTAAATGTGAGGCAATGTCAATTATTTTTACATTTGTTTTAGCTGGTGGTGACTCTCCAGCCATTTCCATGTCAGCTATTCTTTTTTCCCCTCAGTATTTTGTAAGCCAACTAGGACTTCTAAATTAGATGCTTCAGCCTGGTTTTTCTGTGGCCTGTCATTGTTGCAGACATCGGGACTCGCTCCCTGTGTTCTGCAGAGAGGAGGCAATGCTTTTGGGATATGCTCTCAGTCTGTCCTGATTGAATTTCATCATTCTTTTGGTTGAGAAGCCACAGCAGCTGTGTCAGTAGGCAATGAGTTGTGTGCACGAAACAACCTTCCATGATATGGCCTGCAGACCGAGCAATCTTTTAAATAGCATGACATAGAGTATGTATACAAACCAGTCCTTTGGTGCTGCAATAATAACCCATCTGTAAAATGAAATGCTATCTGAGGCAGCAGCGAGCCTGGAAATAAGAACAGGAACGAACTCCGAAATGGGCTGGCCGTGTGATTATAACTTTAAACATCTGAGACATAAATACATGTTGCCGGTGCCTTGATTCCAAGGTTGAGACCAGCGTTAGGCTGCAACAGGCTCTGGAGACTGAAAGGTGATATGGAGAGGAGACAGAGGAGTAGGAAAAAAAGGAAACAGAGAGACAAATGTGCAGCGCTGAGCAGGAAGTCTGCCCGGATGGGAGGGTGGTTGTCTGTTGCTGCTGCGAGTCTGCATAAGCTCAGTGACACCTCAGCAGTCTTTATCTCCAGACCCTTTGATAAGGATAGCTGCTACCTCCAGTGCATCCGGGCACCACATGCACAGTCTGAACCCAACACTAAATAAATATTAACAACCATGTTTGCATTTTATCAATATTGCCTTGTTAGTAAAATATTATTCTGAGTTATAATACTTTGATCACCCATAACTGTTTCTTCTTCCATTTATTTTAATGTCACATCCTGCTGTTCCTTCATGCAGTATTATTTTTGGCAAAGCAGTTTATCAAAATGTTGCTGGCTGTGGTTCTGGGAGGTTGGCAGGGGGGAGATTTATACAGGCCACCAATCTTTCTGTCATTGATAAACATTGTAAATGTATATAAATGCTTTAAAAGAAGCCAGTCTTCAATTAGAACACAAATTATTCATATTTTTTCAATTCTCATTTGTGATCACAAGCTATTATTGTAAATCCCCAACAACTTTATGGTGCTTCTTTATGAACCACTGGGATCTGCTGTTCACAGCTAAGAGCGGTGTCAACAACGAAAGCCCATGGTCTTAAAGTATGATCTGGTGGAACATCTGAAACCATTTCCATAATTAATTAGATATGAATCCTTAAAAGCTGGGGCGTGTCTATTTGATTGACATGTCTGACCTACAATACAGACTGTGGGTGGGCTGCAAAGACTGAGGTCAAAAGGTAGACCCGCCCCTTACTCCTCCTCCAGCCCCACCCTTTTGTCCATATATGTGATATCTGGTAAAAGTCCCTAACCCGAACCCTTCTCAAACCAGTGCTTGCCAGAGGGTTGCCACTTGGTCTGGATGTCTTTCCATTTAAGGGAAAATTGTTAACCTCTTCCAAAATATTTGTATGTGTTAGATCAGTGACGTTTGTTGAAAAAAATTTAAAATCTGTTTCTTCATTATCCATTAGTGCTGTAAAAATGACTGTGTCAGCTTTATTTTTGCTAGAGCATATACATAGAACATCATTACATTTATTTTTGCTAAATTAATATCTGAAAACACTTTATGAAACATGAACAGGCATTAATTTGTCTTATTTTTGTGAAACACACATCTTTAAAATGTGATTGTTTTACTATTATTCTTATGCTTTACAACTCTCTTCAGTCAAATACTAAAAAAACTATTACTGCATGATTATTTCTTTCCTCCTCTAATCACTAATTACAAAGACATTTTTTGTTTGTTTGTTGTTTTTCTTTGTTGGTGGTGGTGGTGGGGGGGGGGTTCCCCAGGTTATGTTTTAAAATCAAGATTTCTTTTCAAAATTTGAAAGTCTATTCAGAGAGACCACAAACTGACAATGGTGGGTTTACCATTCCCTCTGCACCTACATCAGGGAACACTCTTCATTTCCCCAGTGTGCTGAATGTTGCAGGACTCAGATGCCTTCCTCGCGACTGTCGTGCTGCCACAGGCATCAGCTCCTCACTGGTACCCATTTGGAGAGAATTTACATCTACAATGGTGATGCAAGTGTCATTGCTTTCTGACTCAAAATGTGCCTCTGCTTTTTCAATTTTAATCTTAAAGTAATCTTTACTTTCTGATTGTTTTTTGCATGTTTGATGAAATGCACAGTCAGTGATTATTAAAGGCTCTTTGAGATGGTCAAACGTCCATTGTACACTGAAGTGCAGTGTTCTGATATAGAGTGATACTATTAACATTATGAACAAGCGCTTCAAACGCACCTTATTTCTAAATGGAGTTGCTAACAAATGATTTAAAAAAGACTCCCCAAGGATCAAATGAGCTCATCTCCAGGCTTGCAAATGAAAAGCGAATGGTCCAGTCAGGCAGTGTGCATTAAGCAGCGGTTGTCCTGGTGAAGAAAAGCCCCTGGCAGTCAGGCTGTCTGGGGTTGATGTTTCACTATCTTCTGCTATCAAGTATCTTCCATTGAGCCTGATGAATCACAGGATTACATGAAAAACAGAGCATTGTTGTCTGCAGGCCTAGGATTCATGTCTCTTCCTCCACCCACCACTGTTCCCCTTTGCCCACCATGGTCATAAACCCTGACAGTGACCCTTCTTTCACGTTCCTCTCTGTTGCCATGTCTGCATGTGGCTCTCTCTAACTCCTTCTGTCTCTTTAGCTAGAGTGTCCCTGCTCCTTTTTTCTCATCATGCTTTTCCCTAACTGGAAGGACCACAGGAATGACCATAGCTTCCTAATGGATCACAGGCTGCGGTGCAACATTAATATTCACTGGACTACCCTCCGCGATTTTAATTAAACGCATATATCAGCTAAATATGTAACAAAGAAGAAAAATGCTAGCTGTAAAATTGCATTTTATTGCAGTAGTTCTGATACAGATTTATTTAGCATTTTGACATAAAATCCCATAGTGTAAAAAATAAAAACAACTCATGCATCATAATGCATTTCATTTTCATATGTGTGTGTGTGTGTGTTTGTGTATGTGTGGTGTGTGTGACATTGGATTGAGTGTTTATGGAGAGGAGGGTGTGGTATTGCATCCCATAAAGGGATGTAATGAGAACTGGAAAATATGGTAGTTTAGTGCGTCATCATTATTTTACTAGACCCTCACAGCCCCATTTAGAACAAAGGCAACAACCAGACATACTGATGAATCAGAAATGTCCAGAGAGGCTCCACGAAAACTTCACCGGCCGCAGAAACAGCAAGGCAGAACACACACCATGGACAACCACAGCCTCCACAGAGAGAGGGATGAGCTGCGTGTTTGCGTGTGTGTGCGTGTGTGAGGGCTGCAGAGTGTTTGAGACAGATGTGATCAATGAATCAACTCTTTCATCTCCATGCAGATACCCCTTTCAAGCCAGTTCCAGGCTGGAACACGGAAATTAAAAAAGCTGCATTTTAAATGTTTAAACATTCAGATTGAGGAGGATAAACTCTGTTATTTCAGATCTGGCTTTGAATGAAAAGCTCAATCTCACGCTGCACATACACACATTTTGAATATATAATGCATATTCTTGTTGAAGAATAACAGTGTTGTAAAAACAATCGACAGAAGGTTGTGGGCTCGATCCCCAGCTCCAGCAGCATGTCTGTGCTGAGTTAAATGATCTGTTTCCTCTGGGCGTTCCTGTTTCCAACCAACATCAAAAAGCATCCAGATCAGGTTGATCTACAGGGGAACTATTTTATTCTATTTTATGTACACATAAGTAAATACCGTTTTTGTTTTTGATGTATTGCATCAATAATTAGAATTAAAAAAAAGGAGAAGAAATAGAATAAAAAATAGTCTTCTATAAATTGCTCATGTCACATCAGCTAAAAGGTTAGAATCGTGACACTGTCAGAGTTATGAACCCTGTGACCAAGGTCAGAATTCTGGTCATTCACGACCAGGGGTGTTGGAGTCTGTCTCGAGTGACACTAGGCAAGATGTCTCTAGTCCATCACAACTGAACAGCATTCACTCACACCTACACGCTTAATGTCTCTAGACTACAGGGACAACATGTCCTCATGGAAAGGTCATAAAAATGTCTACAAGTTCTGCCTTTGTTCTGTTTTTCCACTTAGCTACATATCTAATGCTGGTAAACTGCATGTTCTAAGGCCTGAGAACAACATGACTGTAATTTACTTGCGTTACAAATTGGCTGTGGCGATCTCACAGCTACTGTGATCTGTTAATAGAGCTCTGTTGAGACAGATGAGAAGCAAAGCAACAACGGTCCTGAGTTATGCCCTGGCTCTGCATCTTCACTCTGAATACACAGTTACATGAAGACACAGGCATGCAGACATGTACCGCATGTGCTCTAACTGGCCATCGTGTTGGCACCAGTATACCCAGCTGACCATTCTTATGCAGTAACCTCTCCCAATTTTTTTTGTTGCTGTCCAGCTTGTTCTTTTACTCTCAATTCTCTCTCCCACTTGCCTCGGTGGGCCAACTGAAGCTGCCCCTTCTGCTTAGTTACTGTGTGCTACTTATAGAGTGAGTCCTGTAGTGATGGGGAAGTTTGTGGTGGTAAACACTGGCTATTACCCCTTTCCCTTGGTCTTAGAGACGTCAGTATGGTTTGGAAAGCCTCTCCAAAATGCAGAGAATTATAGGCCTGTGTCACTCACTTAAACCTGGCCAGGGACTCACACCATTGTCTTTTTCATTTGAATTGTGCTGGTTTGTTTGTGTGTCTGTGTGGTTATGTGACTGAGTTCATTCCTTGTCACTTTCTTTTGTGCATGCCTGCACTGCTGCGTACATGTGTGTTTACTGTTTGTGGTGAGGTGAGCAATTACATGTGGAAGAAAGGGAGGAAGAAGGAAAAAAAAGCTCCTGTTTTACTCTTGAGTTTCCAGTTTGCTGATCCCATAAATGGGGTTTGTTTACAGTCAAAGACATCTAATAACACTTCCTTTTACACTGACAGATGCTGATGAGAGCAGCCTAGTAGTGTTTCCAGTGAGTCTCTGCTGACTTATAACAGTAAAAGACAGTGAGGGGAGGAGGTGGAAGAGTGGCTGAAGGTGAATTTTATAATGAAGAAAAGAAATTTGTCTGATGATAAGAACATATGCCTGATGCCATCACAAATGTGGAAAACAACTATATTTCAAAGTAGTGCATTTGAGGAACCGGAACCGTTTGTATTTTGAGTAATACTGCAGCACCATTAAAAGGCTGTGCGGTTATCCGCCTGTGGATCAGTATCCTCCCGGTAGGACGTTTCAGGACAGGCTATGGCTTGTGTTGGCTAATGTTAAACATTAGCAATATCCTGAGTCAACAGTCCTTCACTCTGTTTGTTTGAATATCACATTTCCCTGGAAACTGCATATATTGTCAAGGGTGCGCTGGATCCAGGTGAATGGCAAAAGCAGCGCACTTCCGTACTAAATGGCAAACCAAGAGAGAGCCAACCAGGCAGGCCTGAATGTTAATTTGGCACACATACAAACAAGAGCAAGGAGGAAGGAAAGAAGGGAAGGCTGTCAGTGTTTATTCAGGGAAGTGGGAAATTGTGCCGTGACAGAGGGAAAATAAAGCTCTTTGTGCACCAACCTGCCAGTCAGGACTCATTAGGAGCCACTGAGCTAAGTACATTTCGTGAATTCCATTTAATTCACAAAAACACAGAAACAACGGTGCCTGTGAGCAAGAGAGCATAATATCATAAAATCATAAAGATCAGGAATGCAAGAGACAAAAATCTAATTAAAGGTGTGTAAACAGGATGTCCTCAGATGGATGTAAACAAGTTTCAGTTCTGATTTTAGGAGTCGAGTCTTTCTACATTTTAAACTATCATTGCAAAGTTAAAAAGGCGGCTGATAGAAAAGATGGGTAAACACCCACTGGTCTGTTTTGTTTTTCTAAACTGGAGCTTCAGGCATCTATTGACATGATGCACTCAAATATGTGAAAAATGTACTTGCTACATCCTTTACTTTTTTGTCCGAAGTGTCCAAACTCAGTTTCTTCTCAGGTTTCTGTCAAACAGCTTGGATCTGGTCAGCTGGTTGACTCGGGATCAGTCAAACCTTTAAAGTTTTATTCCATTTTTCATTTATTGTTATTGGTTACAACATTTGGCTGTTGGTATGATTGAGGCTTAAACAGGCAGCTGTGCCCACTGACTCATTTGAAACAATATTGCACCAACAGAAATAAACCAAGAACTTCACCGGAGAGGAATGCTGTTTGTAATGCTGTCACGGAGTTTCCAGTGAATGGAGAGGGTGGTATTTCATATTTTTATTAGCAAGAGGGTCCAAGGCACTGAGCGAATTCAAGAAAATGAGGGTGGGTTTGTAGATTTTGTTTGTTTGTCTAGCAATTTTTCTTGCATAATTGCCTCAGTGAGACATTTAGGGATTAATTTATGATGTGATATATGAATAACCTCTAAAGATAGTGAAGACATCATTATTGGTAATCATTGGCCAAGGAAAGCATAATGTACCACTGACGCGTTCAGGTAGTGGAATTAAAATATAATATAATAATATAATATAACAAATATAATTGATAATCAACCTGCAAGTCTCTCTCTAAATGGCAAAAGTCAGAATTATATAGCACTGGAGGATCCTATAGACTATACATGCGTGATGGAAAAGTTAACTCTCTCCATGAGCTACAGAAATTGTGATGTTTTCTCATTTTTTTCAATTTGATTTTGTCTTTTCCCCCACATTTTTTTTTGTTTTTGCTTTTGTTTTTTGCTGTAGAAATGTTCTTTAACTAGTCAGAATGTATGGAAGACATTAAATGACCAGGATATCATTTTATCTGTATGTGTGCTCTAAGTGAAAGAGGCCAAGGATGAGTGTCAGTGTTTTGATTGATGTTGATGTTGCATGGGAGAAAAATAGACTCGGTTATTAAGTGCTGGTTGTATGCAGAATGTATTATAAAATGTTTAATAAAAAAGAAAATCAGAAAACAAAAAAGGCAGAATGCTATGCTGATGTCTTCACGGAAGATAGAATCAATTCAAAACAATGCATCTCTGAGCTGACATAAAATATCATAAATACATCGACAGCAGTGAGAATTTTAGATTAACCAGTTAAACTAGCGCATTTTCAGGAGTACCTGACAGAGCCAGCATCATCTTGACAAATGAAGTATTCCAGCTATTGTAGCTGGCGATGGAACCCACCAACATGTTGCTCTGAGCCTGTAGCAATACTGCCGCAGTGTAACCAAATCACATTGTGGCACGCTCCTGATGACATGACAGATGGCATCCTGGGGGATCTCTTCCCAAACTTGAATTGCACATCAGTGGAGTGACACGACATCGATACGTGGTGTCCAAATTGGATTCAGGAACATGGAAGCATCCATGCTCATTGATACACTCCAACTCATGATTGGCAGAGGCCAAACAGAACCCAGCAACCATTATATACTCCCCAGTGTAGATATTATCAATACTTATGTATCGTCATTGTGTATGAAGGATTTATTCATAGAAAGCATATTAGGGAGTTTAACTAAGCCTAATCAACAGGTAATGACACAACGTTGCATGTACATGCACTTGCTGATCCTTTTTATTCTAATTGTTTTAGTTTAAACTACACATGCTGTAAAGGAGGCCCTCACCCTATTTTATTTTATTTTTTTATTTTTTGGAGAGTTGACCTTTAAATGTCTGGTTTCATTTTGAAATGCTAAGTATTCCTTGTCAATATTGGAATTGTTTTTAAAATTATGGTTGCTCGAGACCATTTGGAAGATCAAATATGCCATAACTTTGCAACGACTTCAACTGCTCTTGAGAGCAGGAAATACATTAATAAGGATTATAAATAAATGCGTTTCACTGTAAGACATGGAGCTGTTTCGTATGACAGCACTTTCAGTTCACAAAACACAAAACAAGTCACTCTTTGTACAGCAAACAAGGAGGGAAAATGGTCTTTTGAATGTAAATCATTTTTCCTCCTGGGGTCTGTGGTCTTTCTGCTCTCCATCCTGTTTCACCACCGGCTATATATGTGATTAATCATATTAATGTGAATGTATAGGTTATTAAATAATGGATAATTATTGTTGCGCATCCAGTTTCCTTATACAAATGTGCTGTGACCTTGCATGTGGTAAAGGATATGACATATCAAGAGAAAAATTAGACCAAGAAAGTTGTGTGTGGGTGTGATTAATACAGGGAAAAGGAGAAAAACAAAAATCCAGTGTCCTGTGGCAAATGTCTCTGCGTCAGTGTGTCTCCACCCTTCCACCACGGGTCTCAGGGGTCAGGGAACACCCAAGGATGTACTGAATGTAGGTGAAAAATGACTTACAGGCGTGCTACACATGTTGGAAGCAAAGGGTTGACAAGGTCAAATGGTTTCATAAGTAATTTAGAGTTTTGATGTTGTAACTGTTGAGAAAAGTTTAATGAGTGCAGAGTTTACCAAACATACCCTTAACTCTTGAAGAAACACAGAACCTTTATGTCTTTAAAAAGAGGTTGAACATAAACGGTTCACACACAGGTCAAAAAACAGTACTTTGCATAAATGTATAAAGTACTTTGCCTTTCCGTGTCTTCTGAAATAAACACTTTGGTTTGTGGACCTACATCTACACCTACCTACATGAAGTTCTAATTCAAAAAACAGTTCCAAAAGCTGAGAGCAGCCATCAGACAGATTTGGTAGAAAACCTCAGCAGCCAATATCCAATATGGGAACAACCATAGATGTAAATATTTATCCTCACATTCCTGAACAAATGGTTTGTGCTCCAAGTAATTTCTTGAGCCATGTTTGCTTTTTACAAATAAAAAGAAAACAGCAACAATAGGTGGAAGCAGTTTTTGAGGGTGAAGACAAGAATACTGATAATAACAGACAGACATAGTCAGAAATAAACTGTTATATTGCTACTTTCAACAGAGACAAGATGGCAGATCGGCTAGTCGGGGCACTCCTGCCCAACAATGTCAGTATCTTGAAACATGCGATCACATTCCACAGCAAGATTAGACACATTTCCCTAGACGGCCTTTTCTATCTGCATCCACAGACATCTTAACGTGGCATCTGACTGATAAAAAAATACTGAAATGTTTCTGTCTGTCACTGGGACTCAAATCCCATCCATGCCTCTGAACCAGGCTCCCAGGTAGCAGAAGGGCTGTGGGAGGAGCTGGAAACAGGTTTGATAAAAAAAAAAAGGAAAAAGACTGAGACCACAAGAGGAAAGAATGTGTGGAAGCTAAATGTTTTGACAAATATTCTGTGCTGGTCTGTGTCACAGGAGATCCAATCATGGGACTTGAGCCTCTGCCAAGTTGCTGGATCACGTACCAAGTAATTCAGTTTAATTTTGAGCTTCAGAGAATATGAACATCTGATCATTCTAATCCCTCATTAAAAGGAGAGTATCATTTTTATTTTTATCTTTATCTTGCCAGAATAGATTTTAACAGTGATCCAGGCTTTTTACTCAGAAATCTCCCTCAATCCTCCTCTTCTACCCAGTAGTCTTTTCAGGATACAAACTTAATTTATAATAATAATAATAAAAAAAGTCGGATGAGTTAATGAAGCAGCGTCCTCCCACATTTTGGTGTTATGTTGCAGCTGACAATCTATAGTGAAAATGCCGATCAATCTTCTAATACGTTTGAGTTTTTTGAGTATATTTCATAGCTGGTTGAGACTGTCTGGTCATCTGGTGAGTTAGTTCCACTTCTCTCTTTGTGCTCACCTCCCCCAAGTTGAGGTTGCAGGAAATTATATATATAAAACATGAATAATAATAATTTGTAAAAGACAAATATGACCATGATGTAAAAAGGAGAACAAAGAAGTGAAAAAAGGCACTGGAGTATGAGGAAGGGGGGCACTGGTAGCTGAAGGTATTTTCAGGAAAGAGAGACCATATCTGATTTTCTCTGCTGCCAGGTTCAGGCCTGTTCTTAAGCAAGCCCCACAGAAGCCACAGCGCTCTCCCTGCCTCTCTCTGGTGTTATTTGTGGGTTTTCTTGGCAGCATTCGGGCACAGGATGCAGGTCATTTGCAGCAGGAAAGTACAACCACATTGTCTGAGCTCAGAGGGCCTAACTACCCCACAACAAACAAAGTGTAAACTGAGGCTGATTATAATTTAAGCCCTGGGACTCAGTCTGCTGATTGTAGAGACGGGCCTAAAGCATATAGTTCAATAAATTCCAGGAACCAACAGACTAGAGGATAAGAGCTCTTATGAATATATATACTGTATATTTACCCATAGGTCTTGTGGTGAGTGGTCAAGCAGGCTTAGATCCAACATGAAGTTCTGTTTTCCCAGCAGTAAATAAGCCTGGAATGTGAGGAAATACACTGCAATAAGGCAGGCACACAATGCATGAGGTGTTGACACAACTGTTCCAACTTTGTGCAGCAGTGGAGGTTTCGACTTGAGTCACACCAAATATCACAAAAACACTTAGATGTTTTGTTTTCAATGTCTTCCCTAAAGTATTTTAGTAGCTCCCTAATGTGTTTTGCCCACTGGCTGCAACAAAGCAAACATGCCCCCTTTAAGGCTTCTGTTTCTTAGCCAATTGTGATGCACATCTAAGCCATCTATTGTGGCATAGAGAGTAAAATGAACTGGATGTCACCACATGTGACCACATTTAAGAGGTTCCCAAATTAAAATCAGAGGTAAAATAAAAAAAGTGTAATACTAGAAAATATTATAGTGACATAAATAAATACTTGGAGATAATCTATACTACTAACTAACTGAAGCTAGACCACTAGCTGGTGCTGCTAACTGCTACAGAATATGACCACGGAGGAAACATCATTGCCATTAGCATCCTGAATAACAACTGGCCTACAGTGTACCTCATCCGAAACTCAGAAAAACTCAGCTGTGTAGTATTTATCCTCATCATATAAGTTCCATGACTGATGCAGGTCCATAAGAAATAGACCTGATTTGTAAACTCTGCTTGTGTGATGCTCTAAATCATGCTGAAAGGCCGTCTATGAAACATCAGAGATTCCCCAGATATGAAGAGCCTTCACATGTTGTTAATGCCTCATGTGCAAATTAATTCTGTGGATGATGGATGGAAGTCTGAAAGGGTAAAAATCAAAGTAGGAAATACACATTATCAGGCTGATATTTGCTGACATGCTGCCAGTTAACACTGAGGCCACATCCATGATGGAATGTCCATGGACATTGTAAAAATTCTCCACAGAGAATCAACAGGAAATCCGGAATGCTCATGGCTTTTTGCAGCAGCGTTTTTGCAGTGTCCTGTGTGGATGAAGCCTCACCCATTAGTCCCTGAAGATGCGCATATTATTCCCCTCTTACTCCATGAATATATTCTGAATAAAGTTCACAGAGTTGTAATAAGGTCTAAACTCCTTCAAGTGATGAGGTGAAATTGGGGAATAAAACCCCATTTATACCCAAGGTCAATCAAAGGTCAAAGCTCTTGAATATCCCAAGGCTATTGTTGAGTGTGAATAACTGCTAGATTTTCATCAGCTAGCAGGAGTGGCCTTTCTCAAACTTGGAGAACCACAACTCCAAAGTTCCTGTTCTGTATTCATTTGCAGTGGAATCATTTGGGAGAACTGTGAGTCCGTACCAAATGCAATATCAGCTCAGGGATTTCAATGTTCAGTTGGTCATCGTGAGGTGCTCAGACATGCCAGATTAGTCTTCATCATCAAATTACTAGTGTTGACTGTCACTTTGATGCAAATACATTCACCATGCAGGTATAGACAATTGTTCATAGCTGAGAATATGTTGTTAAATGGAAAATGGGTAAAAGAGGTAATTCAGAGGAAGCTTGGTCATCAGGTCAAAATGATCAGAGAAACAATTACTTGCACATGTTTTACAGCTCTATGTCGCATTCCTGACTGATAGGGGACAGGTACCTGCCATGTCCCCTTATGTTGGGTCAGGATTATGTTTGCTTTTGTCTCACATTTGGATGAACTGCAGAGAATTTTAAGTGGATGAAGGCAAGAACAAGAGGATACAGGTCTGCTGAAAAGAAGACATCTCAGTCTTCTTTACCCGCTGGGGTCTCTGATCCTTCCCTCTGTCCAATTCTCTCAGGGGGTTATTATTGTTAATCATCTTCTTGCTGAAGCCTAAGTGACTCCGGGATTCTGGGCGAGATGAAAGGTCAGCCGCTGAGCACCACAGACAGAGAGCCGTCAGCTGATCAAAGCCGATCCTCTTCAATGATCCTACGTCTCTGCGGCTTTGATACTGTAGCCGCACAAAGAAGCATACAACTCAGTCGGATGACAAAGTTTGATCACAGTTTTCAGCTCTTTTTTTTTCCTGCTTCCTTTTCAGGACTGTCCTAATACTTCACCAGCCTTGATGCACCAAACCTTGTTTCTGGATGTACCGAACTGTTTTAAAATGCTGCCAAACTCTGGATTGGCTCTGGGTTGGTTGTCACAGAGTTCTATGCAAATCCTATTTTCCAGGATGATAATTTCCTGAGTCACATTTGCACATCAGCAATTGTACAATTACGCAACCATTGTACATTTAAATAAGTGTGTTTGTTATCCTAATCAGTGCCTTTATATATAGCTCAGTCAAAGGTTTGTACTGGTTGGTAGCACTAGTTTTATAGTTGCTCCTTACTTTTTATGTTTTGTCATTGCTCATGACTTATTCAGGTTGGAGCTTGAGCCCCAAGAATTCTATTGCCACTGGATGTTGCTCTAATTATTGTGCATATGAAAATAACAATCTTAAATATTGATGATCATGTTATTGTATTTCATTAACCTTAAATTTACATCCTTGGTTAGGTTATTCCATTAAGTCTCCAGTGTTCTGTTCCTCTACGGGTAACAGTTTTCACAATAAACACTAGCATTTTGAGATAAGACATCAAGGTGGATCAGGTTCTGCAGGCATATTTCACTGTCTAGACTGCAGACACATTTGATATCTGCTGTGATACCTGGAACCTGTCTGGCTTCTGTGCAGAAGCTGGAGGCTCAGAGACATCCCCCCCGCCCCCCAGCAGCGCAGCACTGTGAGGTGTGAATGAGTTCCTGTTACAACCTCTGACCCTTTCCTGTGTCAGGACTTGCAGTCACTTAGGGGTCAGAGGTCATCTCTTAGCTTGCCTTTGATCAATTAGCCTCCAGCTCACAAAGGAAGCTGGAGAATTGGAGCTGATGATGATTCGATGATTAATGTTCCGAGCTGTATTTCTCATTCAAATCTCCAAAATCTGAAAGGTTAAGAATGTGTGATTGTTTACAACCATATAGGTCTCAAAATGGGCGAAACTAGGTGGTAGATATAGACACCCAGAAATAAATCTTAATGACCTGCAGCATTTAGAGTTAATCCATATCAGTCCAAGCATCCAACTTCTATTGCTTTATTCCTGAACAGGGTTGCAAACCCAGCTGCCTTTTTCTCCAACTTTCTCCTGAAAAAAAGTGTAAACTTCAAATGTGAATTTTAAACTTTTTGGATAAATAATAATTTAGTACTTTCACCTCCATTTGTAACAGACATTTTTATTGTAGAGAGATTTTAGTGGGGTGGTGACAACATGAAATTAAGTTTTAAGAGCTTTTCACTTTTTGGCCTATGCATTTGAGTAGCAGCTAAGCCGGTTATTGAACTAAGATTTTGAAAGAAACTACCCTTTCTAAAAAAAAAAAAATAATGTAATTGCAGTTGCCTAATAATAAACACACTACAGTCAGTACATGTGGTATTATGCCACTTACTACTTTAATGAAGAATTATATCAGATGAACTTGAAATATTATTTGATCTTTTCAGTGTCATGTGACAGGCTGGCAGCATTGATCTCTGTCCTCTCTCTTTAATCCCCTTACACACTCTGCAGCTCTGGCCGACAGACAGGCGATGCTTTTAGCAGGGAGATATTGGGACTTTATCTTTGTACTCATGGCTGACATGGAGCCGTTCCTCTTCATCAAAGTGCTCTGATGTCTCTCGTAATGAGCTGACTTCTGTTGTCTGAGGACATGGAGACACAATGTCCCTCCGCATGTCACACATAAATCAGCCCTTTACTGTCTCGTTTCGTTACACATGGCATGTACACACTCACCTGTTATGCTGTGATGCATTGCGGTCTGTTTTCTGTTTTATTGCAGATTAACTCGACTTTGTGCGTTTACGTATGGGACATTTGTTACTTTACCACGCCTTGTTTTCATCTTTCTTCATCTTGCTGGCCCTGCAGCAGCTGCAGACATGACGGTATCTCGTACCATATCACTGTGACGCCTGACCTCCTGCCTCCCCTCTGCAATTGCCACCTCTAAAACATGACGTTATGATAGCTACAGCGGCAGCACTCAGACCCACGTCTTGTCTCCTGATGGTCGGAGACAGCAACACAGTCAGCTGGTGACTTCTTTACATTCCCATTAGGATCCCTTCAGACCAAAAGGCTGGGTTATTTTCCCAACTCCAGTTTAATTAAGCCGTCATCTGTCAGTGTCTCTTTTTAGTGACCTCTCTTCAGACAGCGTGGTACAAGCCCCAACATTCAGCCTCATGAGGAGAATCACTGGATCCCCTCAGCCTAACTCAAGCTTACATGCTGACATGTTTATGCCAAGTAATCGCCTGATTTATAACCTCGATGTTGAAGTATAACCAGAAAGGAGTGTCACCATAATGAGTTTGCAAATCAGATGCACCAACCAAACACAACAAATTTGTTCCTAAATAATAATTGCAACTTTTTTACAAATTGCAGTATTTAAAAGGACTACTACTTGTGTTTTTCCTCTGTTGGTGTATTTAATTATGGAAAATTTTGTGAACATTAAATGCTTTCCTTCAGGGTACTTCATTGGTAAATATCCCTATTGCCTCATTTCATTGGAGGAGGTGGCTCTGTAGGTGTGTGGTTTGATGTGTTGACTTAATAAAACCTAAAATGGCAGTCAAACTTGTGAAAAACACTTCAAATACCAGAGAATTTCACTGGAGAGTTTGTGTTAATTACAATAACAACATCAAAAAAACAAACAGGGGTGGATAATCTACAACATTTTTAATGTAGTGGGAAAAGTAAGGGTTAACGCCACATGTGTCAATGGTGTAAAATGTACTGGGATAAATAAAAGCTCAGATGATCATGTTGCAATTTACATACACACATATGTAAAGAGATACAAAGGCACATTTGTGAAAGTCCACATCCAGTACACACAGGGGAGTAAATTGGATGGTTACGAAGGTTGAGGCACCCCAGCTGCTGAGTCCCACAACAGGGTGAGAAGGTCAGGAACATTACCCACCATTTGTACCGAGGAGAGGAGACGTGTACAACAAGCCACACCTGTCACTATATTTATGACTTTGCCCACTGCAGTTTTTGGCTTCCATCAGGCCTGACGTTGGGAACCCAATCTGCCTATTAGTCTGAAACCACACATTGTGAGTTGTCGGTCAGTTAAAAACACCAGTTGGCCCCCACCATCCTCACCCCGACCACCCCACCTCAAGTTCAACATGCCCTGGCAAGTTGTGTTGTCATCAGATTGTCTCGTCTACGAAGGAGGGGCAAACGGTGATTTCCCAATCAGGAGGAGCGAGACCAAGCACAGAACGACTCTTTCCTTGTTTGACACTGATTTGATACTGATGTGTAATACGAAGGTTGTCATTCAAGTTTGACTGATTTTGCATTCCCTCTTTTTATTGTTATTTTTACACATCAGAACCACCTCTGATCACATTTAGCTATCAACAATAAATCATGTGGTCACAAGCACAGCCCACTGTTTCACTGGAAATCTATTTATTTACCTTTATTACCTTAATTTGGCAGTAGTAATCAACCATGTTTTGTTTTCTTTTAATCAAAAAGCCAACTACATCCAAACCTAAGAAAGTGGAAATTAAAGGATGTGTGTTAAGTTCTAATACTCTCAGACAAACACACACACTCACACACACAATTTGGGGAAGTTAACAAATGAAATCTATTTAACTGCACACTTTTTTAGTTTGGATGTTGCAAAACATAGCTTAAGCAGCTATAGTTTCAGTATTCACTATCAAGATACTCTCTTTACTCTAAAGAGACACATATCTCTCAAGTCACTCTAATAAGTCCTGTAATGAAGATAGAATAACTTTAAAAAGTAAAGATAGACAACTTTGACTTGCAACAAAAGATTTGCAGCTTCCCGACGGCACTATGACTGAATTTATGCACACTGGGTGCACAGTGGGATCACTAGTAAATCCTCACTAATGCAAGAGCAGCCAGTGTGGGGTGAGTGCTTCACCGTACTGATCCTCTTCAGCTCTGGTTAATTTAACAGAATCACTAAACACTGCTCACACATGTTCAAACACACACCCGGTCCCACACACATGCTGTCGTGGCTCTTCTCACATCATATGTTTAGATATGTAATCCTGTGGGAAGCTCACAGTGACTGGCTCAGCTCAAAGACCCCCGGCTGTGTGTACAATAAGGGAGACTTATTGAAACAAGGCTGGCACTGAGAACCCAGCCAGTGGTGGGATTTATTTGGAGAGCAGCAGGGACCTGGCTAAACTTTGATCAGCACTTGTGCTCTACCTCCCCTTTCTCCGTCTCTGGTCAGTGAACACTGCCTCCCACAGGGGCTGACCCTGATATCCTGGCAACAAGCTTCATTTCTGTGCTGGAGAGAGGGGCCCTGTCTCCCAATACCCTGTCATTATTTAATTTACCATGAAAACCATGCATATGAGCAAGAAGGATTTGTAGCTGAGACCTAAATCCAAAACACCACTCAAACATCAAAACTAAATAAATACACAACAAGAAATGTGATGGGATACCACCAGCTTAATAAGACTTAGACTTCAAGTATCAATATTTTAAGTGATTAGTATCCTGAGTTGTTCATTTTTAATCCATCTTTCAGATGGGGGAAAGGGGTAAACATGTAAGACTGTTTACTAGAACATAGTGGGGGGGTCAAAATGCTGTTTTTCCCATGTATTTCCTTTCTATTTTTTGTTTTGGGGGGTGTATTGCCACAATCATTCCTCATGTGTAAAATTGCACATGATGACAATGCATCATCCTTTCACTTCAATAACCTAATAACCTCACTATGTTTTAAACTTCCCTTCAAATCAGATGTCAGATGTGAACAAAAGTGCTGAATTGTGTTGCGGTTGTCATGCCTGAATAAAAACACCTTGCAAATTTTAGATTTACAAAGAAAATGATGATATGGGACTCTGAGGAGTAGCAAGAGGTGAATTCCTCAGGAGGTTTAGATTTGAGGCGCAGATGGAGGTTGGGTGCGATATGTGTGTATACATCTTGACAAAAGGCAAGTAGCATAGAGGCTTGTAATAATGGGATAGGATGTGTTCTGAGTAGGTCCTTGCTCTGAGCCACGCTCAAGCCCCCCCAAATATAAGTGAGCACACTGTACCAGAGTAAGGGTAATTCAAAAACTGTCCCACACTTCCCAGTGGTGCTTTTGCTCTGTGGTTTCTGAAGAGTGTTTTGCAACCTTATTCCAGTGATCATTCAAACAGTCACTCCTCAAGATCCCACCCACTAGCCCTCGGCGTCCCACAGTAACTCTCTATCTGATCCACATGTTGTTGACAGGCGAGGGTCAATTACAGTTACATTCTCTCCTTAATACACAGTCTGCCCTGCCTTTATCCAGGTGATTCAGGTGGCGACTGCTGTCACTCTAATGTGGAAATGTTCATATAGTCTGAAACATTCACAGTATTTGAACTGGCGGACATAGATGCAATATTTGAGGTTCAGTTCCTGCCAAGTACACCACAATCTAAATACATGTTGAAACAATAGGTACATTGTTTTCCTGTGATTTAATGTTGATTTTTGTGGATCCACACAAAGTTAAACTCACACGATGGTGTGTGAGATGCTGTTGGTGAGATTTGAGGTGGAATAATGTTTAATCACTTTTAGGTGTGTTCTGCCACATGTTGGCTCATTTGCGTTCATAAAGCTTAAGAAACAAGGTTGGGAAAGTGGCTTACAGTGTTAAATATGTGGAGCAGGACTAAGGTGAAATTTCAAATAAACTTGTGATTTAGTGAAAGTGCCACGGTACACAAGGTCACTGATGGATTGAATTTGTGATGTTGTGATTTCCAAGATGGACCATCTCTTGACTATTAAACTGTTTGTATTGGATCTGTTGTTGTTGCTTCACAGAGAACCAGTCCTCCATCCCTGACAACAGAGACAAAAGGATATTGTTCAAACTTGACCTTGTAAGTCCTTCATTGAGTCATCAAACCCTGACTTTGTGCTGCAGGGCAAAGACGGAAGTGAGCTTAACCGAAAAATAATACTCTCAGATCTGTGAGACACTTCACATTTTGGAATTCTCTTCCAAAAAAGTGAGAGAGGGGAAGAGGTCACGAGGTCAGAACACTCTGCAAGCTTCCATCCCTGGCAATTGAGATGAAAGTTAGTCTAAATAATCCTGTAAAGTGCTCAGAAATTCCCCTGAGGGGTCTCCAGTGTGACCTGTAGCCTCTATTTTCGTTGTCTTTCCCAGCCAAGACAACACAGACACTTGAGTTCATGTCCATTAGGACACAAATGACCAATTAGAAGACTAGCGAATGTAGCCTGTGTGTGTGTGTGTGTGTGTGTGTGTGTGTGTGTGTGTGTGTGTATGTGTGTGTGTGCGTGTGGTTGGAGGCGACAGAACGGGTGTATCACAGCAACAGGGGTTACTTTGACATCACCGACTCAACCACTTGTCACTGATGGTCTGTTGAGTGACCACTTTTGGCATGCTGTGTTTAAATATCCTTCTTCTTCCCTGCCCCCCCATCCCATGTCTGCCCCAGTCTGTGCAGCTAGATAAACATTCTCAGACATATAAAAGGGGATCTTAAGAGGCTAATGGAGCTAAAAGCCCCAATGAAAATGAACACCAGGCTAATAAATGTCAGGCTTTAATAAGCTGAACAAACAAAGACAGAGGGATGCATCATACAACAGAGAGGACCCCAAACTTCTCGTAAAATTACCATGAAAAAAAAAACAATTTAAGGATGGGCGTGTTGTCTCTTTCCTCTCGTTGTTTGTCTTTTCCCATCCACAAATGTCAGGGCCACGGTTGCTTTTTAGCGGATTGTTCCCACAATGAGGCCAGGGTTGTTGTTCAGGTTTTGAATCATCGCTCATGTCCCACCTTACTAATGACAGGTGGGACAACGTGATTCTCCGCACTGACGGGGCAGGGTGCATTATTTCCCATGTTAGTAGCTCTATAACTACAGCAAATACCAGTTGCCCCTGGATCCCTCTCTCTTTTCCTAAAGGGGATTCAAACCCTGCATGGCCTTTGACCAAGACTGCGCGTCTGTAACCCAAACATCTGATCTCTGGTTCAGGTCACCTGGTTCTGATTACAAACTGGATATAGATGTCTGAATTGAGAGGTGCAGAAACCAGAGGGGAAGAGAAGCATGGCAGGAACATGATGATCAGTGTAAAGTCCATCACTCAAGTCCAGTTGGGGGTCTTTTCAGCTGTGTTCACCTTCAAAGGGAAACTCATCTTTCCTGAGGTCTTTTTGTCGTATGGATGACCAGGAAGATAAATACAGATTCTTGTCCCAAGCGGCACAAGTGAAACCCTTCAGTTAAAACTGAATCAGTGGAATCAGCAAGACCGGTGTCATGGAAACCTGATCGGTCACGGTTAGACAGTATCATCCAAAAACGTTGCACAATATTAAAAAATGTCTGATGTCTTACCACAACTTCTCTTAGGCAACATTTCTCCTTCAGAAAAACTGGATATCACAGCATTTGGGCCACATTGATGTCACGGAAATATATACAGTCATGTCCAAATAAAATGGGAATTATAACCACAGTCTGTAAATATTCAATAATGGTATTATATTCCTTATATTCACCTTCTTAGGTAGGTGGGTAGGTAGCAAAGTGGGTAGGTAGGTAGGTGGATAGGTAAGTAGAAGGAAATTAGGTAGGTAAGTAGGTAGGTATGTAGTTGGTCAGTAGGTAGGTAGGTAGGTAGGTAGGTACTCACAGTGATGCCTCTTTTCTGAGACAGAAATGTAGCACCCACCAACAGGGCGCAGTTACACACTCTCATACAACAAGCCACTCACACAATGGGCACTTTCATTAGATGAAAGAGCGGGTGGGGCTGGGTGGCGGTGCTGGGGCAGTGGGCATATGAATGGTTTGGAGGGGTGAGAACAAGACAGCAGGACAGTGACAGTCGCTGAGTCGGGCCCTTTGAATACAGATTGTGTTACACTGTACACGGCTCCCCCAGAGTTCAGAGGCATGGAGTCATTTATTCTGTGGATGTTATGAATGTCAGGGTTTGTTTTCGGGGTCAGGCCAAAGACGGATGTTTTTGCTCAGCCCTCCATACAGGGGCTCATATGGAATCCAGTTAGCCCTCAGCAGTATTTAAACTGTGTTTATATGAAAAGTTGCAGTAAAACAAACTGGCTGCTCTCTTGCAAGTAATGATTGTAATTTAAAGCCAGGATAAACCTGTGTGTGCACTGTTAAAGTCTGATGTACACAGTCTGGAAATTATAGAAGGGTTAAAAGCGTTCTCCCCACTGGTTAAAGCACCCAGAGGTCAGTAATAACAACTCAGAGCAGACCTTGCCTGATCAAGGAAGAAGATAATGCCTAAGATGGTAAAACGGGGATCTGGCCAATACCTCGGTGGCATTATCGACCCCTTTCTCCCTCTCTCGTTCTCCCTCTGCAAAACAATCTCAGTCTTCATGAATGTTCTACTTCAGCAACAATGAACTCCTGAAGCCAGATAAATGCTGAGTACCATGCCATGTGGAGAAGGCCCTTTGTAAACATACAGCATCAAGAAGAAGCAAAAAAAAAAACCATGCACACACAAACAATAGCACCAGCATTCTCTTCAGGTGATGTTGCAAGGCAGAAGGTCTGGCTGTTGGCTTAAGGTACAGACAGAAGAGGAGGCAGCAGCAACTTGTTGGCTGTGAACCAAGGGTGGGTGTTCTATATTTTGCCTGCTCTGAACAGATAGGTGTGTTCATCGATGCTATGCTGAGTAAAGAGAATGTAGATAAAATATTATTTAAGTGGTGATGTGGATTTTGAAATAATTATCATATTAATCGTAGACAAAGAGAGAGAGAGAGAGAGTATAACTATTGTGTGGGAAAGTTAGGTCTCAAAAACTGACTGTTTTCACACTAATCCGTGATATTTGCCCACACTGCAGTTTTCCCCACTTTAATTTTTAATCCTGCTTTCCACCTCAGTGTGACTTTCTCTCTGAACAATGTGCTTCATTAAACTGGCCCTGATTCTGTGGAATTAGCACATAAGACTTTTAATATGCTGCTCCATGTGTGCCAGTTAAATTAATAATGCCTTATCTGCTGCTGCCGCTGCTGTTGAGAGAGTTTGCCAGTTATAATTAAAATTGTACCAACATTTCATTGCACAAAAAAAGATAGAATGTATAACCTTTTTGTCTCAGTGATTCCAGTTTCCTCCAGACTGAGTGAACATATTGTGATGGAATGGCACGGTGTGTTTTGTGTAATTAATTAATTGGAAGTCCTTGTTTGTCATGATTGGAAAATTATGTTTGCAATAAAGATCAATACCTGAGCTAGAATAATGGGCCACTAATAAATAACTTCCCTTCATACAAATAAAATAACTTTTCACTGTTGAAGTTCCTGTGGGTTCTAATTAAGTATAAATCTTTCCAACTGCAAAGCAACATCCAGCACGCTGGCAAGCATGTTGGGTCTTTGTAACACTGAACTGGCAAAAAGAAAATAAATAAATAAAACCTATTACAAAGGCGGCCAGAGGCAGGAAATGGCGAATAAAACGCAGGACTTGGAAAGGTGTTTTGTAGATGGGGGGAGATGGATGTGTTGAAAGGCGGCGCTGCTGAGTGCAGCCCAGTCGTAAATGAGCTTCAGAGCAGAATATCTGATGGGCTGCATCAGAACCCATCGGGCTGCCCGCTCCAACCCACTCTGCTCGTGCACAGGAACAGTGGGGGACTTTCAAATGACTCTCAAGTTCATTTCAAATATGTGTGACTAAGTTGTGTCATTTTCATCTCGTTCCAACGTGACAGACTTTTTCCTGGCAGGCCAGGCGGTCCAGGAGGTTCCCAGTATCCCCACACTACACCGACGATTCACCTAATGGTAGTGGCAATAAAATGGTTTTCCAAAGAAGGAAGTTGCTAAGTTGACTTTTCTGTTCCTCAGTTGGGATATTTTGGTCTTAAATTTTATTTGCAGTCACGCCCAGCAGGCATACGCAAGGCAGCACAAGCCGCAGCTCCAGCAGGGCCAGTAGCAGCGCTTTACCTCAGCCTCCACGTTCACAGACCAAAATAATTCAAATCCGCCAGCGGATAATATAGAAATGCTTCTGCGTGGCCAAGACATCTGACGGTACCCAGTTATTCATTTGCATCGATCATTTTTACAGTTCTACGGCAGTGGATCAAGTGTTTTATCAGCCCTCCAGGACGTTACTAACAGTCGCTGTCTGTGCTGTGTCCTGTATTTACACACTAGCACACTAAGATTGGCTCCAGCGTGTGCTTTTTGATCCTGTGCAGTAGTTTAAACTCAACACTATAAATACGCATGCCCCACGCCGCTGAATCAGCAGAGTTATTAGAATCTGTGCAAATGTCCAACCTGCTTCGGAAACAAAAGGGGTTTTATCCAAAAACACAGCAGCCCACTCTTTGGGTCTAAAGATATTTCCCAAGAGCACACTTAAACTTGTGTCAATAAAGCCCATTACGAAGCCAAACATCCTCCTCAAATCTCACACTGACTGTCACACACTGTCCTCAGTGCAGCAAACGAGATGAGCAGGACTCACACACATCTTTGTATTCCCCACACAATAGCCGGGTCATCAGGGTTTGTGTTTCAGACTGGTGGGTTGATATACCACCCCCTCCACTTCCTCACCAGGGGCAGTTTGGCATGTTTCTGTGTATCCTCACTAGTCATGAACCTGGCCCTGTTTTCACCCCCCCAACCCCGCCCCCTTTTCCTCCCCGCTTCCTCTGTGAGATGCATTAACAAACCCTTATGAAAGGAACGCTGCTGTGCTTTCAGGAGGCGGCGCTGGTTGAATAATGTTGTACACGGGGCAGCAGTTTCCGCCTGTAGATCAAATGCAACATATATTTTATGTTTTCCCCATGTTAAAGTCTTCTTGGCAGATTTTTATCACAGGAACTCAATGGGGGCCACTGTGTCGGGCTCTGACCTGACCCCCGCACCCTGGTCAGCTGTCACAGTCGACCACTTTTGAGTCGTGTTTGATATAAGTTTAGTTGACAATTTCACAAAGGATTAATCGATAAACTTGGATTTATGTGGACAGAGGAAGTTGCAAATGCCAAGCGTGACATAAACACATCATACAATGGTGGTCCTGAGGAATCAGGTGGAGGATATGCTGTAGATCCATGATTCTAGATTCAGTGCAATCATCAGATCTACATGTTTCCTTTTCTATTCTGATTTAAAACTGACCACTGCTGAAAAGAGAAAATGTGCAGGTTTAGGGACTTGAAAAAAAAAACAATGGCTCTTTGGTCATCGCAAGTGTGAACCGACTGGAAAATCCTTACAGATTCCCGTGAGAAAGATCTATTTTAATCTATCAAATGGGAATTCCCACAAAAACTCTGTGTTAGTATAAATGAGACAAACAGTCCTGTGTTCACATGTGTGTCATTCAACACCGTGAATGGAAGACTGTCCCCTCTGTTGGGTTTATGAGACACCCCAACGGCAAAAGAAGAGGCAGAGCAACGTGTCATAAAGAGACATCAAGACATCAAGACAGAACCGGACAAAACGACGAATGTTTCACACTGGGGCTGAAGCCTTGGTAGAGGTGAAGGAGGGAAACACTCATGAGGAGAAGCCTGTGGTTTCACCGAGCTCTGCGCCAAACCGAACTCCGGATACCAACCACCCAAGACGCTCTCTCCCTTTCTCTCTCTCTCTCTGTCTCTCTTGCTCTGTCTCTTTTCCATGACAAACAGTCTTATTTCCATAAGTCTTAATTAAAAATGCCCACATGCAGGTTGCCAGAAGGTCACCCCTCAGGTTGCGTCAGTGATGACCTTTGGTTTGGTGGGTCAGGCCTAATAAGCGTAAAGCTGCACCACCACATTACAACCAGCAGGTGGCGCTTATTTCACTACCGACCACTTGAAAAGGTAAACAATACACAATTTTCATAGCAACGTGTACAAGTTTGTGACAGGAATAGAATTAAAGTGTTCACATGTTTGTTTATTTTCATGGATTTAGCAAACTTTCAGAGAGAGACTTGAGAAAAATATGTTGAAAGCCACATATGGTGAAACTGAGTTAGAATTTAAACTAATAGCTGGACAAAAAGTCTGCACGTTTTAAAAATGCTTCAACTTCAAAAGTGACCATTTCCTTACTTTTTCATTAAGTTTCAAATAAAAAAAAATGGAAACTTTCCTTGAGCTCAGGGTCTGAGGACAGACAGTAAAACTGTCATGTTCCAAAAAGTGATTATAGAATATATAGTTTTTTTATCTGCTGCAGGATCTTTCGTTTTGGAACAGGAATGTAATAGTATAGAGGGGTTTGGAGCAAAAATATACAGACCATCCTTCTCAGATTACCCCGCTCAAAAGCAGAGGGCCTGTCCTGACTCGGGTAGCACTTGTTAATGGGGAGCTGAGAAGAAAGCGCCTGAAGGCCCCACCAGCGGTGGGTGTCGGGCAGATCAGAGCGCTCCTGCTGAACCTCCACTTTGAAAGAGAATCAAGCGTATTTTTACTGCACAGACTTTAGAAAATCACGCATTTTCAGTGGGCTTAAAGAAGCCCAGAGGTTCTCATGTACAACGTCAGGGGGGCAGAAGAGAAAACACACTGTTTACAGGTTTCAGCTGGAGAAAGGACATAAATTCTGAAGTAAAGCTCATCTGTCCGGGGCTGCAAACAGCCTGTCACAGTAATGGCCTCAGCAACAAATGAGGACATAATGGAGGGGCCTCGTGAAAAGCTGCAGTTTTCCAACCAGAAACTGCCCATCTTCTCTCATAACCATCCAGAGATGTAGAGGAGCTTCCTGCCTTTGCTCAAAACTCTTGTGAAATAATATGAAGGGGGGGGGTACTGATCAGCCCCCACTCTGGGAGAGCAGAGGCCTGGCAGGCTGAGCCAGGATCTCCTCACCAGATAAGACAGGCAACAGGAAGGAGACGACCCAGGCTCCCCGAACTCCCCAATGTGACAAAGACGCTATTTATTTTTCAAAGAAGAAAAAAAAAAAAAGAAAAACAACATCAACAATATCACAAGCCCAAAGGAGGAAGAGGGAAGGCTGCACTTGATTAGACCCACACGCCTGCCTCTTTTCATACACAGAAACTCTTCTTTAGCCCAAACATTTTGCAAAATGAGCATAATTTTCTATAAATAATGTGTACAAATACATTTTATTACTGACTGATAGTAGATAGAATAGACATCTGATTTTATGTTTTGATTCAACAGAGGAAACTTTCACTTGCTTTTTCCAGTGGGCCATCACAGCACCTTGAGTGTGATGGAGTTTCAGTTTATAGCCAGTCAACACATACTTATTAAATATTACACTGAGCAACTCAAAACAAAAACTGTAGAAAATTTTCAGTTTTAGATATTTAAATTAAAAACCAGGTTTTGCTGCTAGATGTTGACTCAAAACAAATTTCTCTGGAATGTATGAAATATATTGTGCTTTTATGAAACAATTTTTGTAACATATCAAACTATAATACTAGCAAAATCATATACAACATATACATACTATCAAAACATATACTACATATAATGCTATCAAAATACATTCAACAGAAAAATACAGACAACAGAAAATGAAGAGCATACAGTAGTTTTCACTATCTCTATAAGGATGCACATATATAAAAATATTATATAACACAATTTATTTAGATAAAATGTGCTTTTGTTTTTATTGTTAAAGGATATTTATACAAGAGGAGAGTGCCTCTGCTGATTTGCAAAAGATAAAGAGGCATGTTGGCGCCACTGCAACCCGAAGGTTTGCTTTTGTCACGACGCACATAAATCATTCCGGTCTCCTCAGGCCTGCACAGAAGCTGGGAACAATGGCAGGTAAACAGAGATGAAGGTGGGAGAAGACTGTGTTAGCTCAGCACTGTCCTCTCCCACGCACCTTCCCAATAGCCTGTGTGTCTAGTTGAGGTGTGGATAAACGGCTGCAGCGCCATATGTCAGCACAAAGCAAACATGCTAAAGGCTAGACGGACACACATGCATCACACACATGCATCACACACATGCATCACACACATGCATTACACACATACAAGCAGACTAATACACTTGAACAGCAATGCACAGGAAAGCAGATAGATATACCTCAAGGTACAGAAGTGAGGAGAACCAAAACAAATCAATTACATCAAAATCAAGTCAAGTTGTGTTTTTGCAGTCAGATGTAGAATATGATACATTGTTATGTGAAACATTTGTCAGATGAGTTCAAAGAGGTAAAAGTTTTTGCTTACAATTCCTAAAAAATACTTGTAGAAATATTTATTTAGTTACAGTGTCAATGTGAAGGAAAAAACGTATTTATTTTTTTGTGGTTGTTAAATACATCAGATTTTAAATAGCCTTTGTCAATTATCAGAAAAGCAGTAATTTCCCAGTTGTCCCAGTAGATTTGTATTTTTTTTAACACATGAGCGCTCTTGCTGTTTTCTAAATTGTCCCGCAGATGGCAGTGTTGGTCTGTAAAATATCCTTGTGTTGGTCTCTTCTCTTCTCCCCTCCTCTCGTCTCCTCTCTTCTCCTCTCCTACCTATTCTATCCTCTACCTGTCCTCCCTCTCCTCCTCTCTCTACCCATCTCTCCATCATCAGGAAGGTCCCCCTACATGAGCCTGGTCCTGCTCAAGGTTTCTTCCTGTTAAAGGGGAGTTTTTCCTTGTCACTGTTGCTTGTCTGGGGTTAGGCCCTGGGATTCTGTAAAGTGCCTTGAAACAATTTTGATTGTATAAGACGCGATATAAATAAAGATTGATTTGATTTGATTTGATTCGGTTGGTTGTTAGGTTGATTGATTGATTGATTGATTGATTGATTGATTGATTGATTGATTGATTGATGTAAGTCCCTTCTCCACATGGAAGGACCTCTTGCAGACAACAGCATGGGGTGGCTGATCCGAACTGTGACTCACCCGCTGAAGCAGCTGATGATATTAAAGCTGAGAATTTCCTCCTAAGACAGGTGCAGCTAGAGTCATTCCCTGAAGAGGTCAAAGCCCTCATCTCCGAACCTACCTTTACCAACATCCAGTCACCTGGGCTCCCTATCTCCCGACTACGACCATTTTAAAGTGTTTACACCTTGACCTCCTGGAAAGCCTCCATTCTGACGCCTTTCTGATGTGTTCACGATGTCTCATTGTCAGAAGAGGCAAACCCATTGAGCTCTTGTCTGATAACGGAACAAATGTTGTCAGTGGAGCCTTGAGAGCTATGTGAGGCCTTTATGGCCATGGCTCCTCACTTGAGAGGACAGTTAGCCCAACAGCAGTTTGAGTTCCATTTTACCCTCCCAGTGCTCCCCACTTCAGTGCAGCATGGGAGAGAGAAGTCAGGTGTTGTAGTTCTCTGCACAGTTCTTGTGGAAGTGGAGAGGATGAATTCTTAGCCCCTTGGTTATGTCTTATCAGATGTAGCTGATCCGGATCCTATCACGCCTATCATCCTACTGATGGGACGTTCTGATGCCTCACTTCCCCAAGCTGTTTTTGACCCTCATAACCCAGCTCCTGCGAGCTTTGTGGTCTGTTGGCAGGGTAACAGCTCCTTACCCTGGAGATGATGGCCATATCCACACTGCTGCCATGAAGGTCAAGGATCAGATAAACATTCAACCAGCGGCCCATCTGGTACAACTCCCAAATTTGAGGATGCTGCTGAAGATTCACCAACCTGAGTGGACGTTCTACCTTGGATTCGACTGTCTGTGCAGACAGTTTGGGGTGGCTGTGTTAGAAAGCCCATGGACAGCAATTAGTGGAGTTTTTGCCTTTCATCCCATTCACTGGGTTTTCCTTGGTTTATTTCTGTGTGTGAATGACAGAAGAAAACAGTAAAATAAAACATGTTAAAGGGAATTCTTTGTACTTTAACGGGAACAACAACCCTTACACCTTGCCACTCTAAACCAGGTAATTGTTGGAGAGCCCCTTCCTCCTGTTTAGAAGGTTTGAAGGAGTACTAAACCAAGCAGGGTTCACCTCAGTGCAGTTTTAACATGATTTAATGGGGCTCTTTGAGAGTGTCACTCCCATCAACCAACCTTGGACCAGGAGGAGAGGGCCTGCCAGAAACCCAGGGCTTCTGCTCAGGGGGGTGCCAGTACTCTCCATGGACAGCAAGTGTGTGGAGATCAGCATCCCCCCGTCATCACTCTGGTGCATCTAGAAGAGAAATACAGGGAACGAAACCATTATTAGGTGATTGTTAGATGATATTTAAAAGCTGAAAATATCACAACATGGAAGAAACATACAAATATTAACAATTAGTTTCTGTACATGCTCCTTTGTTGGCCCACAGTTCTTGGTGGAGCAGAGGAATCAGGGATCAGAAATATGTGATAGAATTGTGCAGATATACACGTTGATTTCTGTCAGCTTGTGTCAAGTGCCGTCACAAACAACCAAAATATCGACCTGTAGATGTACCGGTACACGTGAGCGAGAGAAGAGTTGTTCTTAATGTCTTGCAGTTGAACGTTACTAAATCTGTCTCAATATCCGTAAAGTAACTTCTGAAGAAGGAGAATGTGGCGATAGGAGCCATTATGTCTTCTGTCCACTAGTTGACAGCCGAGACACAAGTTTTATTTGTGTGCAAATTATGCGGCATAGAGATACAAGAGAAAGTGGCTTAGGAACATGTGGTACTTGTTTATTTGGACATTAAATGACTCACACCACCAACCAGCAGGTTCAATCAATCAATCAATCAATCAATCTTTATTTATATAGCATCTTTTATAATCAAAAATTGTTTCAAGGCACTTTCCAGAATCCCAGGGCCTAACCCCAGACAAGCAACAGTGGCAAGGAAAAACTCCCCTTTAACAGGAAGAAACCTTGAGCAGGACCAGGCTCATGTAGGGGGACCTTCCTGCTGATGGCCGGCTGGGTAAAGAGAGAAGAGAGGAGAGGAAGGACAGGTAGAGGATAGAATAGGTAGAGGATAGAATAGGTAGGAGAGGAGAGGAGAGGAGGGGAGAAGAGAGGAGAAGAGAGGAGAGGAGAGGAGAGGCACAGAGCATAGAAATAAAAATAGAAATACATTACATTGAATTGAATAAGCAGCTGGTTGAGTGGGTCAGCGGGGTCGGAGGTCATTATGCAGCTCTGAAGGCAGCGACACCTGTAAATGAATACAGAAGGGGGGGGCAGAAAAACTACACAAGAAATAGCCTCACTAATCTACTGATGAAAAGGAGGAGAGTCACAGGATTTAGTGTTAAAAAAACATGACAAAAAAACATTTTACCAACTGGTCTCAAACGTTTCCTCTTCTGAATTCAATCCACTTCACTTGGCTGGAAACAGAAGGCACGCTTCATCCATCTTGAGACATTCCCAAACCATTTGCAAATTTTATGCTTTATCGAGGTTTTCTTTTTTGATTGTTTTTCTTTTCCACAATAAGGAAGACACTCTGATGAATGGCTGTCTTCAGAGGATGTAGCATCAGAACCTCTATTACAGGAGTGTGTTTCTCTGTCATGTGCTGCAGCAGTTTTAGAAATCCTGGAGCAGTCTGCAGTGGGCTCATTCTCTTTGTCTTTTGTAGACTTGGTTTCTTGAGTAAGGCGGCACTGCTCCTTTGTGAACTTACTGGCCTCTTTTTTCTTGAAGGTTGGGATGTCTCTTTCTTTCGTGGGCTTCTTTGTCTTCTTTGTGGTCTTTTCCTCTTTCTGAGAACGCCCTCTTTTTGTCTTCGATGACTCACTTGCTTTTCTGTTCTCATTTAAATTAACAGCTGAATCCTTGTTGAAGGCTAAATTATTAATATTTTTGCACATTTCAAAGCTGAAAAACAAACAACATTTTGTTATAATTCTCTTCATTTGCTATATCCACAATTGCATGTTTTTATCACAGGTCATTTTTCCAATTTTAAAATTATAATGCTATACGTAGGTGATAGGGAAGGTGTCAGTGACTTTGAGTTATTTTTCTCACAAGGGACAAAGACATAAACACCAGCTATCACATAACATCTTTGGCAGAGGTAATTATGAAGCTTCCAGAACCAGTAAATCACAAGGCTGTGACGTGTCTCTTCAAAAGCCTTAAAAACTTAAACTCTCCCTGATATCAAATAGCAGAAATGATGCCACTTACTATTCTTTGCTGTCAGCTGTTCTCAGGTGCCTCATTGTTATAAAGTCATGCTGCAGCGCTTTCTCAGGAGACATCCTCAGACGGCCATCAAAGTGGAAACACTTTTTAAGGAGATCTAGAAGAGCGCTGCGGTCCTTTCTTTCATTTTCATCAATTGAGGAATCGGCCTGTTGTTGGAAACAGTGATTAACACCAATTAATTAACAAATTAATGAATCAATGATTAAAAATGTAATACCAAGTAGTTGATATGACTGATTAAATTAGTTATAAATGATTTAAAAAAGAGTACTTACAGAAAATAATTGAGTGAGAGAATATTTAAAACACTGCGGAAAATTCTTTGATGGTTTGAAGCCAGTGTCTTCATATTCCTTTGGTGTCTGAAAGAAGAAAACCAGACATTAGTGAATGTACATTATATCAACACGATTTGCCCGTCCACTCAGATAGAACACTATTGTAGATGTTACCTTCATACATTCTACTACACATCATAGGAAACTTTTCAAAATGAGGAGAACATGCTCACCTTTAGTCTCCATGAAGATCCAAGCTGGTCTTCTACCTTCACGAAATATTTACTGGTATATCTCCCAGCATTTAGCAAGTAGTCTGGGGGCATTCCCAGTAAGTCGATGATGTGTCTCATCTGTAGAATGACAATGCATTAAAGTTAGTACAGTTACATTCACAGTACAGAACAGGCTCTAAATAGTTCTGGATGTTTTTGTAAGTATACTTACATTTTCATACGATGAGCAACCACACATGGTCTGAGGGTTGAATAAAAAGAGAAGAATTTGGGCGACTCCCCACATATCTAGTGGGTAAGAAAAAGGGAGGCCAAGCATAATTTCTGGAGCCCTAAAAATCAAGTAAAAATGGATGTTAGAAAATAATTATGTTAGAAAATAGAAAATGTTAGAAAACAGAAAATAAAAGAATGAACATGATCTCATAGTGGTATTTCTGTAGGACAACTCACCTGAGGGCAGATGCCTGCATGATGGACCCTGTCCTGGCCTCCTGGGTCTGAATTGCTAATCCAAAATCAATCAGTTTAATTTTGAGTTCTGTTTTGTTCACTAACATAACGTTGTCTGGTTTCAAGTCAGTGTGCAGGATTCCCAATTTCTTTAAGTCTGCTAGAGCCATAAACAGCTGGAAGAAAAGAAGAACAGGAAAACTTTAGAATGCCTTGTGATTGCTTCATTAAACACTTGTAAACTATTTTGCCAGAAAAGTTACCTATAACTAAAGTAAATAGCCTACCTGCTTGGCAATTGGTCGAATTTTACACAAACTCAGTGGTTTATATCTTCTTAATTTTAAAATCGCAAAGAAATCAAGGCTCAGCATCTCATAAACAAGACAGAGCTGGTTGTTATGTTCAAAAGTGTCCTGTAACTTCACAAAATGTCCCTGGTTGACATGGTGACTCCTTTGGATTCGTTCTAAGATGGTTTTCTGTGGAGGACAGACATGAATATAGTTTAGAGACCAAACTCTGGGATAGAGCACAGTTGTTTCAAGGAGGAGGGTGTGGTCAATTTCAGAAAATAATAATCAAAAAGATATTTTTTTTAAATATTTACTTCTCTTAAGTCACTTGTCAAGTTCTTGGTATCCTTGATGAACTTTACTGCTACACTCTCTTTTGTATGGATGTTTTGGCACCTAGCCACTTGACCGTATGTTCCTTCTCCGATGATCTCTTCCACAACAAATTTTGACTTTTTGCTGCGCAAAATATCACCAACTGAAACTGTGGAGAAACATGGAGAGAAAACATTTAATCAACATGAAAACATCAAACATAAACTCAACCATCAGTTCTGTTCTCCCAAATTTCAGTATCTTAGAAACTTTGAATGTTGCATAAGATAAACAAAGCTGAAGTCCTTGTGAGACAATGTCAGAAGTATATTACATGAAATGGACTGTAAATTGTACATTTCATTTGGAAATCTAGGTCTGTATACCATACTCATCAAAATTTTCAGAAATAATGATTGAAATATTTCACTGTATCTGTGATGAATCTATATAATATATGGGTTTCATGAGGACCTGGTGCAAGACTCCAATAAAACCTACAAAGTTGTTCCTGTTGGGAAAATCAGCTTTGACTGTCCCAACTGACAACAAGATGTGAATGATGCACAAATTAAATTCAGTTGTGGACCAATTGTTGTGAGCATGTATATTTACAATGAAGTAAATCTTACCTCTCTTCTGTGTTGCTGCCATGGTTGAAATCTGAAAATAAAGTTAAACTTAATTGTGAATTTAAAAAATAATTACTTGAGGCAATTTTCTGGTAATTTTGGTATGTTATGTTATGTTATGTTATGTTACGTGGGGTATTAAGTAAAAAAAAATTAAAGCCCTCTTACAAAGGCCTAAGCTACAAAGCACATTAAAATATATATTAATTATAGTAAATGTACAAAGCTAATATTTGTTTTAATGTATGCATTTTATTTTAATAAATTCCCTTTGATGTCAATTATAATCTAACATCAAAGTACCATCACAAAAGTAAGTGCTATTGAATCAGCCCTGTCTTAACTTATCACCAGCAGAAAAAAAAAGGTTCTAAATTTACTTCACAGAGAGAGAGACAGGGAGATATATTAGCCTTTTTTCTTTTTTTCCTTTTTTCTAACTTTTTTCTGGTTTGAAAAAAAAAGATAATTTGAGTGAAAAGGGGAAAAGGCACCTGCGGTTGCACCCAAAAGGTGGAGAAAGAACTCTGAGCTTTTAACTCTGAACTTTGAGAGTGTTAAAATAAGTGAGAACTGTGAGAAAATGTTAATGCCTGTGAGAAAAATGTATAAAAGTGTGTGGTTAGGGGTTTTACGGTCTTAAAACAATTGTAAAAAATAAAGCTGTTTACTTCACAGATTTCATCTATCGCAGGTTATTTCTGGAACGTAATTCCCACGATAAATCGAAGTTCACTGTATTACAACAACAATAATAATAATAATCTAAAAGAAAGTACGCCATCGCACACCTGCCCATCAAATATAACCATTCTGGGGATAAAGTTTCCTACTGAACAAGTAACTGACTCAGATACATTTCAGAAATATTTAATTTTGGAAAAAAACTGAAAAAACATTTTTGACAAGGCTAGTAGCCTTACTACCCCTGACTGCTTGTAGTTGTTCCTTCAAACCTGGGGACTTCTCTGTCTTTTAGTATTCCATGTTCCACTGTCAATGGTGGCATCTTTAAAGTCACAATTTTTTCATAATGTACTTTTATGCTGATTAGACCATCAAGGTCTTAAGAGCTTGTAGTTGAACAAACTACACAAATATTTAATTCAGAATTGAAAGTGAATGACTATCAATCTTAAAAAAATCACATGCTGTACTCACAGCATTGATTCTTTTTACTTTCACATTCTTTATGCTGATGAAGTTGGTCTTGAGGACATAATATCTGCACCAACATGTTTGAGAAAAACCTGAACATTTGCTGGTGACCATTGTTTTTCCAACATTACTAAAATTAAAAAACATCCTTGTATTTCTCAGTCACTTTTTTAAAGCTGCAGATCTGACTTATTATACTCTGACTGTTTTCTAAGGAAGTTCTGCTTGTCTCATCGTTAGTTCTTTTCAGTTTCTCACAGCAAAGTCCAGGGTTGAACTGAAATAAAGAGGATTAAACAGAATAGAAACTGAAGATGTGGTTCCCCTCACATAATTATCAGACTCAATGATGAATTGGAGCAGATAAAAAATGAAGCTGATTTATTCTGATCATGAGAAAGATACACAAGACAATTAGAGTTTGTTGTGGAAGAATAGATGTAGAAGTTCTCATTTTTGTCATTTCATTCATCTTTTCTGGTTAATTTAATCTCATTTAGCTGCTGTTAGCTTTCCAAATCAACCAATATTAATAATCAAAGACATTAAAGATCCAAGTTATCAGAAGAGTATTTTCTTTCAAAGATAAAATGTTTTATAAATAAAAAATTAAAGTAAATTTAAAATTCAACACAGATTATTGCTATAAGGGGGAGTAGAAATAAACTAAATTATTAGTTTACTAACAGTTTCAACAGCATTCAAACAGTAAAATGGCCGAGCATATAATGAAGAGTGAGGGATATTCACCCCAGCATACAGGAGACCATTCGCAAGTATTTGGAAAAGACCTTAAAATTATAAGTACTTTAGGAGAAGGCAGTTTTGGTGTAGTTTTCAAGTGTTTCAATGAGAAGACACAAGAGACAGTGGCTGTTAAGGTCATTCAGGAAAAAAACAAGAAAATTGCCAACCACGAAATCTGCATCCTAACTCGTCTGAGATGTCTGGATCCTGAAAGAAGCAACATTATCAGATTTAACAGCCATTTCATCCAAAACAATAACATCTGTCTGAGCTTTGAGCTGTTGGACACAGATCTGCATAGTTATGTTTCAGCAGTAAATCACAAGTCAAAGAAGAGTGGACTTCCTTTGTCAGAGGTCAGAGTCATCACAGAGCAAATGGCCGTGGCTCTTCAAGAGCTGAACTCAAATGGAATTGTCCATGGAGATATCAAACCAGGAAATATCATGATTGTGGACAGACATCAGCAGCCTTTAAGAGTGAAGCTGGTAGATTTTGGTGGAGCACAGTTTATTTCTGATTTTGATAATACAACCTTTGTGGTCACCTTTTGCTACAGTTCACCAGAGGTGCTGCTGAGGTCCTCAGTTAATGAGGCTGCTGATGTGTGGTCCTTAGGGGTCACTTTACTGGAATTGGCTCTAGGAGATGATATTTTTGCAAACAATGAACACTATGATGTTCTCAAGTGCATAATCAAACTTTTTGGGCAGCCACCAGACTATCTACTGAACACAGGGGTCCACACACAGTGCTTGTTCAAGTTTAACAGTGAGCAACGATGGAGTCTTAAACCAGAAGAGCAGTTCCGCAGGGAACAGAACTCGTTCCCTTCCCTGACTCCCAATCATTTTGAAAGCTTCAAGGACATCATGAATGCATTTCTACCCAAAAATGAAGAGCTCAATGATGTGGTGCTGTTTTTACAGCTGATCCTGACGATGCTGGAAGTTGACCCAGAGAATCGTATCACGCCTCTGGAGATTCTGCAGCATCCATTCCTTGATGTTACAGGAGAAAAAGCAAAGCAAGCAACTGCAGAAATTGAGAAAGTACTAGGCTCCTCGTCGTCTAGGGTACATGAGAACCCAGAAAAAGAGAAAGATACTTCTCAGCAGATCAACCATTTCTCTGCTGCAGAAGATGAAAACACAAAGGACAAGTGTGTAGATGCTCAGGTGGACAATTCAGATTATTATATTCCTGCAGATATCAGATTAGTGAGCCATGAGATGCTGCTAGAGCCTTCTTCTGATATTGAATCCTCGCCATCTGTGGTACACCAGAGATATTCAGACACTATGTCCTCTGAGAATGACAAGTCTACAGAAGAGAAGGACAAAGAGTCCAAATCTGTGGATTCTATGAAGGACGAAGACAAAGATTATTCTGTAGATTTATCCAGAGATCTTTTTGATGCAGATATTTCCCTTGAAAGCAAGTCTACAGAAGAGAAGGACAAAGAGTCCAAATCTGTGGATTCCACAAAGGATGAAGAGAAAGATTATTCTGAATATTTCTGTGGTGATATTTCTGATAGTTCTCTTGATACATGTTTTGAAAGTGCTGCATCATTGTTCAAGGGAGAAAGTGTTTCCAGTGATGAATATTCAGACTCTACATCCTCTGACAGTGACAGTTCATCAGAAGATCTTTCCAGTGATGAATATTCAGACACTTCGTCCTATGACAGTGACAGTTCATCAGAAGATCTTTCCAGTGATGAATATTCAGACACTTCGTCCTATGACAGTGAAAGTTCATCAGAAGATCTTTCCTGTGATGACAGCAGTGATGCCTCCACTTTTGAAAACAGCAGCTCAAAAGAGAAAAGCTTGTTTTGGGGTAAAATCTGCAACTGGTTTGGAAAAGTCTTTAGATGGGTGAAGCAAGCCTTCTCTTTCCAAAGCAAGGAGGAGGATTAAAGAAAGAACAGTAAATATTTGAAACTGTAGTCACTATTGGTGGTTTCACAATCATGTGACAGAATGAATATGCAATGAATCATCTGCATTGTTCTATTCTAAGATAGAAACTGTTCAACAAAAATGTTGAAAATATTAATAAAAAACATTTACATCACAAAGCATGTCCAAAGTCTGCAGCCTCTGTCATAAAATCTATTAATAGTGGCCCACCAGCACTGTTGGCCACATTAAAAAATACATGTGTAGTAAAAGAACCTTATTATATTTCAGCAGAGGGTGGCAGTAGTCCTCTGGACACCCTCCTGTGGTAACTTTGTCTGCATCTATTTTTAGCCCATTTAGAAAATGATGACTATCACTAAAATAATGAAAGTTGAAGGCAAGGGCCGCCCTTTCCAGGACAAGTGGACAGTGCACATGTTGATGGAGAGACTGAGTCAGTGTGGAGTCCTCCTGCCTACTACCCAGCACAGGAGCCGTTGCTGACTGAAGCTTTAACGCTGCACAGGTGATACGTGGCCGTTGAGACAGCGGGGGCTCACGTTGAGACAGCGTGGCTGGTCCAAGCTGAAGGTTGGATGTCTGTGGCAGAGGGGGGCTGTGAATCAGCTGAGAGCCTGGATGGTTTTGATGGTTCAGTTGTATCTTTGATGTTTTCATGTTGACCAAATGTTTTCTCTCCATGTTTCTCCACAGTTTCAGTTGGTGATGTTCTCTACACCAAAAAGTCTAAATGTATTGTCCAGGAAATTATAGAGGAAGGATCATTTGTTCAAGTGGCTCAAGGCCAAAACACAAATACAAAACAGATGGTGGCAGTGTTTTTCAAAGGTGAAAAAGATTATCATACTTAGGGGGTCTCCTCCGTGAACCATCATCTTACCGTGGAGGAGTTTGCGTACCCTAATGAGCCTAGGAGCTATGCTGTCCGGGGCAGTTTGCCTCTGGTAGGGTCTCCCAAGGCAAATTGGTCCTAGGTGAAGGGTCAGACAAAGAATGGTTCACAAGACCCAAAATGGAAAAACAAGGAGGTATGCCGTGTACCCGGCCCGGAGGGTTACCGGGGCCCCACCCTGGAGCCAGGCCTGGGGCTGGGGCTCGATTGCGAGCGCCTGGTGGCCGGGCCTACGCCCATGGGGCCCGAACCGGCTATGCCGGGCCCAGCCCGAACCGGCTATGTGGCCACTCCCTCCCGCAGTGGATCCACCACCCGCAGGAGGAGCATGAAGGGTCCGGTGCAGTGTGGATTGGGCGGCATACCAAGGCTGGGGCCTTGGCAGTCCGATCCTCGGTTATGGAAGTTGGCTTTTGGAACATGGAACGTCACCTCTCTGGTGGGGAAAGAGCTGGAGCTTGTGGGGGAGGTTAAGCGCTATCGACTAGATATAGTTGGCCTCACCTCCACACATAGTGTCGGCTCAGGAACCCAAGTCCTTGAGGGGAGTTTGACACTGTTCTACGCTGGAGTTGCTCAGGGTGAGAGACAGAGAGCGGGGGTGGGCCTTTTGCTTGCCCCTAGATTCTCCAGTTTGACGCTAGGGTTCTCTTGGTCGAGCGAAAGGGTTGCTTCCCTGCGCCTTCGGGTCGGGAAACAGGTTCTGACTATTGTTTGTGGTTATGCACCAAACAATAGCTCAGAATACCCACCCTTTTTGGAGGACCTAGGACGGACACTGGATAGTGTCCCAACTGGGGACTCCATCATTCTGCTGGGAGACTTCAACGCTCACGTGGGTAACGACAGCATGACCTGTAGGGGTATGATTGGGAGGAACGGAATGCCCGATCTGAACCAGTGTGGTTCAGATCGGGCATTCCGTTCCTCCTTATCAATATCAATATTTGGAACCTGCTCAGTGACCAATAAAATATAATTGTATCTGCAGTGGTGGTCATTTCATTTGTTAAATTACAAAATGGCAATTGTCAATTCTGTTTTTATTTACCAATTGCAGCATAATTGCCTTGAAAGGAGAGATTAAGAAAGAAAAAAGAGAGGGAGCTACAGCAGGCAGCCCAGGAGAGCAGCTCTCTGCTCTCTCCCATACACATATAGGAAGGGGTGGTTCTGTATGGTTCAGATGGTCCATTCTCAACTTAAAGGTTCATGGCACAATGGGAAGATATAGAAGATCCTTTGTCCTTACAGTCATCACTCTTTTTCATTCTGAGCTGACAGACAAATTAATTTCCCTTTGTATCCTAATTCCCATCTCATCTTTCTGGAAAGCAAGTGGTTTATCGGGGCTTCAGTGAAACCTAAAATGGCAATGGATGTCCAGACTATTCCACAAAGGGCCTTGCATCAGTTTGATAAAAGTTGAAATAAACAAAAACAAAGAGAGAAAGAAAGAAAGATCAAGAAACAGCTGAGGAACAGGAAAGAGCATGAATGCAAGAACCAGAAAAAATAGGAGAGGAGGAAACAAAACATGTTGTCCTGCAGAAACAGAAAGTGGAACTCCAGATGAAGACAGGAAGAGGAGAAATACAAAAGACACCTCAGAAATGGAGAATAGACGGTGAAGAACAGTGGAAGATTGGTCCAGATTTACAGTTATTTCATGTAATTTTCATTTTATTCAAGTTAGTTTTTAATCATTTTTCAATTAAACAGTCTGATGGTTCATAAATAACCATCTTGTCATTTTTTTTTATCCAGCAGTTCACAACCAGAAGATCCAGAAAAATAAACAGATATTTTTTCAAAAGGGAATGTCTCAGTTTTCCTATTCAACTCCTGTATACTATAAAACCCATAATGAGTTGTATCAACATTCTAATAGAATCAGCATTTGCTTTAACATGTAATTTTTCCAATTCTACCAATCGATTGACATTCTCCTGTATGTTCAGAACTTTTTAAAGTATTTTTTTTAATTCTACAATATGATTAAAGAAAAAACCCTCACCGTTTCATCAAAACCTTTTTAGCTTTCTTTTAATCCTAACACTGTAGATACCGTTGTTTAAAAAGCCCTCTAGTGGACACACGTTGAATTGCATGTATTTAAATGAAACCTGGATGTGTGACAGTCAACAGTATTCTGACAGACATGTGCTCATGAACACACATTCTAATAAAAAATAATTTCAGAATAAAAGCAGTGCAGCTTTAGTTCATGAATGAGGAGAAATTAGAAAATATGTTTATTTTGTAATTTCTGATTAATCTCACACAAGCAGTCAGAGTCAACCAATGATGCTCAGGTCTGTCATGCGGGCCAATCACAGTCATCCGGAAGGCCGGATGTGGCCTGGGGGCCATATGATGCCTATGTCTAATCTAGATGGAGAAGAGAAATACAGGGAATGAAACCATAATTATGTAATTGTCAGACGATATTTAAAAGATGAAAATATCCCAACATGGAAGAAACATACAAACATTAACAATTAGTTTCTGAACATGCTCCGTTGTTGGCCCACAGTTCTTGGTGGAGCAGAAGAATCAGGGGATCAGAAAGGTGTGATAGAATTGTGCGGTGATATACAAGTTGATTTCTGTCGTTTTGTGTAAAGTGCCGTCACAAACAACCAAAATAACGACCTGTAGATGTACCGGTACACGTGAGCGAGAGAACATGTAGCATTTTAGTTTATTTTGACATTCAATGAACGAAACCACCAACAAGCAGGTTTCGCAGCTTTTCTTGTTGAAATAACAAAAATTACCGGTACCTTTACTGACTGGTCTCAAACAATTCCTCTTATGAATTCAATCCACTTCACTTGGCTGGAAACAGAAGGCATGCTTCATCCATCTTGAGACATTCCCAAACCATTTGCAAATTTTACACTTTATTGAGCTTTTCTGAAAAACAAACAAACAACATTTTATTATTATTCTCTTCATTTGCTATATCCACAATTGCATGTTTTTATCACAGGTCATTTTTCCAATTTTAAAATTATAATGCTATACGTAGGTGATAGGGAAGGTGTCAGTGACTTTGAGTTATTTTTCTCACAAGGGACAAAGACATAAACACCAGCTATCACATAACATCTTTGGCAGAGGTAATTATGAAGCTTCCAGAACCAGTAAATCACAAGGCTCTGACGTGTCTCTTCAAAAGCCTTAAAAACTTAAACTCTCCCTGATATCAAATAGCAGAAATGATGCCACTTACTATTGTTATGGATATGTATGTTTTTGTTTGCCTTTTTGTTGCTCCGGCTTGCTTTAATCCTCCTTCTTGCGTTGGAAAGAGAAGGCTTGCTTCACTCCTCTCAAGACTCTGCCAATCCAGTTGTAGATTTTACCCCAAAACAAGCTTCTCTTTTGAGCTGCTGTTTTCAAAGCTGGAGGAATCACTGCTGTCATCACAGGAAAGATCTTCTGATGAACTGTCATTCTCAGAGGACATAGTGTCTGAATATTCATCACTGGAAAGATTTTCTCCCTTGAACAATGATGCAGCACTTTTAAGAGACATATCAAGGGAACTATCAGAAAGACCAGTGTAGAAATATTCAGAGTAATCTTTCTTGGTGGTTTCTGTCTTCAACAAGGATTTACTGTTTTTGCTGGGTACCACAGCTGATGAGGAATCAACATCAGCAGAAGGCTCCAGTGGTACTTCATGGTTCTCTGTGTCACCTTCAAAGCTTATGAATTCAATCCACTTCACTTGGCTGGAAACAGAAGGCACGCTTCGTCCATCTTGAGACATTCCCAAACCATTTGCAAATTTTACGCTTTATCGAGCTTTTCTTTTTTGATTGTTTTTCTTTTCCACAATAAGGAAGACACTCTGATGAATGGCTGTCTTCAGAGGATGTAGCATCAGAACCTCTATTACAGGAGTGTGTTTCTCTGTCATGTGCTGCAGCAGTTTTAGAAATCCTGGAGCAGTCTGCAGTGGGCTCATTCTCTTTGTCTTTTGTAGACTTGGTTTCTCTAGTAAGGCGGCACTGCTCCTTTGTGAACTTACTGGCCTCTTTTTTCTTGAAGGTTGGGATGTCTCTTTCTTTCGTGGGCTTCTTTGTCTTCTTTGTGGTCTTTTCCTCTTTCTGAGAACGCCCTCTTTTTGTCTTCGTTGACTCACTTGCTTTTCTGTTCTCATTTAAATTAACAGCTGAATCCTTGTTGAAGGCTGAATTATTAATATTGTTGCAAATTTCAAAGCTGAAAAACAAAAACAACATTTTGTTATTGTTCTTGTCATTTGCTATATCCACAATTGCATTTTTTATCACAGGTCATTTTTGCAATTTTAAAATTATAATGCTATACGTAGGTGACAGGGAAGGTGTCAGTGACTTTGAGTTGTTTTTCTCACAAGGGACAAAGACATAAACACCAGCTATCACATAACATCTTTGGCACAGGTAATTATGAAGCTTCCAGAACCAGTAAATCACAAGGCTCTGACGTGTCTCTTCAAAAGCTTTAAAAACTTAAACTCTCCCTGATATCAAATAGCAGAAATGATGCCACTTACTATTCTTTGCTGTCAGCTGTTCTCAGGTGCCTCATTGTTATAAAGTCATGCTGCAGCGCTTTCTCAGGAGACATCCTCAGACGGCCATCAAAGTGGAAACACTTTTTAAGGAGATCTAGAAGAGCGCTGCAGTCCTTTCTTTCATTTTCATCATTTGATGATTGACCTGTTGTTGGAAACAGTGATTTAACACCAATTAATTAACAAATAAATTCATGAACGATTAAACATTTAATACCAAGTAGTTGATAAGACTGATTACATTAGTTATAAATTATTTAAAAAAAAGAGTACTTACAGAAAATAACTGCGTGAGAGAATATTTAAAACACTGCGGAAAATTCTTTGTTTGAAGCCAGTGTCTTCATATTCCTTTGGTGTCTGAAAGAAGAAAACCAGACATTAGTGAATGTACATTATATCAACACGATTTGCCCGTCCACTCAGATAGAACACTATTTTAGATGTTACCTTCATACATTCTTACTACACATCATAGGAAACTTTTCAAAAAGAGGAGAACATGCTCACCTTTAGTCTCCATGAAGATCCAAGCTGGTCTTCTACCTTCATGAAATATTTACTGGTATATCTCCCAGCATTTAGCAAGTAGTCTGGGGGCATTCCCAGTAAGTCGATGATGTGTCTCATCTGTAGAATGACAATACATTAAAGTTAGTACAGTTACATTCACAGTACAGTACAGGCTCTAAATAGTTCTGGATGTTTTTGTGAAGTATACTTACATTTTCATACGATGAGCAACCACACATGGTCTGAGGGTTGAATAAAAACAGAAGAATTTGGGCGACTCCCCACATATCTAGTGGGTAAGAAAAAGGGAGGCCAAGCATAATTTCTGGTAAAAAACAAAAACAAGCATTGGAAATTATAAAATAAGGGGATGAAAGAATGAAGATGATCTCATAGTGATATTTCTGCAGGACAACTCACCTGAGGGCAGACGCCTGCATGATGGACCCTGTCCTGGCCTCATGGGTCTGAATTGCTCATCCAAAATCAATCAGTTTAATTTTGAGTTCTCTTCTGTTCACTAACATAACGTTGTCTGGTTTCAAATCAGTGTGCAGGATTCCTAATTTCTTTAAGTCTGCTAGAGCCATAAACAGCTGGAAGAAAAGAAGAAAAGGAAAACTTTAGAATGCCTTGTGATTGCTTCATTAAACACTTGTAAACTATTTTGCCAGAAAAGTTACCTATAACAAAATTAAATAGCCTACCTGCTTGGCAATCTTAGACAAACTCAGTGGTTTGTTTCTTCTTAAATTAAAAACATGAAAGAAATCAAGGGTCAACATCTCATACACAAGACAGAGCTGATATTTATGATAAAAATGGTCCAGCAGCTCCACAAAATGTTCCCGACTCCCACTGAGATCAGACTGGATGTGCTCTAACATGGTTTTATGTGGAGGGCAGACAAGACTGTAGTTTAGAGACCAAAATCTGCCACAGTTGTTACAAAGAGGTGGGTGTGATCAATTTAAGAAAATAATCATAACAAAGATTAAAAATAATTCTTTACTTTTCTTTGGCTGCTTGTCTTTACCCTCTTTCCATCCTTCATCAACTTCACTTCCACACTGTTTTGTGTGCATATTTTGGCATCCAGCCGCTTGACCAAACGATCCTTCACCTATCATCTCCTGCACAACAAATTTAGACTTTTTGTGGGTTGGTCATGAATTTGACATTGTGTCCGTGGAGGTGCCTGTGATTTTGTTAACTGCTAAGAAATTACAGGATTGTCAAAATTATAATAATGGAAGACTGATTACACATTTAAAAAATGTCACCTTTGATGGAGAACGTCTAGAATGTGTCGTCACTTCTCCAAGTGGGGGCTGATACAGGAGTCTGTTTATGATGAAATAGATAATTAACATCAATAGAATTAACATCCATAATGTCAGAGAAGACTCTGTGGGGGTGTGAGGGCCATCTGTGCTGGCCTGTGAAAGAGTGTGTTGTTTAAAACAAGTTCATCTGAGAAAGGCCAAGAAAGCTTGTGCTGGTGTATTTGTTGTGACTGTTTTGGGTGTTGTCCAAATTTCCTTCAAAGTAAAAGAGTAGACTGAGAATGGAAAACACTGTATGGCCTGGTGCAGCTTAGTTTAGGTTAAGTCCTCTGGCTACTGCTGGGTCTGAAAAGACAAACAACAGTACTGTATACAACTGAATGAGGGGAAAAGTTACCTGCACTGGTACCAGGAGGTTGAGAGGAAGGGTTGGCCTGTCAGCATCGTGGGTGTGGGAGCTGGAGGACTCTGAAAAGAGTCCAGAAAAAATACTGGTAGGATTAAAAAGTAGGAATGAACCTAATTTATCAGATGAAGGTATTAAATTAAGAACACATACCTGTTTAACCATGGGGAGCATGGGGGTGGGTCCAATGTTGGACACATCAGGGGAAGGAACACACTGAGGAGTCAGGACACAAAAAACACACTTAGGAAAGTAGTCTGGTAGTTCAAAGGGTGAAACACCTGACTGACAGGATAATTGAATCAAAGCTTTGTCTATGGTGTCATCTGTCCATCAGAAGTTTGTGGAAAGACATTAAAAGAAGTGGAAACGGTTCATTAGTGGAGACAAACTCTCCTTTTCTGTAGACTTGGTATCTCTGCTCCGAGCTGCCAGATGACTCTGAAGGAGAGAGAAAAACCAAAACTAAGTGTGGTGACGTGTGCAGTTGGCCACAAACCTGGTGAGCATTACAGAAGAATAGAGGATAGACGTCATGGGGTCAAGTTCTTTGTACTTCTCTTGAAGTTTAAATTGTGTGATGTAACATTTTTCATTGTAATTTCAAAAGCAAAAATAACCAAAATCCCAACAATGTATGTGATGATGGACTCAGTGGTGCGTGTAAATGTCATTGGTATTAGAGAAGTTTATGAAAGAGAAAATATGTGACGGAAAAAGAACGTACCTGCTCCTTCCTGCGGCACTTCTAAGAGGGAAGAGATTTCTGTGTTTTATTTCACATTGATGAAAGCAGAAGAAAAGGTGTCTGTTAAATACTCTTCCTTTGCACTGATTGGTTAATTTTCACCAAAAAAATATGTATTCAGATTGAGTCATGATAAAATTAAGAATTACCGTATTTTCCGGACCACAAGGCGCACTGCCAAAAGACGGGTCTGAACGGGTGTTTTTCTATATATAAGCCTCACTGGATTATAAGGCACATTAAGAGAACCAAAACAGTCAAATAACTCACTTTACTTTGAAGTTCATATACACACACCCACACTGACTACCGTAATGCCCCTATAAGTGATGCATTTGATTTATTCATCGTTTACCAGAGTCAGCACCCGATTATGAGGCACATAGTTGGTTGTTGACAAAATTTAAGATTTTAAGTGCGCCATATAGTCTGGAAAATACGGTAATGTTCCATCACAAATGCAACCAGAGTAGATGACCTCTGACCCTGCAGCAGGAGGCATCACGACAGAGGAAGGGAGGTGTGAAGGAGAAGACAGCTTCCACTGCAGCAAGCATCTCACTGCTAACCCAAGCAGGGTTCACCTCCATGCTGCTGCCCTGAACCATGTCCACCACGACATCCTTCAGGAGAAAGAAGAAAACACAAGGAAAAACTTGTCAGGCCTGCAAATGTCTTTAAATTCAGATGAAGCACATTGACAGTTTTAACATGATTTGATGGGGCTCCTTCAGATGGTACTCCCATCACAACCAACTTAGGCGTGAACCTTGGACCAGGAGGAGAGGGCCTGACAGAAACCCAGGGCTTCTGCTCAGGGGGGTGCCAGTACTCTCCATGGACAGCAAGTGTGTGGAGATCAGCATCCCCCCGTCATCACTCTGGTGCATCTAGAAGAGAAATAAAGGGAATGAAACCATTAGAATACGATTGTTAGAAGAAAAGCTGAAAATATCCCAACATGGAAGAAACATACAAACATTAACAATTACATCTTTGGCAGAGGTAATTATGAAGCTTCCAGAACCAGTAAATCACAAGGCTCTGACGTGTCTCTTCAAAAGCCTTAAAAACTTAAACTCTCCCTGATATCAAATAGCAGAAATGATGCCACTTACTATTTGCTGTCAGCTGTTCTCAGGTGCCTCATTGTTATAAAGTCATGCTGCAGCGCTTTCTCAGGAGACATCCTCAGACGGCCATCGAAGTGGAAACACTTTTTAAGGAGATCTAGAAGAGCGCTGCGGTCCTTTCTTTCATTTTCATCATTTGATGATTGACCTGTTGTTGGAAACAGTGATTTAACACCAATTAATTAACTAATTAATGAATCAATGATTAAACATTTAATACCAAGTAGTTGATAAGACTGATTAAATTAGTTATAAATTATTTAAAAAAAAGAGTACTTGCAGAAAATAATTGCGTGAGAGAATATTTGAAACACTGTGAAAAATTCTTTGTTTGTTTGAAGCCAGTGTCTTCATATTCCTTTGGTGTCTGAAAGAAGAAAACCAGACATTAGTGAATGTACATTATATCAACACGATTTGCCCGTCCACTCAGATAGAACACTATTTTAGATGTTACCTTCATACATCCTACTACACATCATAGGAAACTTTTCAAAAAGAGGAGCGCATGCTCACCTTTAGTCTCCATGAAGATCCAAGCTGGTCTTCTACCTTCACGAAATATTTACTGGTATATCTCCCAGCATTAAGCAAGTAGTCTGGGGGCATTCCCAGTAAGTCTATGATGTGTCTCATCTGTAGAATGACAATACATTAAAGTTAGTACAGTTACATTCACAGTACAGTACAGGCTCTAAATAGTTCTGGATGTTTTTGTGAAGTATACTTACATTTTCATACGATGAGCAACCACACATGGTCTGAGGGTTGAATAAAAACAGAAGAATTTGGGCGACTCCCCACATATCTAGTGGGTAAGAAAAAGGGAGGCCAAGCATAATTTCTGGTAAAAAGCAAAAGCAAGCATTGGAAATTATAAAATAAGGGAATAAAAGAATGAACATGATGTCATAGTGATATTTCTGCAGGACAACTCACCTGAGGGCAGACGCCTGCATGATGGACCCTGTCCTGGCCTCATGGGTCTGAATTGTTGATCCAAAATCAATCAGTTTAATTTTGAGTTCTCTTCTGTTCACTAACATAACGTTGTCTGGTTTCAAGTCAGTGTGCAGGATTCAAAAACATTTTTTTAAAAAAAAATCTTTACTTCTCTTAGGTCACTTTTCAAGTTCTTGTCATTCTTGATGAACTTTACTGCCACACTCTCTTTCATATGGATGTTTTGGCACCTAGCCACTTGAGCCCATGTTCCTTCTCCATCTTCCACAACAAATTTAGACTTTTTGCCTCGCAGAATATCACCAACGCAAACTGTGGAGAAACATGGAGAGAAAACATTTAGTCAAGATGAAAACATCAAACATAAACATCAGTTCTGTCCTCCCAAATTTCAGTATCTTAGAAACTTTGAATGTTGCATAAGACAATTAAAGCTGGAGTCAGCACTTAAAGAGCCACTACGCACTAACAAACACTAGACACAGTCACAAATGTCTCATTCCTTGTGAGAACAATGTCAGAAGCATATTACATGAGCTGTGGAGGAAAAGAACCAAACAGGGTTCACCTCCATACTGCTGCCCTGAACCCCTTCTAGCACCACCTTTATTTCTTAAAACAATGATGATTACAAATTGTGAATTAAGTAAGATAAATAAAGCTGACATTACAAGACTAGTTAATACTAAACATGGACTACAAAGGTTGCATTCCTTGTTAGACAATGTCAGAAGTGTATTATGTGGGCTGTGGAGGAAAAGACCTGGACTGTAAATTTAGGTCTGTATGTCATAATCATCAAAATATCAAGAAATGAGGCTTGAAATATAGCACTCTGTATGTAATGAATCTAGATATTATAGGGGTTTCACTTTCTGAAAAAGAAACTTGCAAGACCCCGTAAAATCTACAACATTGACCTCAAAATAAAAGTAGATTTAGTTATTTATTGACCCCCAAAATAAAGTCTTGACTTATACAAATAAATTCCTCACTATCACCTAATCATCACGATGGCCTTCTAGTCCTGTGTGATGTTTTGGTGTGCACACCAAATCCACACCCCAAACAGGCAAAACAACAACAACAAACAACAACAACAAACCACAGTTAAACAAGATAAATATATCATGTTGAATTAGTAAATAAATTAAAAACCAAGAGCTAAAACGAAGGAGCTCCATCCTTACCTCACATGTAAACGAGAGCAACAATTAACGGACGGTGGGCGGGGCTGGTTATTTGAAACGGAGGTGCGTTCAAGGTATCCAGAGAAAGACGTAAAACGTTGTTCAGAAGACTCTTTGTCTTATTTTAATCCTCCTTATTTAACATAATTAATCCATAAAAGTACAAACGTTAAAGGAAGACGTTGCTTTAATTGATAGTGTGTATTTGTGTTTGGTGATGAGCTGTTTTGATGGGAAGTGGGTCATAGAACAAAACTGATCCTTAATTGATGGAAATGTAAAACATCACTGACATTTGATGGAACAAATGCAGATCATGTCGGTATCGATGAAATTATTTTATTTCTTATTTTATGTCTGTCTGTCATCATGTAGCAGAATAGACCAACTTGAGGAGAACATGTATTTGCAGGGCCAGCCTTTGATTTGACTTTTATCTTAAAGATTCTTCTATTCTTCCACATTATCTCCTTCACCACCACTTTCTCTTTCATATATGCAAAACAGAACCTACAAAAATCTGACTGGTGGAGAAACATTTTAACCTTTTGACAAAATGGTCTTACATATATTGTCAGGGTGAGAATCTTTGTAAAGTTCCATCCAAAGATGGCATCAGCTGGCATACAGGTGTGAACATGCAGGTAAATGGAGGGCAGACAAAGCTGTGGAGGTTTCTGAGTCAAGGCTGAGGCAGAAGGCTCTAGTGGGGCTCATAGCGACAGGCTGTGCAGGCATTGGCCACCTCCCAGCAACTAGGAGTGACAAGGGGAAAGGCAAAGAGCGGCAACATCCTGTTCAGGAGGAAGTGCAGGCAGGCGTAGGAGCCAGCAGGATGGTAGGAATGGGGCAACAAGGAGCGCAGACTAAATGGGAGAAGGTTCTTCAATGCAAGATCTCATGGTCTAACATTTGGAAAAAGACCATCACATCTGAAACTAAGCTGCAGAAAGAGCCACAAGGTGTCTATGGATAAAGAGGGCAGATCTGTGGGCAAACGCTGCTGGGACACAGGCTGGGGTCTGATCAACCCCGGTCAGGTCGCCTGTGAGGGTGTGTGGTGTTTGAAAGATGCCAAACTCCCGGTGAGCCCAGGAAACATCTCTGATGATGGTTCCCAGTGCATCTCCAACATGTAGCTTTCAAAATATCAATTTCTTAATAACCATCTTATCTTTGTAGTGATATTTTGTGAACTTGTATAAGAAAAAAAAAACCAACCCTGAAATTTAAAACCACACCCATGTACTCCTAAGTATGGGTTGAAACAATTAATAAGTCCAGATTGCTTAAACAGTTCAATTATATTTATATCACATTCAAAATAATATTTTTATCTACACTATAATTTCTGTATCCTGTCTTGAGCTCCCTGGGTTGTTGTTACTGCTCCTACCTTTGATGATGTACAGGCCAAATTATTTTACAATTCTTCTCCCAGCACATCTGGAAAGATTAAAAATTAGATGAGAAAATGAGATTAGAAGTGTTGTGACTGAATTTGAGCTGGTGTCTGGTGGTCTCACCACAGGCTGTTTGGTGAGGTCCAGCAGGTCATTGGTGTTATAATACTGCTGCCTCTCACAAGCAGACAACTTGTTTGTTGGTTCCCATTCTCTGACCATCCTCTTTCTTTTTCCTCTTCATCTCTTGCTGCAGCAGATAAACAAGCGGACAATAAGAGATTAGAACAAACCTCTAATCATTTTCTATTAGTTTATTTCATCACAAACATATTTTTATCCTGCTCTCTTGTTTCTTCATTCATTCTGGTTATTCTCACATTTGTACATCCAACTCTAGTTTATTGTCATTGCTTGATATAAATCAGGGAATAGATCCCTCTTGGACTCACACTCACCACGTCAGCGTGCGCTCAGCTCCACTTCATGAGTGAAACACAGAGGAAAGGGAAGAGGGAAGTCAGGAGCTGGGCATCATTACGCATCGTGATTCCAAGATCTCGATGGAGGTAAAGGGGCGAAGTATTTCAGCTACATGTTGTGCAAATTATAAAGACACATTTCTTTGCATATCACATTCTAAAACGCACCACATTATAGAAAACCTTGTCGCTGACATGGTGAGTGTGACTCCAGGTGGGTCTGATTCCCTGATTCATATCTCATTGGTTGGTGTGGTGCACAAGAGAGAAGTAGACTGAGTGGAGGAGAAGAGGGTGGGGACAGGTGGGGACAGGTGGGGACAGTTGTTGGGGTAAATACCATCGGGTTTGAGGAGGGATGTGCGGTTCCGGAAGAGGTAAGTCCAAGAGCATTCAATTTCTTGATTTATATCAAGCAATGCCAATAAACTAGAGTTGGACGTACAAATGCGAGAATAGCCAGAATCTTTGAAGAAAAACACAGAGCAAAATAAAATTGTGTGTCTGACTTTGGTAAGTACAGTATGAGACTTGGGGGATGAGTGGCAGCACAATTCCACCTGTGTTGATGGACTTTCAGCACCGTTTGAGCCGTTATGCATTATTATGCACGTGGATGACACAAACTTGTACACAAGTTAGATTGTGTGTGTAAGGACAGACAAGAAGAGAGCAGCAGCAGCACTTCACAGCTGCCACAACACATTGTTTTCAAGAGGAAACTCCTTCACTCCAGTGCATGCAACTACACACCACACAACACATGTAGCTCCTGTAGCAGAGGTCTCCAACCTCTTCCACAAAGGGCCGGTGTGGCTGCAGGTTTTCATTCCAACCCAGCAGCAGCACACCAGACTTGACTCATTTAAACATCTGAGTCTTCAGACAGCTGATTGGTCAAACTGGGTCTGCTTGACTGGTTGAAACAAAAAACCTGCAGCCACATGGCCCTTTGTGGAATAGTTTGGACATCTCTGTCCTATAGTAACCTCTGGTGGCATCCTTCCTGATTGGAGTCATTATCCAATCACCTGGTTTCTTTGGAGAGCATTACCTTGGCCTCCAGCTTTGCAGTAAAACATCTTGGTGTTATATTTGACAAGGATATGCCCTTTCATCCTCATATAAAGCAAGTGACCAGGACTACCTTTTTTCACCTGCGTAATATCGTAAAAACTAGAAACCACTCGGAGAACGCAGACCTCCACTAAACGCAACAATTCTGTCACGCTTGTGGGGGACGGAGGGTGGACCCAGACGCAGGCACAGGATAACGGGTGAGAACAAAGGTGTATTTAAGGTCAAAAACACAAAATGCTCCTCAGCACAGGAGGGAATAAGGGCTCTCGGGCCAACACAAAACACCCGCGAGGGAAAAAGTCAGGGAACAACAAACTAAACCTCCCCGCGAACCGGGATGTCCGGGCGACGGACAAGCGGGGAGTCTGGGCACTCGGAGTTACCGGGACACAGGCTGGGAAGAGAGTCCAGGGTGAGTCGACGGCAGGGTCCAGCACCGGAGACAGGCGAGAGAGAAATTCATACAACCACAAAACAAACAAACCAACCAACAAACAAACAAACAAACAAACAAACAAAACGACCCGGCATCTTCTGCTGTCGGGGACGGGCCTTATGAAGCCCGGGTAATCCCAGGATCCAAAATCTTGGCCAGTGGAGGCAGGTCTGAATCCCCCACCGGCTCGGACCGGGAGACGTGGAAGGCGGGGCGGGCCCCCAAGGAAGCCTCGAGCTCCAGCCGCACCGCCGTGGGGTTGATGCCTCCAACGGCCTCGAAGAGTCCCCCTCTTCCCCCCCGAAGAGCCGAGGGAGCACCTTGGGATACAGCGCCGGGTTGCCTGGGGCTAGGGGGGGAGGGTTAGATGAAGAGGAAACGCGTGTACCATCTACCAGGTTCTCCAGTGATGGGGCAGAAGCACCTGGATCGACGGAGCTGCGGCCTCCTCCTGCTGCAGACTCAGGGGGACCAGCGGAATCCGTGGGGACTGCAGACCCCGGGGGAACCATGGGCCCTGGGGAATCCGGGGCACCTATGGAATTCGGGGGAACTGCGGACCCAGGGGGAACTATGGACCCTGGGGTACTTGGGGCACCTAGGGAATCTGGGGTGACTAGGGAATCTGGGGGAACTCCTGAACCTGGGGGAACCCCAGAATTTGGGGCACCTCCGGACTCTGGGGGAACTAGGGAATCTGGGGGAACCAGGGAACCTGGAGCACCTACGGGATCTGGGGGAACTATGGAATCTGGGGAACTCCGGAACCTGGGGCACCTCCGGAATCTGGGGGAACTAGGGAACCTGGAGCACCTACGGGATCTGGGGGAACTATGGAATCTGGGGGAACCCCGGAACCTGGGGCACCTCCGGACTCGGGGGGAACTAGGGAACCTGGAACACCTACGGGATCTGGGGGAACCTGAACCTGGAGAGACTGGGGAACCTGAACCTGGGGAGACTGGGGAAGCTGAACCTTGGGGGACTGGGGAAGCTGAACCTTGGGGGACTGGGGAAGCTGAACCTTGGGGGACTGGGGAAGCTGAACCTTGGGGGACTGGGGAAGCTGAACCTTGGGGGACTGGGGAACCTGAACCTTGGGGGACTGGGGAACCTGAACCTTGGGGGACTGGGGAACCTGAACCCTGGAAGACTGGGGAACCTGACGCTGGGGAGACTGGGGAACCTGGGAAGAATGTCTCCTCTTCTTCGCCCGGGGTTTGCAGCTGACATGAATGGCTACGGGGATCAGCTGAGCCGGGCCCGGTGACGAGTGCAGCCTCTGCTCCTCCAGCAGCAGCCTCCTCCTGAAGGAGCTGATCTCCGACTCGAGGAGCAGCTTCTCGTCCAGCAGGGTCTCATAGTCCGCCTGCTGGCGGAGTATCTGGCTCCTCATGGTCGAAAGCTCCTCCTCCTTCTGCTGGAGGATCCGCTGCCACACCTCTCGCTCCTGGTCCACGGTCTTCTGCAGGTCTTGCAGCCGACGCTCGTGGTCCCGACGGAGCTGCTGCATCGCCTCCGCCAGTCTGTCCTCAAACTCCCGCTGGCGTCCTGAGTCCACCTCTGCCAGCTGAGTCTCGTGGCGACTCTGGATCTCCCGGACCTCCTGCTCACAGGTGTTCCTCTGCAGGTCCAGCTGCTCCTTCAGGGCTCGCACTTGGTTCTCCATCCCCACTCTCCGCCGGATCTCTGCAGACACCTGGTTCTGGAGACCAGCGAGGGCATCGCCGAGCTTACCGTTTTCGGACAGGAGCTTGCCGTATTTGGCATTCTTGGCGACGAGGGTCGACTCCATGCTCTGCCTCTGGGCCAGGGCATTGGCCACATCACCTTCCAACCCGTGGCACCTGACTTGGAGTCTCTCCCTCTTGTCCCCGAGGTCCCTGAGAGCGGTCTGCTGCCGGGCCTCCTCTGCTGCCAGCCCCTCCAGTGACCTGCGGATATCAGCCAGTTCCCCCTCGTGCTGCTTCCGTAGGTCACTCAGCTCCTGGCTCTTGGACTTGTCCCTGTCCTCCAGCTGCTGCTGCAGGGACGAGCGCTCGCTCTCCAGCTTCTGGACCCGCTGGATGTACTTGGCCAGGAGGTCTTTGAGGTGCTGGAGATCGTCCCGCTTCTGCCGGTCTGGTCTGGCCGCTGAGGAGGTTGCGCTGCCGCTGGGCTGGAGCGAGGAGGGTCCCGTTGGTCCAGGGCTTGGGGAGGACCCCGCCAGCAGGGTGAGCGTGGCCACCTCCTGGTGGAGCAAGGCCATCATGTCCTCGGCCCTCATGAGACGCACCTGGTGGTCCCGCCTGATGGCCTCCTCCTCCGCCAGACTCTGAGGCGTGCCTGCTGGGTCCATTTTCTGGTCGGGTCGTTGTGTCACGCTCGTGGGGGACGGAGGGTGGACCAGGCGCAGGCACAGGGTAATGGGGGAGAACAAAGGTTTCTTTAAGGTCAAAAACACAAAATGCTCCTCAGCGCAGGAGGGAATAAGGGCTCTCGGGCCAACACAAAACACCCGCGAGGGAAAAAGTCAGGGAACAACAAACTAAACCTCCCCACGAACCGGGATGTCCGGGCGACGGACAAGCGGGGAGTCTGGGCACTCGGAGTTACCGGGACACAGGCTGGGAAGAGAGTCCAGGGTGAGTCGACGGCAGGGTCCAGCACCGGAGACAGGCGAGAGAGAAATCCATACAACCACAAAACAAACAAACAAACAAACAAACAAACAAACAAAACGACCCGACAGCTTCTGCTGTCGGGGACGGGCCTTATGAAGCCCGGGTAATCCCAGGATCCAGCGCAGGTGCGCGACCTCCCGCTGGTCCCAGAACAGGGTTGGCGCCCCCTATGGGGAAGGAGGAGCGCCAGGCCCTGACAAATTCCTTTTGGCCCCCACAATATTGACGAAGATTTCAAAGTGATCCAGAATCCAGGATTTCTTCCGGATCACCCCCAAAATGAAATCAGTTCTTCCTTTTCACATTTGCAACAGATGCTGAAAATTTCATCAAAATCAGTCCATAACTTTTTGAGTTATGTTGCTAACAGACAGACAGACCCCAGCAAAAACATAACCTCCTTGGCGGAGGTAATTAGGAACACTCTCTCGCAGTGATGCCGAAAAACTAGTTCATGCATTTGTGTCCTCCAGGCTGGATTACTGCAACTCACTATTGTCTGGTTGTCCAAATACTCCTTAAAAAGCCTTCAGCTAATTCAAACTGCTACAGCATAAGAGAAATCATATTACTCCAGTCTAGCTTCTCTTCTTTGGCTCCATAAAATCTAGAATTGAATTTAAAATCCTCCTCCTCACCTACAAAGCCCTGAAAGGCCTCGCTCCATCATATCTGACAGACCTCATAGTGCCATATTATCCCAAGAGATCATTATGTTCTAAAAGTGCAGGATTACTTGTAGTTCTGAGAGTTTCTAGTAGATCTCAATCTGTTATCTAAGATCAGTTATATGTATGTATGTATGTATGTATGTATGTATGTATGTATGTATGTATGTATGTTAGTTGTCTGTTTATCATGCCTCTCCTGTTCTTCTCTCTCCTCTCTTTATACCCGATTGGCCTTCAGCAGATGGGTCTCCATATGAGCTGGGTTCTGCTACAGGTTTCTTCCTGTTAAACAGGAGTTTTTCCTTGCCACTGTTGCCCTCTGGCATGCTCTGAAGATTTCAGGCTGGGCCTTGTAAAGCGTCGTTGGACAACTTGTATTCTTATTGGTGCTATTTAAATAAAATTGAATTGAATTGAATTAAAGTGACCTCAGGGAAAAATGATGTGATAGTGAAGCTGCACAGTCGTGTCTTGATGTGTTGTAGGTGTTGATCAGCTGTCATGTTGGTGTCCATTAAGTACTGTTGCATAATAAAGGCCTTCTATTGCATTTGGAATGTGTATGTATTGTAGGACAGAGGCCTATATTTTTTGAGGAAAATATCTTTCTATCATTCTGGAATAAATTCACAAGGCAGTGTTGGTCCAGCTGAGCTTTGCAACTATCGTATTTCAAAGTGAATTATAAGTTATCCTAAATTGCAGCAAAATGTATGTAAATATAATGGGCCTCATTCACGGACCGTTCTTACGAACAAATTTGTTCTTAAGTCCCACTTACGAACATTTTACATTCATGCATTTCTTCGTATCCTGGATTTATGCATAGGTAAGAACAAATCCTACGAAAACTCAGGAGTACTCTTACGCACATTTCAGTGTCGACGTGTTGGCATAGTTGTGTTTTCTTCTCTTGTGCAGTTCAATAAAATTCAATACAGTAAACCCTCGTTTATCGCGGGGGGTTACGTTCCGCAAATAACCCACTATAGACGAAATCCGTGAAGTAAACAGCTTTATTTTTTACAATTATTTCACAGGTTTTAAGGCCATAAAACCCCTAACCACAAACTTTTATACACTTTTCTCACAGGCTTTAACATTTTCTCACAATTAAACACTTTCAATGTTCAAACTTCTTTCTCTGCCTTTTGGGTGTGACCGCAGGTGCACTGCTGCATAATACTGATGCACTGGAAAAAAAAAGCGAAGCCGAGAGAAGTGACTATAGTTATAGCGAGGGCTTTAGGGGATCGAGGATATGCCCTGGCTCCCTGGCTGTTGACACCACTGACCACCCTCAGACTCCACAGGAAGTTTTATTCAATCAGATGCATGCGCGCAGTCCCTCCACCATTGAACGCACCATCGGCATTTTAAAGTGCCGCTGGATGCAGGTGGCAAATTACTGTACAAACCAGAGAAGGTAATTAAATGGAATTTCTTTTGTAGTTTTTGTGGAATAAATATCATCAATCTTGTCCAGTGTTGCCTTTTTTTGTGGACAGGTACTTGATTTTTAAGGGTACACAAATACACACACACACACACACACACACACACACACACTAAATCTATTTAAACCAGGGGTGTCAAACTCAATTGCACAGGGGGCCAAAATTCAAAACACACTTAGGTCGCGGGCCAAACAGGATAAACATTTATTGAACACACTAAAACTAGATCTTTTTGGAACATAAATATGAATAAAAACAGACAGGAATATTATTCTGAAATAAACTTAAACCTTAAATAACTTGTATTTAATATTTTGCTCACCATAAAAATATATTTATTATATTATATAGATTTACTATACAAGTTAGAAATATGAAAACCTCAACATTAAAATAACATTCAAATGCCTTTGCTCCTATGTCAATGTATATAAAAAAATAAACTTTTAAATATCCCAAAAGATTTTGATCTACATCAAAACAACACATCAATACATCACATCAATACATAAAATGTGTGCTTTTCAGCAGTAACAAACAAATCATTCACTTCTTCTCTGCTCTTATTACATCTGATTGCAGCCAGACACCGGACACACAGGTTTGCTGGCAATGTCAGTAAACATATAGTCAGCCTCCCACCGGTTATTAGAGGCTCTCTCAACTTTTCTCTTCGGCATCGTGAAGGTTATCTGCGGCCAACGGCTGTCATCGCAATGACTTGATTGACACAGGAAGTGCGTGGCAAGGCAGCTGAAGCGTTTCATCATGGGATCTGTAGTTCTGTGCAGTAACATGTTACCAGCACTTCATATCGACGAGCCATTAATAATGAAAATGATCTCGCTGGCCGAATATGATTACACGGTGGGCTGGATGTGGCCCGCAGGCCGTGAGTTTGACACATGTGCTTTAGACCCACAATAGGATTAGAACTTTTCTTTTTAACTTCAGATCTTAAAGTGTTTTAAAATAACTTAAATAGCTAAAGAATAAAGTTACATTTGATACTTTTCTCACATCCTAATGATCAGGTCAACAGCGAATACTGAGAACTGGTTCTAAATCAACATTGTCTCCACATTAACAATGTTTCAATGGAGCTTATTTATGGGTACAATACAATTAAAACTGACTGGATGCAGTAAAGAAAGTTTTTGTGATAAGGCAATAAGGAATTTAACATGAATGCAATGATACACATAAAAATATGGATAAAAAACCAAACAACTGAAGGTGTCCGTAGACATTTAACACATGGAGGAATGTATCACAAATGGTCCAACTCTTTGTTTAAAGCAGACACATGTGGCCAGATGTGAGACGACCTTAGAGGATTTCTGGAGTGTGTTCTATTCTGTTGATGTGTATGTAAACATTTATTTGCACACATGTGAATGTGTGAGCAGAGCTGGTGTGTGATGAACAGATATGAATGTATATGCTCGTAGGTGTTACGTGTGTGTGTTTTCGTTTGTGCACTGCTGTCTGTTGTCTGTGCCCTGTGTTTTCCTCCCCTGCCAATCAGGTATTCAAATGAGGACGTGCTGCGGCATCACCCTGATTGGCAGGCGGATCTTCCAGCTCCAGGATTGGCTGCACCTGGGGCCCCTGGGAAATAAAGGAGGCCAAGATGGCGGCAGTCTGGGGGACAGCAGGGACAACAGGCGCTATGCTCATCATCCCCCAAACTCCAACCAGCCTTGAGTGTGCATTAGTGTATGGGTTTGTTTGTTTGTTTGATAATCAAGAGCAGTAGGGGTGGGCCGCCATTTTTGTTATACTGTTTTCCCCTGTTTTATTTTAGCTTAAGTAGGTGAGTTGCCTGTCTTTTGTTTTTTCTTCTTTTTTGGTTAGAAATTTTACCTTACTATTAGGACACCTTTTGTTTGTTGTATTGGCCTTGGTCCACCCTGAAGCTAGAAGCTCACCATTACGCTTGTTTTAATTCCAGTAAAATAAATTTGGAATTTGGCTTTTGCTTCCTAAACGGAGATTGGAGTTTGTGGCTTCTTGGGGGCTTGGGGAAGGTGAGGCCAGTTATGTTATGCTTCAGAACCCCTAGACTGGGGCGTAACATAGGTTTGACCAGAAAGAGGTCTGATTGATCAATCACTGTCTGATGGGAAAAGGCTGGAACACTCTGAGCTCCCCTGTGTTCTGTTCATTCAAAAGAAGAGTCCTGAAGCTGAAGAAATAAACTGGTGGTTGTTCTGTCATAGGCGTGATGTTCTCAGTCCTACAGACCCACATGGCTTTTCAAGGTTCATGTTGGGGGGATCAAAGGTCCCCACATCAAATATTCCCAGATCAAAGGTTCCAGGATGAAAGGTTCCAAGATCAAAGATTACCACATCAAAGGTTCCATGATGAAAGGTTCCCAGATCAAAGGTCCCCACATCAAAGGTTCCAAGATCAAAGGTTCCAAGATGAAAAATTCCATGATGAAAGGTTCCCAGATCAAAGGTCATCAGATCAAAGGTTACCACATCAAAGGCTACATGATGAAAGGTACCCAGATCAAAGATCCTCAGATCAAAGGTTCCCACATCAAAGGTTCCATGATGAAAGGTTCCCAGATCAAAGGTCCCCACATCAAAGGTTTCAAGATGAAAGGTTCCAAGATGAAAGGTTCCGGTGAGGGTTGGACTCCACCAGGGCTGCCCTTTGTCTCCGATTGTGTTCATAACTTTTATGGACAGAATCTCTAGGCGCAGCCATGGTGTTGAGGGGGTGCGGTTTGGTGACCTCAGGATCGGGTCTCTGCTTTTTGCAGATGATGTGGTCCTGTTGGCTTCATCAGTCCGTGACCTCCAGCTCTCGCTGGATCGGTTCACAGCTGAGTGCGAAGCGGCCGGGATGAGAATCAGCACCTCCAAATCTGAGGCCATGGTTCTCGACCGGAAAAAGGTGGAGTGTGTTTTCCGGGTCGGTGAGGGGACCCTTCCTCAAGTGGAGGAGTTTAAATACCTCGGGGTCTTGTTCACGAGTGAGGGAAGGATGGAGCGGGAGATCGACAGGTGGATCGGTGCGGTGTCTGCAGTAATGCGGACTCTCCGCCGGTCCGTCGTGGTGAAGAGAGAGCTGAGCCGAAAGGCGAAGCTCTCGATTTACCAGTCGATCTTCGTTCCTACCCTCACCTATGGTCATGAGCTTTGGGTCATGACCGAAAGAACAAGATCGCGGGTACAAGCGGCGGAAATGAGCTTCCTTCGCAGGGTGGCTGGGCTCTCCCTTAGAGATAGGGTGAGAAGCTCTGCCATCCGGGAAGAGCTCGGAGTAGAGCCGCTACTCCTCCATGTCGAAAGGAGCCAGATGAGGTGGCTCGGGCATCTAGTTAGGATGCCTCCCGGGCGCCTCCCTGGTGAAGTGTTCAGGGCACGTCCCACCAGTAGGAGGCCCCCGGGAAGACCCAGGACACGCTGGAGAGACTATGTCTCTCGGCTGGCCTGGGAATGCCTGGGGATCCCCCCGGAGGAGCTGGACGAAGTAGCTGGGGAGAGGGAAGTCTGGGCTTCCCTGCTGAGGCTGCTGCCCCCGCGACCCGACCTCGGATAAGCGGGAGAAGATGGATGGATGGATGGATGGATGGAGGTTCCAAGATCAAAGGTTCCAAGATGAAAAATTCCATGATGAAAGGTTCCCAGATCAAAGGTCATCAGATCAAAGGTTACCACATCAAATGCTCCATGATGAAAGGTTCCCAGATCAAAGGTCATCAGATCAAAGGTTACCACATCAAATGCTACATGATGAAAGGTACCCAGATCAAAGATCCTCAGATCAAAGGTTCCCACATCAAAGGTCCCCACATCAAAGGTTCCCAGATCAAAGGTTCCAGGATGAAAGGTTCCAAGATGAAAAGTTCCCAGATCAAAGGTTCCCAGATCAAAGGTCCCAGAATCAAAGGTTCCAAGATCAAAGGTTCCAGATCAAAGGTTGCCAGGTCAAAGGTCCCCAGATCAAAGGTACCTAAATCAAAGGTCCCCAGATCAAAGGTCCCCAGATCAAAGGTTCCAAGATAAAAGGTCCCCAGATTGTAGCATCCCCACCATAAGATACGGCTAGTGCTAAATTAATAAACTATAATGTTCACGTTACTGTGACTGACTGACTGACTTCCGTCTTCTTCGTTGGTGAACTACCTGTGCAACCGGAAAAGTCCAAACTTCACAATAAAGGTCCCGAAAATAGGTAGAATATAGAATCACTAGAAATTAACTTAAATTCAATTCAGCTATATTCTGTATCACAGTCAACTTATTATCTATATATTAATGACAAATATACTTTGAAAAATATTCCAAATAAAATTATGCTAACAAAAAGGAAATTGGGTCAGCTACACTCCCACCAAATTAAGTATGAGTATTTTGTTACTTAACATGAACTACGAATAATTTTCACACTAGAGATGACATTCACATTGCTCTTGAAATCTTTAAAGTCTCTTGAAGTCTCTAAGACTTACATAGCCTCTATTTTCTGTGCTGGTCACTCTAATATGGAGAGCTTACTCAATTGTTCACCTTTCTTGTCCAGTCACTTATCTCCTATTGAGATTTTCACCCTTCTTACAAGTCCATCTTTTCCTACAACAGTCTCTACAACCCTTGCCAGTTTCCACTCACCTTGAGGTGAGAGCTCATCAATGTCCATGACAATGTCACCTACTTGCAGGTTCGTCTTTGGCACATGCTTCTGTTTTACCATGATGCCGTGCAGGCATTCTAATTTCCAGTGACCCCAGAACTGCTCTCCCACATGTTGAACCCATCACCATCTCTTAGCTCAATAAAGATCTTCTCTTGGGAACATGCTAGGTGGGGGCAGTGCTGCACTGGACTTCATTTGGACGAGGTGATTGGGGGTCAATGGGCCAGCATCTCAAGCTGTTGATGGATGCATCAGTGGACATGTCATCTAGCCTTTTCAGATGAATGGCTCATCAACAAAAGCAGGTGAGGAGTAGGAATGAATGAAGACACAACTCTACTCATGCTTGGTATCCAATAGCCACTGGATCTGATTTGGTTGGCTGTAAAGCCCTTGCCTTGATGTTAGGTCATTGTGGCCTAGCTTAGTGACGTGATGCTCTTTAGGAATGACCATGGGATGTTTCAGGGAGTTGCAGAGAGACGAGTTGTGGAGCCTCCCTCCCACCTTCAGGATATTGTCTGTGTCGATGTAAACGTCAAGTTGGTAGAGTTTGTTGCCTTTTGTTAATTGATTTCCTTTCTTTAAAAGTTCCTTTCCTTTTCTTATGTTTGTTTCTGTAGATCTCTGATGATGACACATTCTGCATGTTTCCTTTCACTCACTGTGGTAGGCACGTTTGACCTGATCTGCTTAGTTTGTCGGATGAGGCGGGCCACTGCTTTGATGGCTCTGGACCACGATGAGAACTTGACTAGAAGATCTGCGATGCTGCATGGCTCTGATGCCTGTGATACAGATGTCTGCAGTGCTTGAACCTTTCTGATCTCTGGGTCTCCAATCTCAAGATCTGATGTCACATCTTCTGGTGTAGGTACTTCATCTTCCCACAGGAACTGCGGGAACCAGTCGGAGGCGAGCAGCTTGCGAGAACCAGTTGGAGGCAAGCAGCTCACTCACCATTCTTCCCTGGGATGCTCCATCTGCCGGGCTATTTTCCATAGACACATAATACCATTGCTGAGGGTCAGTACTGCTGTGGATCTTCTGGACCCTGTTAGCTACGAATGTGTGAAAGTGTCTTGAATCATTGTTAATGTAACTCAGCAGGACTTTCAAATCTGTCCAGAAGTGCTCTTTAGCCTTAGCACAACTGAGCTCTTCTCTTGGCATGCTGCTTACCGTGACAGACTACTGCCGCTGTCAATTCAAGCCTTGGTATTGTTGTCACCTTTGTGGGAGAGACGTGTGCCTTTCCATTAACCAGGGAACAGTGAATCTCACCCTTCAGATTTTTTTGCCTCAGGTAAGAGCACTGTCCGTATCCGCTAGTGCTGGCGTCAGAGAAATGGTGTAACTCTGACTCAATCACTTCTCCAAAATTGATGGGAACGTAACATCGAGGTATCCTTATCCCTTCAAGATTGGCAAAGTCATGCCGCTAGCTCTCCCACCGTGGTTTCAGTGTCTCGGGTAGGGGATTGTCCCAGCCAACACCTTGACAGCCCATTTCCTGCAGGATCTTCTTCCCAGTGAGGACGTATGGGGCCAGGAAGCCGAGCAGGTCAAAGATGGAAGCGACAGTTGCTAGTATGCCTCTCCCAGTGCCTGGTTGGTTGGCCAAGGTGTTGCTGAATCTGAACGTATCTCCTTCTATCCTCCAGTGGATTCCAAGAGCATGCTCAAGCTGTGTGTCTGAGAATGTCAAGTCCTTTGAATTTATATCTGTGGCTCGTTCTGATGGGGGTATACTCTTGAGAACGGCTTTGTTGTTTGGGACAAATTTGTGGAGACAGGGACCCCCTTTCCCACATACTTCTCTGTTCACAGTTCCCTGGAATGCAGTGTTTTGTATATGCAGGAGGAAGGTCGATGTAATCGCCTGAGTTGTAGCCTCTCACTTGCTGTCCAGAGACCCTTTCACACTGCACAATGCTGTTCTCTCCAAGCATAGTAGTTAGTTTCAACTTCACAGGCTGAGGATTTGCTTGCAGCTCATTGCTTACCTCACTGTAAATGAATGTGCTGTCGCTCTGTGTGTCTAACAATGGGTAGGCGAGCTATTCCTTAGCTAGATCTGTAGTCACGGACACCCACACAGGAACAATCATGGAGGTGTTGCATGACTGATCTCCTCTGGTGACATTGAGTGCCATTCGCAGATATACCTTCCAGGAAAGGGCTAAAGTCTACGTTCAACGTAGATGATCACAGCTGGCCATTGGTCCCGGGTCCGCAGAGCCTACGTTCAATGTAGACTCACTTGGAGTCAGACTGAACATGATGTCAACAGGTAGTCTGGGATTTCTCCCATACAGAAGGTAAGATGGAACGTATCCTGTCGCTTCACTGCGTGTACAGTTGTATGCATGCACCACTTTGGCTAAGGAGCTCTCCCAATCTTCTTTCGCTTCTTCTGTCAGCTTTCTTAGCATGGACAGCAGAGTTCTATTGAATCTCTCAGCCTGACCATTTCCTGCTAGATGGTAAGGTGTTGTGTGGGAGCCTTGAATGCCACTGTGTTCTTCAAGCTTAGAGAACAGTTTATTCTCAAACTCCCTACCTTGATCATGGTGCAGTTTTGAAGGAAAACCAAACTTGAGTACAAAGTCTCCAAAGATCTTTTCAGCTGCTGTCTTTGCTGACTTGTTGGTGCAAGCATACGCCTGGGCAAAGCGAGTGAAATGGTCTACTACCACCAGAATATAGTCATACCCTCCCTTACTCTCCAGATGCAGGTAGTCAATTGACACCAAATGGGTATGTGGTCACTATGTTAACCAGCGGTGCTCTGGTTGGCTTGTTTGGGCATTTTTGTTTCAAGCAGCTACACATTTGGTCACATAATGGTCCACGTCTCTCTGCATATGAGGCCAGTAAAATCGATCATGGATTAGACAGTGTTCACTCAACCACGAGGTGTACCATCTCCTCATGCAACTCTTTGTAAATCAGTGGATGGAATACTTTGGGCAACACTAGTTGATTTCTGGTCACCGATTTTCTGTAGAGGATGCCATCTTTGTTAACATACAGTTTGGTCTTTTCTCTTATGAGAACAGAAATGCTGTCTCACCTGTCTCTCAGAAATGGCCACTGTCCTTTGATGACGAACTCTCTCACCTTTCCAATGACAGGGTCCTCTTCTTGGGCTTTTTTTAGTGTCTCAATGCTGATCTGTTTCACTGGTGATGCTACTCTTTCACATTCTACATCAGTACATGCTGTAGTGATTGTGGCTGGACACATCCAGGGCTCACGCTCATGAAAATCTAGTTGAAGTGTCTGCGAGACTGTTGTAATTATGTCTGGCTCCATTTCCTGTGAGCAGGTTTCCATGTACTGCTCCATATCCAACGGCATGCGTGATAAGCCATCAGCGTCTCCATTTGCTTTCCCCGGCCTGTACTTGATGGGAAAGTTAAAGTCTGCTAACTCAGCAATCCACCTGTGAGTTGTGGCGTTTAACTTCGCTGTTGTGAGGACGTAGGTTAAAGGATTATTATCAGTGTAGACAGTGAACGAGGGTGCATAGTATAGATATTTACAAAATCTTTCACAAATGGCCCACTTCATGGCCAAAATCTCTAACTTTCCAGAGTGGAGATGGTAGTTCTTTTCTGGGGCTGTTAATGTCCTCGAGTCATTACCGATAACCAACCTGCCTTGTTGTCTTTGGTAGAGTACTGCACCGAGTCCCTCCTGTGAGGCATCACAGTGGAGCACAAAGGGCTCTTCGAAATCGGGGTAACCCAGGAGCGGTGGACTCAGCAGGTACTCCAAAAGCTGGCAAAGCACTTCTTGGTGTTTTTCTGTCCAAATGATTTGCTGGCTTGAGGGTAACTGATCTGACTTTTTCTGTTTTCCCCTGCTCCTGTTTACTTTTGACTCTTTGACTTTACTACCTGGGGTCTTATCAGTGGACAGCAGGCTGTACAAAGGCTTTGCAATGCGTGAGAAGTTAGGAATATATTGGTGGTAGTAGGACAGGAATCCCAACATTTTACTCAGGTCTCCAACTCTGTCAGGTTTGCGACCTTTGAGCACTTGCATAGGTGCTATCTCAGCTGGATCAATGCAGTAGCCGTCTCCTGATACAATCTTTCCAAGAAATTTCACCTTGTCTTTAAACACTTCACACTTCTTAGCTGTTAGCTTTACTCTGTGTGCCTGATAATGACAGAGCACCTCCCTCATGTCATGTAGATGATAGAATAGAAGAATAGAATGCTTTTATTGTCATTGCGTGGCAAAAAACGAAATTGTGGTACAGCTCCAGTTCAACAAGTTATAAATACAGTATAACCAAAATAGTAAAACCTATCCACAGTATAAGACCTATCGAAGTATAAAACCTATTTACAGTATAACACAGTATAAAATCCTATCTACAGTATGGGCATGTAGTGCAGAGCCCAAGACGCTATAAAACCAAACGGTTGTGCAAATTGGCAACAGTGAGTACAGAGGTAGAAATGGTGCAGAAGGCGGATTGCAACATGTAGCAGCATTGGGTAAAGTGACTAGTGCTTTATTTCGAGTTCAGTGCGGTGATGGCTCGAGGGAAGAAGGAGTCCCTGAGTCTGTTTGTTCTGGTCCTAATGGACCGGTAGCGCCTGCCAGAGGGTAGCTGGTCGAAGAGATGGTGGGCGTGGTGGGTGCTGTCCCCTGTGATTGCCTCAGCTCTTCTGAGGCAGCAGGATGCATAGATGTCTGTCAGGGAGGGGAGGGGGCAGCCGATGATCCTGTGTGCTGTCTTGACAACTCTGTGGAGCCTCTTGCGTTCTGCCTCTGTGCAGGTGGAGAACCATACTGTGATGCAGTACACTAGAATGCTCTCGATGGTGGAGCGGTAAAAGGTCACGAGCAGACTCTGGCAGATGTTGTCCCTCTTGTGCACTCTCAGGAAGTGCAGGCACTGTTGTGCCTTCTTGAAGATGGGGGTGGTGTTTCTGGTCCAGGATAGGTCCGCAGAGATTACGGTTCCCAGGAAGGTGAAGGTGTGGACCATCTCTACCCGATCTCCATTTATGTAGATGGGGGCTGGGTCTGTCTTGAGCCTTTTGAAGTCCAAGATGATTTCTTTTGTCTTTGTGGTGTTCAGAACCAGGTTGTTGGCTGAGCACCACTCAGACAGTCTCTGGACCTCGTCCCTGTAGGCAGACTCGTCCCCTCTTGTGATCAGGCCCACCACTGTCGTGTCAACGGCAAACTTCACGATGGTGTTACTGGGGTGGGAGGGTCTGGGCTCAACACACAGTCTTGTGGGGAGCCGATGCTCAGTGTCCGGGAGGTGGAGGTGTGGGGGCCTAGTTTAACTGACTGGGGTCGATTGGAGAGGAAGTCCCTGATCCAGTGGCAGGTGTGTGTGGGGAGTCCCAGGTTGGCCAGTTTCTTGACCAGGATTTCAGGGATTATTGTATTAAAGACTGAGCTGAAGTCGATGAAGAGCATCCTGACGTAGCTCTCCTTGTGCTCGAGGTGGCTCAGTGCAGTGTGCAGTGTGATGGTGATTGCGTCCTCTGTTGATCTGTTTGCTCTATAGGCAAACTGGTGGGGGTCGATGGATGGGGGGAGGTGGTCTCTGATGTGTTGGAGGATCAGTCTCTCCAGGCACTTTGTGATGATGGGAGTCAGTGCGACTGGTCGGTAGTCAGAGAGGCTGCCGGTGTTTGTTTTTTTTGGGTACTGGGATGATGGTGGCGGACTTCATACATGCTGGGATGGTGGCCTGTGTCAGTGACAGGTCGAAGATGATGGTGAAGACCTGCGCGAGCTGGTCTGCACAGGCTCTGAGCACCTTCCCAGGAACCCCGTCAGACCCGGCTGCCTTCCTGGGGTTGACCTCGCTGAGTGTCCGTTTCACCTGCTGTACCTGTAATGTCAGGGGTTGGTGACTGGAATCTGGCTGGGGGAGGGGCAGTGTGGTCGCAGACTTCTGGGGTGGGACCTCGAAGCGTGCGAAGAATTTATTAAGTTCTTCTGCTAGTGCGGCGCTTGGGCTCCCGGATGTGTTTGTCTGGTCCCTGAAGTTAGTAATCTGCTGGATCCCCTGCCAGACCCTCCTGGGGTTGCTGTTGGAGAGGTGGTCCTCAATCTGCTGCCTGTGGTCGTCTTTGGCCTTCCTGATCCCTTTTTTCAGGTCCGCTCTGGAAGCGCTGTACATGTCTTTGTCACCAGACTTGAAGGCGGTGTTACGGGCTCTCAGGAGTGACACCACTTGGCTGTTCATCCAGGGTTTCTGGTTTCCCCACACCTGAATGCGTTTGTCCACAGTTACAGTCCCCGTGCAGAACTGAATGTAGTCCAGGACAGCCTCAGTGTGTTTAGCCAGGTCTTGATGTTGGAAGACACTCCACTCAGTCTGTGAAAAACAGTCCTGTAGTTTGAGGAGAGCATCCTCTGGCCATGTGGTGATTGTCCTGGTCATGGCCGAACTTCTTCGTGGGGTGTAAGCAGGGGTAAGGAGCAGGGAGAGGTGGTCTGACTGGCCTAAGTGTGGGAGTTGTGTGGCTCTGTATGCACATTTAATGTTTGTGTAAATGTGGTCTAAGGTATTTTCCCCTCTGTTTGGACACCTGACCTGCTGATGAAAACTGGGCAGCACGATTTTCAGATTTGCCTGGTTGAGGTCACCAGCTAAGATGTGTACGCCATCGGGGTAGGACCGTTGTAGTGTATTTGTAATGTCGGACAATAGAGAGACAGCTATGCTAATGTTAGCATCTGGTGGGATGTAAATAGCTGTGGTTAGCACTGCTGTTAGCTCTTGTTGTGGAATATCTTCAAGTCAAAGCTGCTACAGCACAAATGCGCAATGTAGAATCACCACAACAGGGTCGAATGATGAGTCAAGTTCAGCTGGGTCACGGTCCAACGATGGTTTATTGACAAAAGGTACAATTCACCATGCATGAGAGGTAGCCCGGGCTAAGTCTGAAAACCTGCAAGAACTTTCCCTCCTTTTATACATCTTGGAGCTTGGGTCTACCCCGCCCCGGGCTCCTCCTTCCATTTTGTCATTCTGTACCCTGTGTTCCACAGTTATACCTTTCTTTTACCATTTTATCCGTGGAACACATCACCAGTGTTGATTTTTTTAAAAACAAAATCCAAACCCTGCCCACCAGCCGGTGGGCTTTCACAGCTAACATAAACAGAATACGCATGTACGATATAGTTGATACAGGCAGAATAATCATAAAAGATCATATAGATGGAGTACTCGTGTAAGTCATATGCACAACTCAAGACCATAAAACCTAAATGTGTAAGTCATATGCCCATGGTCATAACAGGAAAACAGGCCATAAAACATAAAGGGATACTTGTGTACATCCTATGCACATGATCATGACGGGCAATAGGCCCTGAATGGACCATTCATGTGCACTGCTCATATCGGGAACGTAAACATGTTGTTCAACTTCGTTCTTATCACTATATGATGGTTCAACACCTCAATTCCTTGATCTGATTTTGACCTTCACACTACACTCTCTGGGCAGATAGAAAGGCTGTGATTTGACACACATGTACTCTATGTCTGGTGAACAGTATGTGTGTGTAATTAGATTGTGTGTGGACCAGTCATCGTGCACATACACGCACAAATCACCCCCTCTGCTCTTACCGGAGTCTTTGTTCCGGTCCCATCGATGGAGCGAGCGGCCTGCTAGCTGTACAGCTTCATCCGGGATCCGCGGATTTAGCCACGTTTCGGTTATGATGGAGACACAACAGTCGCGGACGTAGAGATTTCCCCTCATGAGTAGATGCATCTCATCCATTTTGTTGGTTATGGACCGGGCATTTGTGACAAACATGCTCGGGAGGGCGGGTCTGTGTGGGTTCCTCCTTAGCCAAGCTAGTAGGCCAGAGCGGCAGCCCCGTTTCTGCTTACGCTCCTTCCGCCGTCTCCGTTGCCTTTCAGCGCCAACAACAATCCAACAAGGGCCCGGTGTTCTGACTATCGGGATGTTGTGTGTACGGTGGAAATCCTCAGATGAGCCGTAGAAGAACTTCAGTTTGAGTTGTATGATGTCCCGTAGTTATTGGCTGTTATATGTGAAGTTTGGGAGCGAGTGGCTGTAAGAAAACACAAGGAAAAACACGAAAAAACACACAATGAACACGGAGCTGCGAGCCGCTGTGACTGTGCGCGCCGCCATATTGGATGGAAGATCCTCAAAGGTTTTACTGTGGACGAGGTTGTCATCTAAATAAGGCTGTGATGGCACATCTCTCAGACCTGTGAGGCATTCCTCCATGCTGCGCTGGAACTCTGCTGAAGCTGAGGACAGGCCGAAGGGAATCCGGACCCACTTGTACAAACCCCATGGTGTTATAAAAGCTGTGAGTGGTCTGCTACTTTCCTCCAGGAAGTATGCCTTGCCCTGGTCCAGCACTGAAAACAATACACTTCCACTTAAGCTGTTAAGCATGTCTTGTACTCGAGGGATGGAGTGTCGGTCAGGAATGGATTTTTGGTTTAGCTCCCTGTAATCCACACAAAAAACGTAGACTTCCATCCTTCTTACATAGACAATCGGTGAAGAGTATGGAGACCTGGATTTTCTAATCCATCCTCTATTCAGCAGGTCCTCCAGATATTCCTTCACCTCTTTGTGCAGCATTTTTGGAACTGAGGTGTCAGATTGGTGCGAGGTGTGAGAGTGATGTTATAGTTACTATCATTAGTGACAGGGATTGCAATCTTCAGACAGGCAGATGACAGTCTCTGGGATGGTCAGACCTTCAGGCCATTTTTGGATCTCATCTGGCTCAAAAAGAACTTCCTGTTTTGTGGAAAGGGGACCAGTCCTTATATTACATTTGATCTCTCTTGTCTGTCCTTGTTAGGTTTCACGTTTCAGTCTGGACCCAAGTGCAGGACACAACAGGGTGGCGGGTTTCCCACGACGATTTATTCCAAAAATACACCAACAAAAAACAGAACTCACTGTTGTTCTCTCAGACAGTCAAACGACAAACAATCATCCAACAACCGGCCGGAAACAGGTAAGGTCCTTTAGTGCCGAACAAACCAGGCGATTGAGAACAGGTGCGCAGGAACCACTCGGGGCTGCCGGTTGCCACCAAACCCCACCAAAGAAAACTGGGGCCGCCCCGCCAGCTCCCAAGATCACCTCCCCCCTAACGGGTGCCTCTAGGCGCCCTGCCAGGCTTGTCAGGGTGAGCCTGGTAAAAATCCTGCAGCAGGTTCGGGTCAAGGATGTGGCGGCGGGGGATCCAAATCCGGCCCTCTGGACCAAATCCCTCCCAGTCGACCAGGAACTGGAAACCTCGGCCGCGCCAGCAAACGTCCAGAATCCTGGATGACCCACACCGGAGGAGGGTCGACGGCGGGCGGGGCCAAGGCTGACTCCGTCACTGGCTTGATCCGGGAGACCTGGAACTTGGGGCGGACCTTTATCGATGCGGGGAGACGGAGGCGTACGGCGACCGGGTTGACCACCCGTTCCACCTCAAAGGGACCCACAAACCGCGACGCAAGCTTCCTTGAGTCCACCCGGAGTGGGAGATCCCTGGTGGACAGCCACACCTTCAAAGAAACAATTCATGATACAAAATTTTCCCAAGGAGGGGCTTAAGCTTAGCTTGACGATGTAGGGAGAGATGGCTGGCATAAGTGGCACTCACAGTCTGTCGGGTCTCCCAACTCTTCTTAAGCTCCGCCTCCAGCTGCCTGATGCAGTCACATAGAAGTCCGTGCACCCGGTCATCTGTTCCTGGTTGGCTCAATGTTGATGGTGTCTGGGGCCCAGCAGTTTGTATTGTCACCCTCATGCTGTCAGATATCTCTACCAGTCTTTGTCCTCTACAGTCTCTAGAAAAATGCCCTGACTGTCCACACTTGAAACAGTGTCCACACTGGTCACCTAATCCTTGCTCTTTACTCACTCTACATCGTCTCTTAGCACTTGTTTTAGTTTGGTGGGCAGGTCCCTTGGGGTTAGCTAAGCCTTTCCTGATTTTGGCCATTTCTTCTCTAAGCAACTTGACTGTCTCACAAAGCTCCGATTCTCCCTGGTTAGCTAAAACAGGTGCTTTACAGCTTTTAGGCTTCATAACTTCAGCTGATTGCTCTCGATTTCCAACTCTAGCCTTAGGTACATCCTGACACTGACTATTTCTCATGTCTGTTTGTAGCTCATTCACTTTTGGCACTTTGCTAGTGATGTTCTTTCTCTGCTTGGACTGTCTCTCTGACTCAACAGTAGCTGCTTCATTCATCTTGTCAATGAATGGCACTTAAATTTCTTCTGAATAAGCTCAGGACTATACTGTTCATCTGACCCGACCTCTCTTGAAGCAAGCAAAATCTCTCTTTTAACTCAATGGCTCTAAACAGGAAGTTTTGGTGTGACTTACGACTGTTCTGTGTCATGTTGACTCGTCTGTGATACACGTCTGTCGAACTGTCCTCTTTGAAGTGTCCCTTTAGTATGGTCTTTAACTGGGTAAGGGTGAGGTCACTTTTTATTTCAAGCATATCTCAAATACTAAAACCTAGGCTGATTGACTTGACCACAGCCTCCACAACTTCAGCCTCGCTGTGTCCCCTACTAAGGCCACTGGTATGCTTCAATTTGAGCATACCTGGACTCGGCGCTCGTCAAAGCTTGTGATGCATAGGCGACAGGTAACCATTGCTCTTCATGTTGCTGCAGCAGCACTACTCCTGAACCATATTGTGATGCATCTGCTGAAATCCTGGTGCTCTTCTCTGGGTCGTAGAACCTCAACACAGGTGTCAGAATTTCTTTCAGTTTTAGGAAACACTGTTCTTGCTCGTGAGACCAGACCCATTCAAGCTTTTGCTCAAGCAAAGTCGTGAGAGGTGCTAAGTGTTGACAGTTGTGGGACAAATTTGGCTAGGTAGGTGGCCATCCCCAGGAACCTTCTGACCTCATCTTTGCTAGTTGGTCTCCCCATGTTGTTAATAGCTGAAGTTTTTCTCAGGTCGGGCTTCACCCCCTCTTCACTCACAACATCTCACACAAAGGTAAGGGATTTGACTCCGAACTCACATTTGTCTTTGTTAAGTTTCAGATACTTGCAGTATCTGTTGATGTGACTACAAACACTCTTTTGACCAAATTGAGCTTTATGCAAGTACTGAGACTCAGGATTGGTTGTACACTCATATCCACAATCAGTAGTTGTGCTCTTATCTGTCGACTTTTGTGTTTGAAGGTTGCAATACAACCACCTTTCACAGGAACACTTTCTCCAGTATAGCCATTCACTTTTGTTTTTACTGGATGAATTTTGCTCTTTACTGTCAGTTTTTTTGTAATCTTCTAAAGGATATCACATTTACATGAGCACCTGTATCTAGCTTGAAAGGTATTATTGTCTGGTTGAGTTCTATTGGCACAATCCATTCCTCTTTCTCGGTTGCACTAGACTGCACCATGTTCACTATGAACTCATCATCCTCCTACTCTTCAACTGTGTGGCTTTCTGTCTTGAAGCCGCTCTGCAGCATTTAGCATAGTGATTGTTTTTTTCCACAGTTGTTACAAATCTTTCCAAATGCAGGGCAGGATTTAGGCTTGTGACTGCTTCCACACTTATCACATTTAAACTCCTTAGATTTGTCTTTTGATCTTTTTTGTTTGGCATGTGTTATCTTCTTTTTTTGTTCTTGAGTTACATGGCGTTGAAATGAATGGCATGTGTTAGTGGATGAAATGAGACAACCCTTCTCAAAGTACCTGAGTGAAACAACAGAGGGAGAGAGAGAGAGAGAGAGAGAGAGAGAGAGAGAGAGAGAGAGAGAGAGAGAGAGAGAGAGAGAGAGAGAGACCCAGGGTAACCTTGCAAGGGAGAACGAGCGGCAGTTCACTCGGGAACGCCCTCGGTTGTTCTCACTTACTGCTGTACGTCTCCTCCTTTTATTCAGTTCTTTTGCATATTCATTAACAATACAAGCATACATATGAAATACAGGAACAAGCACAAATGTGGAATACAGGAATAAACACAAAGATGGAGTTCATGAACACCTGCTCTCACTCTCTGGGATACAGGGCCTTCCCAGGGTCAATGTTATCGTGCTTCACTCCCTGAACCTTTCCCAACGACTTCTCTTACTCTACATGCTTCATGACTTGTCCTTGGCTTTATCTCACTTGGAAACAAAATGGAAGAAGCAGTTGGTTCACATGCTGGTAATTTTGTCAGTAATTACAGAAGTTACATAAAGTACATAGAAGAAGTACATAAAAGGCACTCGGTTATTATTAAGTATATATGTTTATATGGATGCATTTGATAGATAAAAATATTCTCACACATGCACCGACGTTTCATCTCTCCGTAGCTCCTTTGCTTGGGCTCTTGTAGTTTCTGCTGCTCTACACATACTGACAAATTTATCCAATGTAAGTCCTGTTTCTCTCAGCAGTCTTTCTCGAAGTGCATTGTCCATTGTCCCACAAACAATTCTATCTCTCACGAGTGAGTCTCTAAGAGTGTCAAATTTGTACATTTTGCTTAGCGTGTGAAGCTCTGCCAGGTACTGGTCAAAAGGTACTCCTGACTTTTGCTCATGTGTAAAAAACTTGTACCTCTCGAAGGTCACATTTTGTCTTGGTACGAAGTATTCTTCAAACTTTGCCATTAGCTGTGCTTGAGTCAAACTAGCTTCATCTAGTTGAAAACTATTATATATATCCAATGCATCTTCTCCAATAACATGCAGAAGGATATGAGCTTTCAGTTTCTCATCATTACCTCCGGCTCCGCTTGCTGCCAAATATATGTTAAATCTACGACTGTTACGACTGGCTCATGATGTAAAAAAGGGAGGTCGTAAACATAATAAAAACCCTCGGGAGATCAAAACAGTGTAAAAATTTAAAATAGGCTTTAAAAGCGAGCAACACAGTGCTGTACAACGGGAGGAATAATGCTAACAAAAGGAGACTCTCTAAAACAAAATGAAAGCTACACAAGAGAAAAAAGGGAAAGAAAACCCTCACTACTTATCCTATAACACAATCTATAATTAACGTGACGGAGACTAACATAAGGACTACTAATCTAATGCAAATTATCGAAGGGAGAAAAAAAACCGAGTTGGTGCAACAAATCGAGGCGTACTGCTCAAACGTTCAGTCGCCCCGAACGCCGGGATTGAGACGCCCTAAATACCGGCTGTCCTGGGATTGTCAGCTCCTGATTGGCTGGCTAGGAGGTGTGGTCCAAGGTCGGGAAGGGACGGAGTCCACCAATCAGGAACTGACAGGACAGCCAGCGGAGCACACCTGCATTGACACAGTACATGATCAACCGGGGGCAGGGGGGGATGAAACGGCCCGGTGGCTGTAACACCCCACCCCTTAAAACACAAGCCGGTTACCAGAAACAATTAAACCAACACAACGAACCAATGAAACAAAACGGTAGGCAAACACAGAACCACAGTTACATTCACATTACATATCCTGCCCGGGACGATGCATCAGCGATCACATTGTCACAACCGCGCTTGTGTTTGATTTGCAGGTTGTATTCCTGCACGATTAACGCCCACCGCATGAGGCGCTGATTGTGATTGTACATCCGGGACAAAAAGACGAGCACGTTATGGTCCATAAAAACGATAACAGGGAAAGTGCTGGATCCTACATAGACCTACACGTTGGAAATCTTGGCTTCTACTGGCCGCACCTGTCCCCCACCAACTTGTCGTCCGAGGTATGTGACCGAAGCCTGTCCGAAGTCGCACTTGGCAAGATTAAGCATGAGCGACACATAAACGGACGAAAACCTGTTCAAGGGTGTCAGTGTGCCTTTTCCAGGTGGTTGCATAGAAAATTAAGTCGTCTAGGTACGCGTTGCAGTTACCCAACCCAGCGAGTACCATGTCGACCACACGCTGGAAGGTTGCTGGAGTGTTACACATGCCAAAAGGCATGACAGTGTACTCCAGGAAGCAGTCGGGAGTTACGAAGGTGGAGATGTGGGAGGCGCGTTCCGTTAACAGGACTTGCCAGTAACCTTTTAATAAATCAAGTTTTGTTACGTATTTTGCAGTGCCTAAATTGTCAATGCAATCCTCCATTGCATTGACAATTTAGGGTATGAGTCCATAATGGTGACGGCATTTACCTTGCGGTAGTCGGTGACGAACCTCGGCGTCCTGTCAGATTTGGTCTTTAACAAGCAGGGGGAACTCCAGGGACTTGAGCTACACCGCGCGAAACCATGCTCCTGCAAATAATCCGTCTCTTGTCTCATTTGCACGCGCGACAGGATTAATGCGGTACGCATGCTGTTTAATGGGCTTGGCATGGCTTACAAGAATGTCATGTTGGAGTATGGTGGCACGCGTCGGGACATCTCCGAAGAGGCACAGAAAATGGTTGACTAACCCAAGTACATCTCGCTGCTGCTCAACGGAGAGGTGCTGCAAGGATGACGGCAACGACTTTAAGGTCTCGGAGTTTGTTAATCGAGCGGTTTGTTTGGGGAGACTAACTTTTAAACCGTCATCCAGAGGTAAGGGAGGGGACGAGGTGACGGTCACCGCGGAACTTAGCTGAGCGGCACGGGGCGTAGAGGCCACTGGCGGCGCGTTCACAGACGCATCACGGGCGTGATACATCTTGAGCATGTTCACGTGACACACGTGAGTCTTGCGCTTCCGGTCGGGGGTTTGGATGAGATAGTCCATCTTTCCAAGACATTCCCGCACCTTGTAGGGGCCAGCAAACCTAGCTGAAAGAGCGGAACCCGGTACTGGAAGGAGAACCAGTACTTTATCGCCAACCGTGACGTTTCATCGTCCCTTGGGTGGTGGAGGGAGTCTGTCTAGCGAGGGCACTGGCCCGGTGGAGAGGTTCACGGAACTCGCTAACATAGTCGAGCACATTGTGTGACGGGGTAGTGTCAGAGGATAGGAGGCAACATCCCCTTTAAGGTTTGGTGCCACCGCTCTAGTGCGCCCTGGGACTCTGGATGATACGCGCTGGAGACGCGGTGCTGAATGTTCAGCGATTGGGTGACCTGCCAGAATAATCTGGACAGGAAGTTAGTCCCCTGATTGCTCTGGATTATTCGAGGCAAACCGAAGGTAGCAAAAAACTTCACTAGCACTTTAACCATGGATCGGGCGGTGACATTGCGCAGAGGGATGGCTTCTGGAAATCGAGTGGCGGCACACATTATGGTAAGTAGATGCTGGTTACTGCTCTTGGTTCTCGGCAGCGGCCCAACACAGTCGATTAGTACGTGTTCAAACGGTTCTCCCACCACACTTGGGGAATCGGGTGCAGAGGAGCGGGAGGGATGACTTGGTTTGGCTTCCCTGTGAGTTAACAGATGTGACAGCTACGGCAGTGGTTGATCACATCGGACTTTAGCCCTGGCCAGAAGAAGTGTCTGAGGATAAGGTTCTAGGTTTTTGTGACACCCAAGTGACCGGACCATTCACTCTCATGTGCAACCGACAAGACATGTGAACAGTAAGCAGCAGGGACAGCGACTTGCTTCACAGAGTTCCATTCCTCGCCAAGAGCAGTCTTTGGGACCCACCTCCGCATTAGGATGCCATCCTCGAGGAAATAGTGTACAGAGTCATTACCGGTGTCATCACGCCTCATCGCTGCGGCGTAGCATCGGTGCAGGGTTGGGTCTGCATCTTGGGCAGCTTGCAGTCCTTCACAGGAGACCGGGAGGAATGGCGGATCAGTGCTCGGCATGGGGATGGCGGAGCTCTTTGGTTTAGCGGCGGCGTCGGGGGGCGACGGCATCTGGGCTCCGTCCACCGGTACCACCGTGGTGTCTCTGGAGAGGAATGGCATGAGCACACTATCTGCCAGGCCAACGTCGGACGGTTGGCGTGCTCGGGAGCAAGTAATCACACAGGCCGGAAAGAGAGTCATGTTACTCAGATCTGCTTCGTGACAGTCCGCCGGCCGAGGAGAGTCTAGCACTTCAAGGGAGGGGGTTACTTTACCCCCTGCGATGTCATTGCCGAGCAGCAAGTTGATCCCTTGGATGGGCAGCCCGTAGCTGACGGCGATGGGAAAACAGCCGGTGATGAGCTCGGAAACAAGGTAAACCTGGTGAACAGGCTTTAACACCCCGCTCATATCAACGCCACGTAACTCAATATTACACCCACAGGCCGACTGATGGGAAAAAGGCAACACAGAGGACAAGATGACCGACTGAGAGCAGGCGGTGTCCCGCAGGATACGCACAGGGCGCCGTTCACCGCTTGCATTTAACAAAATTAAATAGAAAAGGTTTAAAGCAGTCATTGGTCCGGCCGGTACCACCGCGGACAGGAGATGCCCCTTCAACGAAGCCTACTCCTTTAGCTGGAGGCATCATTGGTTTCGTTTGCTCTTGCTTTTTACGCTTCAGGGCAAGGCAGTTGGTGATGACATGACCTGGTTTGTGGCAATAAAAGTCTCGATCTTCCTTTGGGGGATGGTTACTTTTACCAATGACACTCGGTGAGGGATCTAACGGGTTCACCGTGGGTCGGGGCGAAGCGGGGAACACTGTTTTATGAGTTAAAACATATTCATCCACTGCCACGGCCACGGCGGACAAGGTGGTTATTTTCTGTTTGGTTAAATAAACCACCGTGCATTCTGGAAGACTCTTCTTGAAATCCTCCAGCAGTATTAATTCTCATAAAGTAACAACATCCGTAGTGTTACATGCCGTGCTCCACTTATCAAAAAAAAGTGCCTTCTCTCTGGCAAAATCTGCATATGTCTAATTCGATGCCTTCCTATGATTTCGGAACTTCTGCCGGTATGCTTCAGGAACGAGCTCGTAGGTGCGCAATATAGCGGTCTTCACCGTGTCATAATTTAAACTTTCATCTAGTGAAAGCGCAGCTACAGCCTCTTGGGCTTTGCCATAAAGCTTGCTCTGGATCAGAAGTGGCCATACGTCGCAAAGCCAGCGCCAAGCGGTAGCGAGACGCTCGAATGCAGCAAAGTACGAACCTTCAGTCTCTCGGAAGGGGGGAACTAAAGCAAGTTGCTTCGTAATGTCAGCCGAATAGGGGGTGGAGGAGTTGGCGAGGTGGGGCATACCTGAGGTTGTCGCGCGCAACGGCGCAGGTTGCTCCCGCTGAGACTCCAACTCCAGTTGGCGAAGACGGACGGCTTTGTCAGCCTCGATCTTCAATCTGCAAATTTATAGCCTCATCTGGGCTTTGTGGTTCTGTGCCTTCTCCTGTGCCTCCAGCTGGAGACGGGCGAGGTGGACCTTCAGCTGCGCCTCTCGTCGGGGGTCGTCACTGGATGTGGACAGGGAATCGAAACGGGGAAGGGTGAACGGGGTCTTCGGCACCCGCCCACGTCCCTCCTCGCTCGCCCGATCATCACCAGCGGTCCCACCCGAGGACCTGTCTCCTCTTTTCAGGAGAGCGGAAGCCATCACAATACCGCCCAGGACCGTCTCAGTCGGTGCCGGCAACTACGTATGCCCCAACACAGCCATTTTCTCCACAATCAAGGCTTTCAACTCTCGTTTCAACATGGGTTTGGAGAACGAGATGTCGAAGTGTCTCGCAATCTGAAGCATCTTGTCCTTCCGGCAGAGGTTGAGGACGCTAAGTGATGGATTGGCCATAAAGCATTCTAAATCTAAATCAGACATTCTAGTCGATTCGGTGCACCCCACGTTAATAAAGGTATCTTCCTTTTGACACCGATGGGAACTAACCCTTTTAGGCGATCCCGTCAGGAATTTAGTCGGGAACAGATTAACAGATGTCCCAGATGAGCCCCCAATTATATTACGACTAGCTCATGATGTAAAAAAGGGAGGTCGTAAACATAATAAAAACCCTCGGGAGATCAAAACGGTGTAAAAGTTTAAAATAGCCTTTATTGTCCTAAACAGAAAATGCGAGGCAAAATTACAACAAAAAGCGAGCAACACAGTGCTGTACAATGGGAGGAATAACGCTAGCAAAAGGAGACTCTCTAAAACAAAGTGAGAGCTACATAAGAGGAAAAAAAAAACGGGAAAGAAAACCCTCGCTACTTATCCTATAACACAAGAAACAATCTATAATTAACATGACAAGACTAACATAAGGATCTAATGCGAATTATCGAAGGGAGAAAAAAAAAAGTTGGTGCACCGAATCGAGGCGTACTGCTCAAACGTTCAGTCGCCCCGAACGCCAGGATTGAGACGCCCTAAATACCGGCTGTACCGGGATTGTCAGCTCCTGATTGGCTGGCTAGGAGGTGTGGTCCAAGGGCAGGAAAGGACGGAGTCCACCAATCAGGAACTGACAGGACTGCCAGCGGAGCACCAACACCTGCATTGACACAGTACATGATCAACCGGGGCCAGGGGGGGGATGAAACGGCCTGGTGGCCGTAACAGCTTGAAACGTTTCCAGTTTTCTGCAAGATTACCAGTCAGTAGCATGGAGCTAGGTGGGCTTAGCTTATCCATGACCGCACGTGAGGTAAGTTACTGTGAATCCACAGCTCTTTCTTGTCGGGTAATTCTATAAATCGGGTAGTTCTATCCAACCCACCATCCCACTTCTGTCACCATGTGTTGTATTGTTATTTTATAATCACAAAATGGACAAGATGTGTTTCCAAGCCATACGTCTTTTTTATTCTCCCCTCTCACCTGTACCCCTCCTGTGCCCCTCCCCCGGAGCATGCTGGGTAATGTAGTTGTCTTTCTATTAAACACATAACACCACAATTGGAACTGGTGTCACATCCGGAGTTACCAAAACCTTGCCACCGGCCAAGTCATTCCCCATTAAAAACACAACCCCTTGCACTGGAAAGGCAGGACACACCCCTACGGTCACCTCTCCTGATAGTAAATCAGACCAGATACAGACTCTATGCAAACTTAGGTACATCCAAGTCCTCCATTCCAAAACCCAGAACTGGCACATTTGACCCCACTGCTGAACCCGGTCCCAGCGGTAACACCCCTGCAAGGATGAAGGACTGTGAGGCAGTGGTGTCGCGCAAGATTTTAACCAGAACCTCATAACTATCCCCCCGGGAGTGACACGTATGCGTCCATTACAAACAGAGTGTAGCAGGCTTAACCTTGTGCACTCCGATTGGCTCTGCTTGCTCCGGACGTCCCTGATGAGGGCGCGGATTATAAAAGCGCAGGTGGCGCCCTGAGAGTCCTCTTGCTGCGCAACTTCCGGGTGCTCTGTTGTCGCCGGGTTGCCACACCCGGTCAGTCGCTTCAGGAAGTGGTTCTCCATCGGCACGTTCCGTGGGGGGATGCACTTTTTTATTGTTTTCCACCACAGTAATATTACACACAAAAACAATCAGAAACCCATCTGGCAGAACAAAACAAGGTAACAGAAAGGGCGGTCACCTCTACCAGCCCAAAAGGGGGCCGTCGGATAGAGCACCAACCTTCTAGCTCTAAGGTGCCCACAAAACAGCACACCCAAACCACTATACCCTAATACTCCAAACAAAACCGAGGAAAACTCTGCCAGCTGGCGTGAGGGAACCAGGGATCTGCAGCTAGACGGTCGAACACAGGAGCAGCTGAGGCAGGTGAGAGAGAGAGACCGGATCTGAGGCCTAAAGTAGGGCAATGGCTGATTTGCCTCACCTGGAACACCTGGTCACAGAAAAACAAACAGTCGTGACTTTTGTCGTCCCCTAGATGGAGACAACGTAACATATACAGTCAAGCCTCGGTTTTCGAACATCCCAGACCTCAAACAAATCAGAGTTCGAACGAAAAATTCGAGATTTTTTTGCTTCCGATGTCGAACAAAAATTCTAAAGTCGAACCCCGCGAGATGAGCCGAGAGGACCTGAGAAAACCCGACCGCGTGGCCCGAATGCCGACTGACTCCGTTTGTTGTTATTGACAACAGCTGTACGCAGATGTGTTCGCTGTTCTTAAGGCAAAGAAAAGAAAAAAGTAACTGTATTTTCGTTACTCATTTTGAGTTTAAAGGGAGAGATTTTTACCTATTATTTACCGTATCTGTAAACGAGGCTGGGGATAGACAGATACGGCAATACATTCCCCAGCCTAGCCTACTCTATTAATTCAGTTTATTTATTACATGTATATTATTTATTTATATTATTTATTTATACATTACCTACTCACTTATTTATGCAGTTTATGGTGTAAAATAATGAAAAAATGCTTAAAAAAAGGCATTTTTCTTAGTCTTTGAACAGATTAAAAATTTTTCCATTATTTATAATGGGAAAAATAGATTCAGAATTTGAACAAATCACTTCCGAACCGCCTTCTGGAACGGATTGTGGTTGAAAAACGAGGTTTGACTGTACAAATACATTTTATTACTGACTGATAGTAATGTCAGTATTGATTTAGAATTGATTCATTGATTCATTGATTGATTCATGAATCATATATGGGCCACCTCACCAACTGACATCTGACTTCATGTTTTGATTCAACAGAGGAAACTTTCACTTTCCTTTTCCAGTGGGCCATCACAGCACCTTGAGTGTGATGGACAGTTTATAGCCAGTCAACACATACTTATTAAATATTACACTTAAAGGATAAACTCAAAACAAAAACTGTAGAAAATTTTCAGTTTTAGATATTTAAAGGTTTTGCTGCTAGATGTTGACTCAAAACAAATTTCTCTGGAATGTATGAAATATATTGTGCTTTTATGAAACAATTTTTGTAACATATCAAACTATAATACTAGCAAAATCATATACAACATATACATACTATCAAAACATATACTACATATAATGCTATCAAAATACATTCAACAGAAAAATACAGACAACAGAAAATGAAGAGCATACAGTAGTTTTCACTATCTCTATACGGATGCACATATATAAAAATATTATATAACACAATTTATTTAGATAAAATGTACTTTTGTTTTTATTGTTAAAGGATATTTATACAAGAGGAGAGTGCCTCTGCTGATTTGCAAAAGATAAAGAGGCATGTTGGCGCCACTGCAACCCGAAGGTTTGCTTTTGTCACGACGCACATAAATCATTCCGGTCTCCTCAGGCCTGCACAGAAGCTGGGAACAATGGCAGGTAAACAGAGATGAAGGTGGGAGAAGACTGTGTTAGCTCAGCACTGTCCTCTCCCACGCACCTTCCCAATAGCCTGTGTGTCTAGTTGAGGTGTGGATAAACGGCTGCAGCGCCATATGTCAGCACAAAGCAAACATGCTAAAGGCTAGACGGACACACATGCATCACACACATGCATCACACACATGCATCACACACATGCATTACACACATACAAGCAGACTCATACACTTGAACAGCAATGCACAGGAAAGCAGATAGATATACCTCAAGGTACAGAAGTGAGGAGAACCAAAACAAATCAATTACATCAAAATCAAGTCAAGTTGTGTTTTTGCAGTCAGATGCAGAATATGATACATTGTTATGTGAAACATTTGTCAGATGAGTTCAAAGAGGTAAAAGTTTTTGCTTACAATTCCTAAAAAATACTTGTAGAAATATTTATTTAGTTACAGTGTCAATGTGAAGGAAAAAACGTATTTATTTTTTTGTGGTTGTTAAATACATCAGATTTTAAATAGCCTTTGTCAATTATCAGAAAAGCAGTAATTTCCCAGTTGTCCCAGTAGATTTGTATTTTTTTTTAACACATGAGCGCTCTTGCTGTTTTCTAAATTGTCCCGCAGATGGCAGTGTTGGTCTGTAAAATATCCTTGTGTTGGTCTCTTCTCTTCTCCCCTCCTCTCGTCTCCTCTCTTCTCCTCTCCTACCTATTCTATCCTCTACCTGTCCTCCCTCTCCTCCTCTCTCTACCCATCTCTCCATCAGCAGGAAGGTCCCCCTACATGAGCCTGGTCCTGCTCAAGGTTTCTTCCTGTTAAAGGGGAGTTTTTCCTTGCCACTGTTGCTTGTCTGGGGTTAGGCCCTGGGATTCTGTAAAGTGCCTTGAAACAATTTTGATTGTATAAGACGCTATATAAATAAAGATTGATTTGATTTGATTTGATTCGGTTGGTTGTTAGGTTGATTGATTGATTGATTGATTGATTGATTGATTGATTGATTGATTGATTGATTGATTGATGTAAGCCCCTTCTCCACATGGAAGGACCTCTTGCAGACAACAGCATGGGGTGGCTGATCTGAACTGTGACTCACCCGCTGAAGCAGCTGATGATATTAAAGCTGAGAATTTCCTCCTAAGACAGGTGCAGCTAGAGTCATTCCCTGAAGAGGTCAAAGCCCTCATCTCCGAACCTACCTTTACCAACATCCAGTCACCTGGGCTCCCTATCTCCCGACTACGACCATTTTAAAGTGTTTACACCTCGACCTCCTGGAAAGCCTCCATTCTGACACCTTTCTGATGTGTTCACGATGTCTCATTGTCAGAAGAGGCAAACCCATTGAGCTCTTGTCTGATTACGGAACAAATGTTGTCAGTGGAGCCTTGAGAGCTATGTGAGGCCTTTATGGCCATGGCTCCTCACTTGAGAGGACAGTTAGCCCAACAGCAGTTTGAGTTCCATTTTACCCTCCCAGTGCTCCCCACTTCAGTGCAGCATGGGAGAGAGAAGTCAGGTGTTGTAGTTCTCTGCACAGTTCTTGTGGAAGTGGAGAGGATGAATTCTTAGTCCCTTGGTTATGTCTTATCAGATGTAGCTGATCCGGATCCTATCACGCCTATCATCCTACTGATGGGACGTTCTGATGCCTCACTTCCCCAAGCTGTTTTTGACCCTCATAACCCAGCTCCTGCGAGCTTTGTGGTCTGTTGGCAGGGTAACAGCTCCTTACCCTGGAGATGATGGCCATATCCACACTGCTGCCATGAAGGTCAAGGATCAGATAAACATTCAACCAGTGGCCCATCTGGTACAACTCCCAAATTTGAGGAGGCTGCTGAAGATTCACCAACCTGAGTGGACGTTCTACCTTGGATTCGACTGTCTGTGCAGACAGTTTGGGGTGGCTGTGTTAGAAAGCCCATGGACAGCAATTAGTGGAGTTTTTGCCTTTCATCCCATTCACTGGGTTTTCCTTGGTTTATTTCTGTGTGTGAATGACAGAAGAAAACAGTAAAATAAAACATGTTAAAGGGAATTCTTTGTACTTTAACGGGAACAACAACCCTTACACCTTGCCACTCTAAACCAGGTAATTGCTGGAGAGCCCCTTCCTCCTGTTTAGAAGGTTTGAAGGAGTACTAAACCAAGCAGGGTTCACCTCAGTGCAGTTTTAACATGATTTAATGGGGCTCTTTGAGAGTGTCACTCCCATCAACCAACTTTGGACCAGGAGGAGAGGGCCTGCCAGAAACCCAGGGCTTCTGCTCAGGGGGGTGCCAGTACTCTCCATGGACAGCAAGTGTGTGGAGATCAGCATCCCCCCATCATCACTCTGGTGCATCTAGAAGAGAAATACAGGGAACGAAACCATTATTAGGTGATTGTTAGATGATATTTAAAAGCTGAAAATATCACAACATGGAAGAAACATACAAATATTAACAATTAGTTTCTGTACATGCTCCTTTGTTGGCCCACAGTTCTTGGTGGAGCAGAGGAATCAGGGATCAGAAAGGTGTGATAGAATGGTGCAGATATACACATTGATTTCTGTCAGCTTGTGTCAAGTGCCGTCACAAACAACCAAAATATCGACCTGTAGATGTACCGGTACACGTGAGCAAGAGAAGAGTTGTTCTTAATGTCTTGCAGTTGAACGTTACTAAATCTGTCTCAATATCCGTAAAGTAACTTCTGAAGAAGGAGAATGTGGCGATAGGAGCCATTATGTCTTCTGTCCACTAGTTGACAGCCGAGACACAAGTTTTATTTGTGTGCAAATTATGTGGCATACAGATACAAGAGAAAGTGGCTTAGAACATGTGGTACTTGTTTATTTGGACATTAAATGACTCACACCACCAACCAGCAGGTTCAATCAATCAATCAATCAATCAATCTTTATTTATATAGCATCTTTTATAATCAAAAATTGTTTCAAGGCACTTTCCAGAATCCCAGGGCCTAACCCCAGACAAGCAACAGTGGCAAGGAAAAACTCCCCTTTAACAGGAAGAAACCTTGAGCAGGACCAGGCTCATGTAGGGGGACCTTCCTGCTGATGGCCGGCTGGGTAAAGAGAGAAGAGAGGAGAGGGAGGACAGGTAGAGGATAGAATAGGTAGAGGATAGAATAGGTAGGAGAGGAGAGGAGAGGAGGGGAGAAGAGAGGAGAAGAGAGGAGAGGAGAGGAGAGGAGAGGAGAGGAGAGGCACAGAGCATAGAAATAAAAATAGAAATACATTACATTGAATTGAATAAGCAGCTGGTTGAGTGGGTCAGCGGGGTCGGAGGTCATTATGCAGCTCTGAAGGCAGCAACACCTGTAAATGAATACAGAAGGGGGGGGCAGAAAAACTACACAAGAAATAGCCTCACTAATCTACTGATGAAAAGGAGGAGAGTCACAGGATTTAGTGTTAAAAAAACATGACAAAAAAACATTTTACCAACTGGTCTCAAACATTTCCTCTTCTGAATTCAATCCACTTCACTTGGCTGGAAACAGAAGGCACGCTTCATCCATCTTGAGACATTCCCAAACCATTTGCAAATTTTATGCTTTATCGAGGTTTTCTTTTTTGATTGTTTTTCTTTTCCACAATAAGGAAGACACTCTGATGAATGGCTGTCTTCAGAGGATGTAGCATCAGAACCTCTATTACAGGAGTGTGTTTCTCTGTCATGTGCTGCAGCAGTTTTAGAAATCCTGGAGCAGTCTGCAGTGGGCTCATTCTCTTTGTCTTTTGTAGACTTGGTTTCTTGAGTAAGGCGGCACTGCTCCTTTGTGAACTTACTGGCCTCTTTTTTCTTGAAGGTTGGGATGTCTCTTTCTTTAGTGGGCTTCTTTGTCTTCTTTGTGGTCTTTTCCTCTTTCTGAGAACGCCCTCTTTTTGTCTTCGTTGACTCACTTGCTTTTCTGTTCTCATTTAAATTAACAGCTGAATCCTTGTTGAAGGCTGAATTATTAATATTTTTGCACATTTCAAAGCTGAAAAACAAACAACATTTTGTTATAATTCTCTTCATTTGCTATATCCACAATTGCATGTTTTTATCACAGGTCATTTTTCCAATTTTAAAATTATAATGCTATACGTAGGTGATAGGGAAGGTGTCAGTGACTTTGAGTTATTTTTCTCACAAGGGACAAAGACATAAACACCAGCTATCACATAACATCTTTGGCACAGGTAATTATGAAGCTTCCAGAACCAGTAAATCACAAGGCTCTGACGTGTCTCTTCAAAAGCCTTAAAAACTTAAACTCTCCCTGATATCAAATAGCAGAAATGATGCCACTTACTATTCTTTGCTGTCAGCTGTTCTCAGGTGCCTCATTGTTATGAAGTCATGCTGCAGCGCTTTCTCAGGAGACATCCTCAGACGGCCATCAAAGTGGAAACACTTTTTAAGAAGATCTAGAAGAGCGCTGCGGTCCTTTCTTTCATTTTCATCAATTGAGGAATCGGCCTGTTGTTGGAAACAGTGATTTAACACCAATTAATTAACAAATTAATGAATCAATGATTAAAAATGTAATACCAAGTAGTTGATATGACTGATTAAATTAGTTATAAATTATTTTAAAAGGAGTACTTACAGAAAATAATTGAGTGAGAGAATATTTAAAACACTGCGGAAAATTCTTTGATGGTTTGAAGCCAGTGTCTTCATATTCCTTTGGTGTCTGAAAGAAGAAAACCAGACATTAGTGAATGTATATTATATCAACACGATTTGCCCATCCACTCAGATAGAACACTATTGTAGATGTTACCTTCATACATTCTACTACACATCATAGGAAACTTTTCAAAATGAGGAGAACATGCTCACCTTTAGTCTCCATGAAGATCCAAGCTGGTCTTCTACCTTCACGAAATATTTACTGGTATATCTCCCAGCATTTAGCAAGTAGTCTGGGGGCATTCCCAGTAAGTCGATGATGTGTCTCATCTGTAGAATGACAATGCATTAAAGTTAGTACAGTTACATTCACAGTACAGAACAGGCTCTAAATAGTTCTGGATGTTTTTGTAAGTATACTTACATTTTCATACGATGAGCAACCACACATGGTCTGAGGGTTGAATAAAAAGAGAAGAATTTGGGCGACTCCCCACATATCTAGTGGGTAAGAAAAAGGGAGGCCAAGCATAATTTCTGGAGCCCTAAAAATCAAGTAAAAATGGATGTTAGAAAATAATTATGTTAGAAAATAGAAAATGTTAGAAAACAGAAAATAAAAGAATGAAGATGATGTCATAGTGATATTTCTGCAGGACAACTCACCTGAGGGCAGATGCCTGCATGATGGACCCTGTCCTGGCCTCCTGGGTCTGAATTGCTAATCCAAAATCAATCAGTTTAATTTTGAGTTCTGTTTTGTTCACTAACATAACGTTGTCTGGTTTCAAGTCAGTGTGCAGGATTCCTAATTTCTTTAAGTCTGCTAGAGCCATAAACAGCTGATAGAAAAGAAGGAACAGGAAAACTTTAGAATGCCTTGTGATTGCTTCATTAAACACTTGTAAACTATTTTGCCAGAAAAGTTACCTATAACTAAAGTAAATAGCCTACCTGCTTGGCAATTGGTCGAATTTTACACAAACTCAGTGGTTTATATCTTCTTAATTTTAAAATCGCAAAGAAATCAAGGCTCAGCATCTCGTAAACAAGACAGAGCTGATTGTTATGTTCAAAAGTGTCCTGTAACTTCACAAAATGTCCCTGGTTGACATGGTGACTCCTTTGGATTCGTTCTAAGATGGTTTTCTGTGGAGGACAGACATGAATATAGTTTAGAGACCAAACTCTGGGATAGAGCACAGTTGTTTCAAGGAGGAGGGTGTGGTCAATTTCAGAAAATAATAATCAAAAAGATATTTTTTTTAAATATTTACTTCTCTTAAGTCACTTGTCAAGTTCTTGGTATCCTTGATGAACTTTACTGCTACACTCTCTTTTGTATGGATGTTTTGGCACCTAGCCACTTGACCGTATGTTCCTTCTCCGATGATCTCTTCCACAACAAATTTTGACTTTTTGCTGCGCAAAATATCACCAACTGAAACTGTGGAGAAACATGGAGAGAAAACATTTAATCAACATGAAAACATCAAACATAAACTCAACCATCAGTTCTGTTCTCCCAAATTTCAGTATCTTAGAAACTTTGAATGTTGCATAAGATAAACAAAGCTGAAGTCCTTGTGAGACAATGTCAGAAGTATATTACATGAAATGGACTGTAAATTGTACATTTCATTTGGAAATCTAGGTCTGTATACCATACTCATCAAAATTTTCAGAAATAATGATTGAAATATTTCACTGTATCTGTGATGAATCTATATAATATATGGGTTTCATGAGGACCTGGTGCAAGACTCCAATAAAACCTACAAAGTTGTTCCTGTTGGGAAAATCAGCTTTGACTGTCCCAACTGACAACAAGATGTGAATGATGCACAAATTAAATTCAGTTGTGGACCAATTGTTGTGAGCATGTATATTTACAATGAAGTAAATCTTACCTCTCTTCTGTGTTGCTGCCATGGTTGAAATCTGAAAATAAAGTTAAACTTAATTGTGAATTTAAAAAATAATTACTTGAGGCAATTTTCTGGTAATTTTGGTATGTTATGTTATGTTATGTTATGTTACGTGGGGTATTAAGTAAAAAAAAATTAAAGCCCTCTTACAAAGGCCTAAGCTACAAAGCACATTAAAATATATATTAATTATAGTAAATGTACAAAGCTAATATTTGTTTTAATGTATGCATTTTATTTTAATAAATTCCCTTTGATGTCAATTATAATCTAACATCAAAGTACCATCACAAAAGTAAGTGCTATTGAATCAGCCCTGTCTTAACTTATCACCAGCAGAAAAAAAAAGGTTCTAAATTTACTTCACAGAGAGAGAGACAGGGAGATATATTAGCCTTTTTTCTTTTTTTCCTTTTTTCTAACTTTTTTCTGGTTTGAAAAAAAAAAGATAATTTGAGTGAAAAGGGGAAAAGGCACCTGCGGTTGCACCCAAAAGGTGGAGAAAGAACTCTGAGCTTTTAACTCTGAACTTTGAGAGTGTTAAAATAAGTGAGAACTGTGAGAAAATGTTAATGCCTGTGAGAAAAGTGTATAAAAGTGTGTGGTTAGGGGTTTTACGGTCTTAAAACAATTGTAAAAATTAAAGCTGTTTATTTCACGGATTTCATCTATCGCAGGTTATTTCTGGAATGTAATTCCCACGATAAATCGAAGTTCACTGTATTACAACAACAATAATAATAATAATCTAAAAGAAAGTACGCCATCACACACCTGCCCATCAAATATAACCATTCTGGGGATAAAGTTTCCTACTGAACAAGTAACTGACTCAGATACATTTCAGAAATATTTAATTTTGGAAAAAAACTGAAAAAACATTTTTGACAGGGCTAGTAGCCTTACTACCCCTGACTGCTTGTAGTTGTTCCTTCAAACCTGGGGACTTCTCTGTCTTTTAGTATTCCATGTTCCACTGTCAATGGTGGCATCTTTAAAGTCACAATTTTTTCATAATGTACTTTTATGCTGATTAGACCATCAAGGTCTTAAGAGCTTGTAGTTTAACAAACTACACAAATATTTAATTCAGAATTGAAAGTGAATGACTATCAATCTTAAAAAAATCACATGCTGTACTCACAGCATTGATTCTTTTTACTTTCACATTCTTTATGCTGATGAAGTTGGTCTTGAGGACATAATATCTGCACCAACATGTTTGAGAAAAACCTGAACATTTGCTGGTGACCATTGTTTTTCCAACATTACTAAAATTAAAAAACATCCTTGTATTTCTCAGTCACTTTTTAAAGCTGCAGATCTGACTTATTATACTCTGACTGTTTTCTAAGGAAGTTCTGCTTGTCTCATCGTTAGTTCTTTTCAGTTTCTCACAGCAAAGTCCAGGGTTGAACTGAAATAAAGAGGATTAAACAGAATAGAAACTGAAAATGTGGTTCCCCTCACATAATTATCAGACTTAATGATGAATTGGAGCAGATAAAAAATGAAGCTGATTTATTCTGATCATGAGAAAGATACACAAGACAATTAGAGTTTGTTGTGGAAGAATAGATGTAGAAGTTCTCATTTTTGTCATTTCATTCATCTTTTCTGGTTAATTTAATCTCATTTAGCTGCTGTTAGCTTTCCAAATCAACCAATATTAATAATCAAAGACATTAAAGATCAAAGTTATCAGAAGAGTATTTTCTTTCAAAGATAAAATGTTTTATAAATAAAAAATTAAAGTAAATTTAAAATTCAACACAGATTATTGCTATAAGGGGGAGTAGAAATAAACTAAATTATTAGTTTACTAACAGTTTCAACAGCATTCAAACAGCAAAATGACCGAGCATATAATGAAGAGTGGGGGATATTCACCCCAGCATACAGGAGACCATGCTAACGTATTTGGAAAAGACCTTGAAATAATAAGTACTTTAGGAAAAGGCAGTTTTGGTGTAGTTTTCAAGTGTTTCAATGAGAAGACACAAGAGACAGTGGCTGTTAAGGTCATTCAGGAAAAAAACAAGAAAATTGCCAACCACGAAATCTGCATCCTAACTCGTCTGAGATGTCTGGATCCTGAAAGAAGCAACATTATCAGATTTAACAGCCATTTCATCCAAAACAATAACATCTGTCTGAGCTTTGAGCTGTTGGACACAGATCTGCATAGTTATGTTTCAGCAGTAAATCACAAGTCAAAGAAGAGTGGACTTCCTTTGTCAGAGGTCAGAGTCATCACAGAGCAAATGGCCATGGCTCTTCAAGAGCTGAACTCAAATGGAATTGTCCATGGAGATATCAAACCAGGAAATATCATGATTGTGGACAGACATCAGCAGCCTTTAAGAGTGAAGCTGGTAGATTTTGGTGGAGCACAGTTTATTTCTGATTTTGATAATACAACCTTTGTGGTCACCTTTTGCTACAGTTCACCAGAGGTGCTGCTGAGGTCCTCAGTTAATGAGGCTGCTGATGTGTGGTCCTTAGGGGTCACTTTACTGGAATTGGCTCTAGGAGATGATATTTTTGCAAACAATGAACACTATGATGTTCTCAAGTGCATAATCAAACTTTTTGGGCAGCCACCAGACTATGTACTGAACACAGGGCTCCACACACAGTGCTTGTTCAAGTTTAACAGTGAGCAACGATGGAGTCTTAAACCAGAAGAGCAGTTCCGCAGGGAACAGAACTCGTTCCCTTCCCTGACTCCCAATCATTTTGAAAGCTTCAAGGACATCATGAATGCATTTCTACCCAAAAATGAAGAGCTCACTGATGTGATGCTGTTTTTACAGCTGATCCTGACGATGCTGGATGTTGACCCAGAGAATCGTATCACGCCTCTGGAGATTCTGCAGCATCCATTCCTTGATGTTACAGGAGAAAAAGCAAAGCAAGCAACTGCAGAAATTAAGAAAGTACTAGGCTCCTCGTCGTCTAGGGTACATGAGAACCCAGAAAAAGAGAAAGATACTTCTCAGCAGATCAACCATTTCTCTGCTGCAGAAGATGAAAACACAAAGGACAAGTGTGTAGATGCTCAGGTGGACAATTCAGATTATTATATTCCTGCAGATATCAGATTAGTGAGCCATGAGATGCTGCTAGAGCCTTCTTCTGATATTGAATCCTCGCCATCTGTGGTACACCAGAGATATTCAGACACTATGTCCTCTGAGAATGACAAGTCTACAGAAGAGAAGGACAAAGAGTCCAAATCTGTGGATTCTATGAAGGACGAAGACAAAGATTATTCTGTAGATTTATCCAGAGATCTTTTTGATGCAGATATTTCCCTTGAAAGCAAGTCTACAGAAGAGAAGGACAAAGAGTCCAAATCTGTGGATTCCACGAAAAATGAAGAGAATGATTATTCTGAATATTTCTGTGGTGATATTTCTGATAGTTCTCTTGATACATGTTTTGAAAGTGCTGCATCATTGTTCAAGGGAGAAAGTGTTTCCAGCGAGGAATATTCAGACTCTACATCCTCTGACAGTGACAGTTCATCAGAAGATCTTTCCAGTGATGAATATTCAGACACTTCGTCCTATGACAGTGACAGTTCATCAGAAGATCTTTCCAGTGATGAATATTCAGACACTTCGTCCTATGACAGTGAAAGTTCATCAGAAGATCTTCCGGAGAATATTCAGACACTTCGTCCTATGACAGTGACAGTTCATCAGAAGATCTTTCCAGTGATGAATATTCAGACACTTCGTCCTATGACAGTGAAAGTTCATCAGAAGATCTTTCCTTTGATGACAGCAGTGATGCCTCCACCTTTGAAAACAGCAGCTCAAAAGAGAAAAGCTCGTTTTGGGGTAAAATCTGCAACTGGTTTGGAAAAGTCTTTAGATGGGTGAAGCAAGCCTTCTCTTTCCAGGGCAAGAAGGAGGATTAAAGAAAGAACAGTAAATATTTGAAACTGTAGTCACTATTGGTGGTTTCACAATCATTTGACAGAATTAATATCCAATGAATCATCTGCATTGTTCTATTCTAAGATAGAAACTGTTCAACAAAAATATTGAAAATATTAATAAAAAACATTTACATCACAAAGCATGTCCAAAGTCTGCAGCCTCTGTCATAAAATCTATTAATAGTGGCCCACCAGCACTGTTGGCCACATTAAAAAATACATGTGTAGTAAAAGAGCCTTTTTATATTTCAGCAGAGGGTGGCAGTAGTCCTCTGGACACCCTCCTGTGGTAACTTTGTCTGCATCTATTTTTAGCCCATTTAGAAAATGATGACTATCACTAAAATAATGAAAGTTGAAGGCAAGATTTCCAGAACAAGTGGAAATTGGAGTATGTTCTTTTAGTGACGGCAAATTTATGAAAGACTGTGATGAAAATGGTTCAGAAAATTTGTCCTGAGAAAAAGCAAGAGTTTCCTAAACACTTCATCAATTCATCATCACCAGTTACATTCAACTTGACCACCCTCCCTATAGGACAGAGAGCACGTGGAAGTTGAGGATCAACAATCATCACAACTGTGTCCAGAAGGAGATTATCTGTATGTTGGCGCCACCTCTGGCGAGTCTGAAGAGTGGGTAAGTAGTTTCTGATTAACTGTGTCCAGAAGTGGTCTGCATCCTCTGGCAATGATGTCAGCTCCTCCCTGTGAGTGTGTCAGGAGCACAGGCGACTTGTGGGAGAGAGGCATCCCACAACCCCATCAACAATATGCTCGACCCAGTCACTGGGTCTGGATCAGCCACATCTGAAGATACGTATCCTAAAGGCTTGGCGTTGAGGATGCCTTCCACCTCGATGAGGAGCGTGAGCAGAACCTCTCCTTGGAGCACTTGAGCGCCTATTACCGCTTGCAAAGATCGATTGATTCTCTCAATTATTATTTAATTATTTTGTTATAAAGTCTGCTTAGATTACATTCATTAATGTATGACTCTCCCTCACCATTACAGGTCTGTAGGATAATCATGGCCTGCTGTGTCCTGCACAACATCGCTATGAAGCGTAGTGTCCCTCTTCCCCCTCAGCCACAACCCCGTGAGGATGTGCGTCCTGACACAATGATAGGGCCAGACTGCAGGCACGGGTCGAGAGCAATTAATTGCCCGTTTGTGAATAAAATGCATTGTCACAATTTCAGTCAAACAGTCTTGATTCACTTCAAAAAGAAAAAAAGACAGGTTTCAGAGCACAGCTTTTACAGGTTTATTTGTTTTACATTCTAGTTTATTTCTGAATATAACCGAGTGATTTCCTGCAGCAGTACCTCTACCTCTGAACTACCATAGTTTTGTCTCCTCACCTGCTGCGCTCCATCCGACTTTGTTAGGAATCGAGTTCCAGACCCAAATGCAGCACACGGACACCGAACTCCAGTTACCGACTTTATTGACGCGGGCAGATAACAAAAGAAGGAAATGCACAGTCGTACTTAGTCCAGGAAGAGTAACACCAATGACGCAGCTCCGCACTGCGTGGTTAACCGGGGCTGATAGTCCGCAGGAGTAAAGTCCCGCACCGAGTGAAAACTCCACGGCTTTGCTCGAGAGTGGAAAGTCCAAACAAACAGCGGGCTGGGGCAGAAACAGTCCAGAAAAGGGGTTGAAAGCCAAGGGGAAGCAGATCAAGCTGGGTACGAGAATGGGCCGGGTCGAAGCCAGGAAATCCATCCGAACATAAACACTGGAAAGGCACGCATGGAGCACAACACAATCTGGCAAGGAGAGAATCCCGGGGTGAGGCTTAAATAGGCATGTGCCCAGGTGTGCCTGATTGCCCGTAATCAGGTGAGCACAGATCCCAGGTGTGGCCAGTTGTCCCGATTGCCCGCTGTGACACTTTTTTGCTTTGGGCATTGTGCTGCTTTTTGCTCTGTCTACAGGGCCCTTTTATGGGCATTAGTGGGCGGTGACTTATGCTAAATGTATGTTAATTAGACTCACCTGGCACGTGCTCTCTAGGAACACAGCTGCCAACATTTCTGAAGCTTACGAACGCGTTGATGAATCTGACGTAGGGTTTTCTTAAGGAACTTCTTAAGAACAACTTAAGAAAGAATCTAAGAAGATTCTTAAGAACATATTGGTGAATTAGGCCCAGTGTTTATTCCCCAGCAGTCACATTAATCGCTGCATTTGCTTCTGGCACGTAGGTACTCACAAAGGCAGGTGGGTGGGCAGCAGCCATCTCTGGGCTGGTGAGGGTGATGTGGGGCACAACAGGAGCATCGGCGGCGGCGAGGTCCCCGGGAAGTTCCCCGTTGCTCTCATAAGCCTCGTCAGCCTCGGCGTCTGGGTCGGCCTGGCCAGGCTGAAAGACCTCCTCCTTCAGCCCAGAGCCATCCTCCAAGATGCCCTCCAGTGAGAAGGCCCCCCCCCATGCTCTGGCTGAAGAGGTACTCCAGGCCGAGCAGCTCTTTCGCTACGATGTCAGCGGGGGGTCGGAAGTTCTCCTCCACCGTCTCCCCAAACAGATCCTGACAGCGGGTGTTGAGGCGGTCGAGGAGAGGCGGCGAGTACATCCTGTGGCGCCGACCTTTGCCCCCAAACATATAGGCATTGCGTCCGAGCTCCTGTTGGCGTTCCAGCAGGTGATGCCGCTGACCAGGTAGACCTGATAAGGCTGAGCTGCGCAGTGAGGACCTGGGAACGGCGACAACAGGCGGCATTAGTGTAAGGCGGGGGGGTGGGGGGTCACGTGTTTCTGATGAAACAATTGTTTTCCTGAGCCCTCCATTTAAATTACCTGGAATCATGTGGACCAGCAACTTGTTGAAACCCTCCAGGCTGTTGTTCCCACGCAGGCACTTGTAATAGGGGAGGTCCACTTTGTTGACGGTTGTGGACCTTGCCACCCTATACATGGCCATGCCCAGGGGATCCTGGATGCACTCCAGGTGCCGCTGCTGGTTGGCCCACATCATGTCTATGGCCGCTGTAAACGCACAAGCGACACACGTGGAGACACTCAGACACCACCGCTTTGCACGCTGAGAAATTATTTTTGTGAGCAAGCGCGTACCGGGCGACTTGAAAAGGCTCACGCCGCTTTCGTCAAGCCCCGCAGGCCCCTTCAGCTCCTCGATGGCCAGGCGAACGAGCCGAAAGGTTTCATGGGCGCCGGGTGTGACGTGCCTGACATGGTGCTTGAGCTGCATCCTGGAGACGTGACACCGCACCACATCCTCGTCCAGCAGCGCCGCCATTGTCGCCGGGCCTCTGGCTCGCACCGCCTCGATGAGGAGCTCCAAGTCGGCCCAGTTGTAGGCCAGCACTTCCCCAGCCAACGCCAACTTGAAAAGGGCGTAATTGGAGTGGGCCTCGGTGCGGCTGGCTGCGTCGAACCGGTGGATCCAGCAAAAAATGTCAAGACGCACCACCATCCCATTGTTGACCCACGGTTGGAACAGCACCTCCACTGCCGTTGGGCCCTGCACTCAGCAACACCCTTGGTCCACGTACAGGATCTTGGGGACGGGCTGGTTGGCCAGACGGAATCTCTGCATCATGCCCCAGCACATGGGTTCCAGCATCTTCACCAACTCCTCTCAAGTGAGAACAAACATCACAATTTGCAAGTGCTCGTTGCGATGCTTGTGAACCACTAGCATTAATCCACTTACCATTTGGATTAAAATCGAGGTAGGGTCGTAACACTTTAAAAACAACAATGACCACAACAAATGCTTTTAGCAGTGTTCGCTCACTTTCTTGGAGTGCATTTTCAGGACAGTGCCAAACATGGATAGAATCTGCCTCCTATAATCCATCACGTTATTGGCCTCAGCCAGCAGGAAGGCATGGCGCAGGAGCCTTTGACAGGGGAGCTCCCAGGGCCCAAGGCTGAAACGGTTCCTCCGGGCTTCACCAAGGCCAAAAAGAGTGTGGTGTACAGGTCTTTTCGGTGCAGGTACTACTCCATGTGGTTTTCTTGCACCTGTCGCCACAGCTTGACCAAGGTGTTGCTCTCAGAATGGTCCCGCAGAAGGCGCAACACTAACACCGCATCTGCAAGCAGAGACGCGTTTTTTGGGACGGGGCTCGATAAAGGTTTTTTTTTTTTAATTAAATCCGCACGACACACATCGGTACTGACCTGCTGGTGAGGACAGCCAGGAAGAAGGCCTGATGAGCCTCACTGAGCTGCTTCATGACAGGAGGGTCCCAGGCAAGCCATCGACCAATGGTGCCACCTCCTCCTCCCCCTTGACAGCCTTGAGGCACGGTCCGCAGCACAACACCTCCGTCAGCATGGTGTACCAGCCAGAGATGTCATAGATGTGACACATCTGAAGCACAAATAGGAAAAGGGCGGGTGTCACACGAACACATGGCACACATGGCGATAAAACAGCGAGCGCGTTGTACCTGGATGTCGTAGCCTGACTTGTAGAGGTGGGTGCTGTGTACTGCACCTGCACACTGGTCGCTGCGTGGACATTTCAGCGAGTACCTCCACACTTCCCAAGGGTGCCACACACAAGACGCAGCTCCAAAAAAATACCTGGAAAAAAAAGCTGCAGAGAGAGCAGGGCACCGCTGACAAAGCCAGGCGGCTCCGGCGGGTAAAACCACATGCGGTCAGACTTCATCACACGTCGTCTCCTGATCACGCCTTTCGTGCCCTTGAATGTTTGGACAGGTGTGAATAGGCCTCTCTTAGAATTGTTTCTGAGCCAGGAGATGTCAGAAGATGGGATGCCGTTTGGGTCCTGCTACAGTCACACCCAAACCTCCAGCTGCACCTGCAGGGCGCGAAACCCACAACATTCGGTTCTTACCGCTTGGCCAGAATTGTGTAAATCAATATGACTACACTACTTTCGGCCTCACTCTGAGACAATTCTGTCTGATCCTGGTTTGGCGACGGGGATGTGTCCTGCGTGGTGGACACCGGCTGGCCGCAGTGTTTGGAGTGGACAACAGGCTCTGGCACACTGGAGGATGCAGGCTCCTGCTGGTTGGTGGAAGCCACAGGCGACTCCTTTAGCAGCCGCTTGCGTGCCTTAGCAGGCTTCTGCTGGCTAGTGGAAGCCACAGGCGACTCCTTTAGGAGCTGCTTCTGTGGCTTAGCAGGCTCCTGCTGGCTGGCCGACGCAGTTGCCAGTGGCGGTGGCGGTGGTAGCAGCTGCTGCTGCTGCTGCTGCTGCTGCTGCTGTTGTCCACTCTCATATGCCGTGAGAGATTCTGCCAGCAGAGAATCATCTGAATGCTCATCAACACCGTGGGACCCTGAAGAGTGTGATGTGGAAGAAGGAGGGGCCACATCCTGACAGGGGAGTGAGTGAGGCAAATACAGGTGAGTGGCAGCTTTGCATTTGTTGTCACGTGTAAAGCTACACTTCATACCTCTTTTGAGAGAATGTATATCCGGGATCTCCTCAGGGATTTGGTGGTGATGTCGTCCTCTTTCATCAGGAGCCATTGCCTCACAGAAGAAGGAGCCTCCCATGGGCCATTCATCGCTCTTGCTCCTTCCCAGCCTGCGGGTCAACCTGGTAATGTTTGTAGGCAGTAGACATTGTACCACTGCCACATTTCCTGGAAAGTAAAGGACTTGAACCTGCCCTGTCCATAAATGGCTCTGTCTACGTTCTCTTCCAGGTGGCAGGAGACTGGTGGGAACAGCTGCACATATTTCAGCAAGTTGTCCTTAACCAATTGCTCATTGACGGCACGCCCCTCCTGGTGACAGTACTCCTTCCTGTGCCGGTGAAGGACACTGAAATTTTGTAGAGCATTGTTAGAAAATGAAAGAGTACACCGCAAACTTGCTTGGTTTGCCAAACTTACTACTTGATGTAGCTGACATCGTATTCCACCAGCCACTTAAAGGTATGCGCGTTGTACTTGCCAAACATTATGATAAGCTGACCCAGGTATTGGGCCTCAGTAGGGTTCTCCACCTTACATCTTGATTTTGCTTTAAATAATAATGACATGAACCAAGAAGTTTTAGAGCACAGACAACCACAGGGAATGTGCAAACACTCACTTTAATTGAAAAAAGCAAAAGTCTACCTTCTCCCAACGCTGTCTTAGGGTCCATGAGGTTGGAGTCAGCAGGGTGGGGGGTTTGTTTTATCCCCTGCAGTGCTCTGGCCTCCTTGCTCTCAGCAGGCATTGCTGCCTGTCCTTTGTAACAGTGCTGTCCATAATACAAAACCCTGGCAACAAAGGATCCATCCTTTCTCTTCTTCTTTTAATATACAAGCAGAGACAAGCAGGCAGATACCATTGTTACTATTATGATGATGATGATGATGATGATTATTGTTATTATTATTATTATTATTATTATTATTATTATTATTATGTAATAAAGTAGTTGCACCAATGTAAGCAGGTAGCAAAATGCAACAAAAGCACAGGGCTCAGTCCTTGGACCCTTGCTATTCATCATCTATCTTCTTCTCCTTGGTGCCATCTTCCGCAAATTCAACATCCAATATCACTGTTATGCAGTCGACACTCAACTGTACCTTTCTAGCTCGCCTAACTCCTCACTCCCACCCTCCTCCCTCCCCACCTGCTTAGCTGAAATCAAAGCCTGGTTCTTGTCCAACTTCCTTAAATTAAACAGTGATAAAACTGAAGTGCTCCTCGTAGGGACGAAATCATCACTCTCAAAAGTGGCCAGTTTCTCCATTCCCATTGACACTTCCTCGATCTTCCCCTCCCCTCAAGTTAAGAGTCTGGGTGTCATCCTTGACAGCACTCTCTCATTTAAATCCCACATCAGCCATACCACTCGGGCCGCCTACTTCTATCTCCGACAAATAAATCGACTCTGTCCCTCCCTCTCCCCCAACACCACCTCCATCCTCGTCCATAGTCTCGTCACCTCACGTTTAGATTACTGTAACTCTCTCCTCTTCAGTCTCCCTCAAAAATCTCTACACAAGCTACAACTGGTCCAAAATTCAGCTGCCCGCATCATCACCAGAACCCAATCTTCCCATCACATCACCCCCATCCTACAACAACTCCACTGGCTTCCCATCACTTTCCGGATCCAGTCCAAAATCCTTCTACTCACCTTCAGAGCCATCCACAAACTCGCCCCTCCTTACCTGTCTGACCTCCTCAACATCGCCATGTCAGATCCTCCTCCTCCCCCAACCTCACTGTGCCCCTGCTTGCCTCAGGACCATGGGAGACAGAGCTTTCAGTCGCTACGCTCCTCACCTCTGGAACTCCTTACCACCAGACATTCGAAACACCGACACTCTTCCCATATTTAAATCAAAACTCAAAACACACCTTTTTCGTCTGGCTTACTCACTGCACCACCCTTAATTGTTTTCTTTGTTTATGTTTATGATTACATGCTGCTTGTTGATTTTATATATATATGTATGTATGTATGTATGTATGTATGTATGTATGTATGTATGTATGTATGTATGTATGTTTCTATCTAACAGACTGCACTATTTTCTCTCTCTCTCTTTCATTTTCTCTCCTGTCTCCTTTTTCTACTCTTTTACCCGGCCGACTACCAGCAGGATGGTTCCTCCTTGTAAGCCGAGTCCTGCTCAAGGTTTCTTCCTGTTAAAAGGGAGTTTTTCCTTGCCACTGTGCTTACCTGGAGGCTCAGGTTCTGGGTCTCTATCTCTGTAAAGCACTTACTGACTATTTTATTGTTGTAAATGGTGCTATTGTAATTTTTACTGAAGTCTTAACTATGTACCTGACCTTTGATTTTAAATTGTAAATAGTTTAACTGTTGCATAGACGTATTGGAAAGTGTCCTTGGGTGTCTTGAAAGGTGCTTTGAAATAAAATGTATTATTATTATTTATTATTAAGAGAAGAGCTCAGTTGTGCTAAGGCTAAAGAGCACTTCTGGACAGACTCGAAAGTCATGCTGAGTTACATTAACAATGATTCAGGACGCTTTCACACATTCATAGCTAACAGGGTCCAGAAGATCCACAACAGTACTGACCCTCAGCAATGGCATTATGTGCCTAGGGAAAATAACCCGGCAGATGGAGCATCCCAGGGAAGAATGGTGAGTGAGCTGCTCGCCTCCGACTGGTTCTCCGGTCCGCAGTTCCTGTGGGAAGATGAAGTACCTACACCAGAAGATGTGACATCAGATCTTGAGATTGGAGACCCAGAGATCAGAAAGGTTCAAGCACTGCAGACATCTGTATCACAGGCATCAGAGCCATGCAGCATCGCAGATCTTCTAGTCAAGATCTCATCGTGGTCCAGAGCCTTCAAAGCAGTGGCCCGCCTCATCCGATGGACTAAGCAGATCAAGTCAAACATGCCTACCACAGTGAGTGAAAGGAAACATGCAGAATGCAGAATCAATTAACAAAGGCAACAAACTCTATGAACTTGATGTTTACATTGACACAGACAATGTAAAAGTCCTGAAGGTGGGAGGGAGGCTCCACAACTCGTCTCTCTTCGACTCCCTGAAATATCCCATGGCCATTCCTAAAGAGCATCACCTCACTAAGCTGATACTAGGCCACAACCATGAAATGACCAAACATCAAGGCAAGGGCCTTACAGCCAACCAAATCAGATCCAGTGGCTATTGGATACCGTGTCTTCATTCATTCACCAGTGCCTCACCTGTTGCAGACTAAGGGGGCCACCAGAGCTCTCACCTTCATTGACGTACTGTGGGATGGACTTTTTCGATCCATTCATGACCACCGAAGGAAGGAAACAGCACAAACGGTACGGCCTACTCCTCACCTGCTTTTGTTCTTGGGCCATTCATCTGGAAATGCTAGAGGACATGTCCACTGATGCATTCATCAACAGCTTGAGATGCTTCATCTCCATTAGAGAGGCTGTCTGTCTGTCTCAAAGGCAGTGTGACTTTGTGATGAACGGGTCCCACTTAAGTCATGCTGGTGGTGTGTGGGAGCATCAGATCAAAACCGTCAGAAGGGTCCTCAACTCCATACTGTCATTGGCCCACGGTAGACTCAACGACTCTGCACTCCGAACACTGCTGTATGAAGTTATGGCCATAGTCAAGCAGACCCCTTACTGTGAACACCCTGCACAGTCCCAACAGCCTGGAGCCACCCCCAATCACCTCATCCAAATGAAGACGAGCGCAGTACTGCCCCCACCTGGCATGTTCCCAAGAGAAGATCTTTACAGAGCTAAGAGATGGCGACAGGTTCAACATGTGGCGGAGCAGTTCTGGGGTCACTGGAAAGGAGAATACCTGCAGGGCATCATGGCAAGACAGAAGTGGCATGCGCCGAAGAGGAACCTGGAAAGTAGGATCTTTGATTTAGTGACCTTTGATCTGGGAACCTTTGATCTGTTAAACTTTTAACTGGGGACCTTTGATCTGGGCAGGTTTGATCTGGGGACCTTTGATCTGGGCACCTTTGATTTGGGAATCTATTATCTGGGGACCTTTGATCTGGGGGCCTTTGATCTGTGAACTTCTCATCTTGGAACCTTTGATCTGGGAATCTTTGATCTGGGGACCTTTAATCTGGGAAGCTTTAATCTGGGGACCTTTGCTCCGGGGACCTATGATCTGGAAACTTTTCATCTTAGAACCTTTGATCTGGGAACCTTTGATGTGGGGACCTTTGATGTGGCAATCTTTGATCGAGGAACCTTTGATCTGGGAATGTTTTGTCATGTAGCCTTTGATATGGTACGTGTTGATGTGGAGACCTTTGATCCGGGAAACTTTGATCTGGGAACTTTCATCATGGAACATTTCATCTTGGAACCTTTGATGTGGGAACCTTTCATCTTGGAACCTTTGATGTGGGTACCTTTGATCAAGGAACATTTGGTATGGGAACCTTTCATCATGGAACCTTTGATCTTGGAACCTTTGATCTGGGGACCTTTGATCTGGGCAGCTTTGACCTGGGGACATTTGCTCCAGGGACGTATGATCGTGTAACTTTTCATCTTGCCACCTCTCATCTTAGGACTTTTGATCTGGGAACCTTTGATGTGGGAATCTTTGATCTAGGAACCGTTAATCTGGGAACCTTTGATGTGGGTACCTTTGATCTGGGACCCTTTCATCATGGACCCTTTCATCTTGGAACCTTTGATGTGGGGACCTTTGATCTTGGAGCCTTTCATCATGGAACCTTTCATTTTGGAACCTTTGTTGTGGGGACCTTTGATCCAAGAACCTTTGATCTGGGAACCTTTGATCTGGGAACATTTCATCTTGGAACCTTTGATGTGGGGACCTTTGATCCGGGAACCTTTGATTTGGGAACCTTTCATCATGGAACTTTTCATCTTGGAACCTTTGATGTAGGGACGTTTGATCCAGGAACATTTGATGTGGGTACCTTTGATCTAGGGACCTTTGATCTGGGAACCTTTCATCCTGGAACTTACAGCTACTCCAGAACTCAGCCATTCATGTGCTGATGAGGACCAGAGGGCAGGAGCACATTACACCAGTTTCAGAATCACTGCATTGGCTCCCTGTGTGTTTCAGGTGCTTTTAATTCGTTTTGAAATGTCTTGAGGGTCTTGCGCCATCTTATTTATCTGTCCTGCTCTTATCATATCGGTCCTTGCGGATCCTGACGTCCTGTGACACAGGACTATTAATTGTTCCAAATGTTTGAACCAGAACCAACAGGGAGGCTGCATTTAGCCATTATGGTCCAAAGTTTTGGAAAAGCCTGCCAGAGGGCATCAGGACCACAGAGACTGTTGATGTTCTCAAAGGGAGGCTCAAGAATCACCTTTTTAGTCTGTCCTTTCACTCATTCTTTTTTACTCTTTTAACTCAGGCCTGTATTATCTTATTGTCTTTAGGTCTTCTCATTCTATTGTCTTTTTGGCCTCAGGTCTTTTTACCTCCGCCAAGGAGGTTATGTTTGTGCCGCTGTTTGTCTGTTTGTCTGTCTGTTTGTCTGACTGTTAGCAACATAACTCAAAAAGTTATGGACCGATTTTGATGAAATTTTCAGCATTCCTTGCAAACGTGAAAAGGAAGAAGTGATTTCATTTTGGGCGTGATCCGGAAGAAATCCTGGATTCTTGATCACTTTGAACCTTTCGTGAACATTGTGGTAAATGGGGCCAAAATTTTTGTTTCTCAATATTTCGGTTATTTATTGACCAAACCCCATGAAATGTGACTCAAGGATGGACAATGAGATCCTCTATCATATTCCAAATGCTGTTCTGGTTCTGATTCAGAAGACGGATTTTATTTCAATTTATATAAAAAATGGGGGTGTGTAAAGGACAAATGTTTTCATTCTTGTGCTGGGAGGACACCATCATCGTAGCAGCAGTCCAGCAGAGATGAAGAAGGATGAGGGAAGAGCAGCAGTTTGTGATACCACCAGAGTTGGATGTACAAATGTGAGAATAACCAGAATGAATGAAGAAACAAGAGAGCAGGATAAAAATATGTTTGTGATGAAATAAACTAATAGAAAATGATTAGAAGTTTGTTCTAATCTCTTATTGTCCGCTTGTTTATCTGCTGCAGCAAGAGATGAAGAGGAAAAAGAAAGAGGATGGTCAGAGAATGGGAACCAACAAACAAGTTGTCTGCTTGTGAGAGGCAGCAGTATTATAACACCAATGACCTGCTGGACCTCACCAAACAGCCTGTGGTGAGACCACCAGACACCAGCTCAAATTCAGTCACAACACTTCTAATCTCATTTTCTCATCTAATTTTTAATCTTTCCAGATGTGCTGGAAGAAGAATTGTAAAATAATTTGGCCTGTACATCATCAAAAGTAGGAGCAGTAACAACAACCCAGGGAGCTCAAGACAGGATACAGAAATTATAGTGTAGAGAAAAATATTATTTTGAATGTGATATAAATATAATTGAACTGTTTAAGCAATCTGGACTTATTAATTGTTTCAACCCATACTTAGGAGTACATGGGTGTGGTTTTAAATTTCAGGGTTGTTGTTTTTTTTCTTATTCAAGTTCACAAAATATCACTACAAAGATAAAATGGTGATTAAGAAATTGATGTTGTGAAACCTACATGTTGGAGATGCACTGGGACACATCATCAGAGATGTTTCCTGGGCTCACCGGGAGTTTGGCGTCTTTCAAACACCACACACCCTCACAGGCGACCTGACCGGGGTTGATCAGACCCCAGCCTGTGTCCCAGCAGCGTTTGCCCACAGATCTGCCCTCTTTATCCATAGACACCTTGTGGCTCTTTCTGCAGCTTAGTTTCAGATGTGATGGTCTTTTTCTCATGTTAGACCATGAGATCTTGCGTTGAAGAACCTTCTCCCATTTAGTCTGCGCTCCTTGTTGCCCCATTCCCACCATCCTGCTGGCTCCTACGCCTGCCTGCACTTCTTCCTGAACAGGATGTTGCCGCTCTTTGCCTTTCCCCTTGTCACTCCTAGTTGCTGGGAGGTGGCCAATGCCTGCACAGCCTGTCGCTATGAGCCCCACTAGAGCCTTCTGCCTCAGCCTTGACTCAGAAACCTCCACAGCTTTGTCTGCCCTCCATTTACCTGCATGTTCACACCTGTATGCCAGCTGATGCCATCTTTGGATGGAACTTTACAAAGATTCTCACCCTGATAATATACGGAAGATCATTTTGTCAAAAGGTGAAAATGTTTCTCCACCAATCAGATTTTTGTAGGTTCTGTTTTGCATATATGAAAGAGAAAGTGGTGGTGAAGGAGACAATGTGGAAGAATAGAAGAATCTTTAAGATAAAAGTCAAATCAAAGGCTGGCCCTGCAAATACATGTTCTCCTCAATTGGGCCTATTCTGCTACATGATGACAGACAGACATAAAATAAGAAATAAAATAATTTCATAGACACTGACATGATCTGCATTTGTTCCATCAAATGTCAGTGATGTTTTACATTTCCATCGATTAAGGATCAGTTTTGTTCTATGACCCACTTCCCATCAAAATAGCTCATCACCAAACACAAATACACACTATCAATTAAAGCAACGTCTTCCTTTAACGTTTGTACTTTTATGGATTAATTATGTTAAATAAGGAGGATTAAAATAAGCCAAAGAGTCTTCTGAACAACGTTTTACGTCTTTCTCTGGATACCTTGAACGCACCTCCGTTTCAAATAACCAGCCCCGCCCACCGTCCGTTAATTGTTGCTCTCGTTTACATGTGAGGTAAGGATGGAGCTCCTTCGTTTTAGCTCTTGGTTTTTAATTTATTTACTAATTCAACATGATATATTTATCTTGTTTAACTGTGGTTTGTTGTTGTTGTTGTTGTTTTGCCTGTTTGGGGTGTGGATTTGGTGTGCACACCAAAACATCACACAGGACTAGAAGGCCATCGTGATGATTAGGTGATAGTGAGGAATTTATTTGGATAAGTCAAGACTTTATTTTGGGGGTCAATAAATAACTAAATGTACTTTTATTTTGAGGTCAATGTTGTAGATTTTACGGGGTCTTGCAAGTTTCTTTTTCAGAAAGTGAAACCCCTATCATATCTAGATTCATTACATACAGAGTGCTATATTTCAAGCCTCATTTCTTGATATTTTGATGATTATGACATACAGACCTAAATTTACAGTCCAGGTCTTTTCCTCCACAGCCCACATAATACACTTCTGACATTGTCTCACAAGGAATACAACCATTGTAGTCCATGTTTAGTATTAACTAGTCTTATAGATGTCAGCTTTATTTATCTTACTTAATTCACAATTTGTAATCATCATTGTTTTAAGAAATAAAGGTGGTGCTAGAAGGGGTTCAGGGCAGCAGTATGGAGGTGAACCCTGTTTGGTTCTTTTCCTCCACAGCTCATGTAATATGCTTCTGACATTGTTCTCACAAGGAATGAGACATTTGTAACTGTGTCTAGTGTTTGTTAGTGCGTAGTGGCTCTTTAAGTGCTGACTCCAGCTTTAATTGTCTTATGCAACATTCAAAGTTTCTAAGATATGAAATTTGGGAGGACAGAACTGATGTTTATGTTTGATGTTTTCATCTTGACTAAATGTTTTCTCTCCATGTTTCTCCACAGTTTCCGTTGGTGATATTCTGCGAGGCAAAAAGTCTAAATTTGTTGTGGAAGATGGAGAAGGAACATGGGCTCAAGTGGCTAGGTGCCAAAACATCCATATGAAAGAGAGTGTGGCAGTAAAGTTCATCAAGAACGACAAGAACTTGAAAAGTGACCTAAGAGAAGTAAAGATTTGAAAAAAAAAAAGTTTCGATGATTATTTTCTGAAATTGAGCACACCCACCTCCTTGAAACAACTGTGCTCTATCCCAGATTTTGGTCTCTAAACTATATTCATGTCTGTCCTCCACAGAAAACCATCTGAGAACACATCCAGGGGAGTCACCGTGTGAACCAGGAACATTTTGTGGAGCTGCAGGACCATTTTGAACACAACAATCAGCTCTGTCTTGTTTACGAGATGCTGAGCCTCGATTTCTTTGCCATCTTAAAATTATGAAGATTTAAACCACTGAGTTTGTGTAAAACCAGTCAATATCCAAGCAGGTAGGCTATTTACTTTAGTTTTAGGTAACTTTTCTGGGAAAATAGTTTACAAGTGTTTAATAAAGCAATCACAAGGCATTCTAAAGTTTTCTGTTCTTCTTTTCTATCAGCTGTTTATGGCTCTAGCAGACTTAAAGAAATTAGGAATCCTGCACACTGACTTGAAACCAGACAACGTTATGTTAGTGAACAGAAGAGAACGCAAAATTAAACTGATTGATTTTGGATCAACAATTCAGACCCATGAGGCCAGGACAGGGTCCATCATGCAGGCGTCTGCCCTCAGGTGAGTTGTCCTGCAGAAATATCACTATGACATCATCTTCATTCTTTTATTCCCTTATTTTATAATTTCCAATGCTTGCTTTTGTTTTTCCCAGGAATTATGCTTGGCCTCCCTTTTTCTTACCCACTAAATATGTGGGGAGTCGCCCAAATTCTTCTGTTTTTATTCAACCCTCAGACCATGTGTGGTTGCTCATCGTATGAAAATGTAAGTATACTTCACAAAAACATCCAGAACTATTTAGAGCTTGTACTGTACTGTGAATGTAACTGTACTAACTTTAATGTATTGTCATTCTACAGATGAGACACATCATAGACTTACTGGGAATGCCCCCAGACTACTTGCTTAATGCTGGAAGATATACCAGTAAATATTTCATGAAGGTAGAAGACCAGCTTGGATCTTCATGGAGACTAAAGGTGAGCATGTTCTCCTCTTTTTGAAAAGTTTCCTATGATGTGTAGTAGGATGTATGAAGGTAACATCTAAAATAGTGTTCTATCTGAGTGGACGGGCAAATCGTGTTGAAAAAATGTACATTCACTAATGTCTGGTTTTCTTCTTTCAGACACCAAAGGAATATGAAGACACTGGCATCAAACAATCAAAGAATTTTCCGCAGTGTTTTAAATATTCTCTCACGCAATTATTTTCTGCAAGTACTCTTTTTTTTTTAAAAACTAATTTATAACTAATTTAATCAGTCTTATCAACTACTTGGTATTAAATGTTTGATCATTGATTCATTAATTTGTTAATTAATTGGTGTTAATCACTGTTTCCAACAACAGGTCAATCATCAAATGATGAAAATGAAAGGACCGCAGTGCTCTTCTAGATCTCCTTAAAAAGTGTTTCCACTTTGATGGCCGTCTGAGGATTTCTCCTGAGAAAGCGCTGCAGCATGACTTCATAACAATGAGGCACCTGAGAACAGCTGACAGCAAAGAATAGTAAGTGGCATCATTTCTGCTATTTGATATCAGGGAGAGTTTAAGTTTTTAAGGCTTTTGAAAAGACACGTCAGAGCCTTGTGATTTACTGGTTCTGGAAGCTTCATAATTACCTCTGCCAAAGATGTAATTGTTAAGGTTTGTATGTTTCTTCCATGTTGGGATATTTTCAGCTTTTCTTCTAACAATCATATTCTAATGGTTTCATTCCCTGTATTTCTCTTCTAGATGCACCAGAGTGATGACAGGGGGATGCTGATCTCCACACACTTGCTGTCCATGGAGAGTACTGGCACCCCCCTGAGCAGAAGCCCTGGGTTTCTGTCAGGCCCTCTCCTCCTGGTCCAAGGTTCACGCCTAAGGTGGTTGTGATGGGAGTACCATCTGAAGGAGCCCCATCAAATCATGTTAAAACTGTCCATGTGCTTCATCTGAATTTAAAGACATTTGCAGGCCTGACAAGTTTTTCCTTGTGTTTTCTTCTTTCTCCTGAAGGATGCCGTGGTGGACATGGTTCAGGGCAGCAGCATGGAGGTGAACCCTGCTTGGGTTAGCAGTGAGATGCTTGCTGCAGTGGAAGCTGTCTTCTCCTTCACACCTCCCTTCCTCTGTCGTGATGCCTCCTGCTGCAGGGTCAGAGGTCATCTACTCTGGTTGCATTTGTGATGGAACATTACCGTATTTTCCAGACTATATGGCGCACTTAAAATCTTAAATTTTGTCAAGAACCAACTATGTGCCTCATAATCGGGTGCTGACTCTGGTAAACGATGAATAAATCAAATGCATCACTTATAGGAGCATTACGGTAGTCAGTGTGGGTGTGTGTATATGAACTTCAAAGTAAAGCGAGTTATTTGACTGTTTTGGTTCTCTTAATGTGCCTTATAATCCAGTGAGGCTTATATATAGAAAAACACCCGTTCAGACCCGTCTTTTGGCAGTGCGCCTTATGGTCCGGAAAATAGGGTAATTCTTAATTTTATCATGACTCAATCTGAATACATATTTTTTTGGTGAAAATTAACCAATCAGTGCAAAGGAAGAGCATTTAACAGACACCTTTTCTTCTGCTTTCATCAATGTGAAATAAAACACAGAAATCTCTTCCCTCTTAGAAGTGCCGCAGGAAGGAGCAGGTACGTTCTTTTTCCGTCACATATTTTCTCTTTCATAAACTTCTCTAATACCAATGACATTTACAGCACCACTGAGTCCATCATCACATACAACGTTGGGATTTTGGTTATTTTTGCTTTTGAAATTGCAATGAAAAATGTTACATCACACAATTTAAACTTCAAGAGAAGTACAAAGTACTTGACCCCATGACGTCTATCCTCTATTCTTCTGTAATGCTCACCAGGTTTGTGGCCAACTGCACACGTCACCACACTTAGTTTTGGTTTTTCTCTCTCCTTCAGAGTCATCTGGCAGCTCGGAGCAGAGATACCAAGTCTACAGAAAAGGAGAGTTTGTCTCCACTAATGAACCGTTTCCACTTCTTTTAATGTCTTTCCACAAACCTCTGATGGACAGATGACACCATAGACAAAGCTTTGATTCAATTATCCTGTCAGTCAAGTGTTTCACCCTTTGAACTACCAGACTACTGTCCTAAGTGTTGTTTTTTGTGTCCTGACTCCTCAGTGTGTTCCTTCCCCTGATGTGTCCAACATTGGACCCACCCCCATGCTCCCCATGGTTAAACAGGTATGTGTTCTTAATTTAATACCTTCATCTGATAAATTAGGTTCATTCCTACTTTTTAATCCTACGAGTATTTTTTCTGGACTCTTTTCAGAGTCCTCCAGCTCCCACACCCACGATGCTGACAGGCCAACCCTTCCTCTCAACCTCCTGGTACCAGTGCAGGTAACTTTTCCCCTCATTCAGTTGTATACAGTACTGTTGTTTGTCTTTTCAGACCCAGCAGTAGCCAGAGGACTTAACCTAAACTAAGCTGCACCAGGCCATACAGTGTTTTCCATTCTCAGTCTACTCTTTTACTTTGAAGGAAATTTGGACAACACCCAAAACAGTCACAACAAATACACCAGCACAAGCTTTCTTGGCCTTTCTCAGATGAACTTGTTTTAAACAACACACTCTTTCACAGGCCAGCACAGATGCCCCTCACACCCCCACAGAGTCTTCTCTGACATTATGGATGTTAATTCTATTGATGTTAATTATCTATTTCATCATAAACAGACTCCTGTATCAGCCCCCACTTGGAGAAGTGACGACACATTCTAGACGTTCTCCTCCATCAAAGGTGACATTTTTTAAACGTGTAATCAGTCTTCCATTGTTATAATTTTGACAATCCTGTAATTTCTTAGCAGTTAACAAAATCACAGGCACCTCCACGGACACAATGTCAAATTCATGACCAACCCACAAAAAGTCTAAATTTGTTGTGCAGGAGATGATAGGTGAAGGAGCGTTTGGTCAAGCGGCTAGATGCCAAAATATGCACACAAAACAGTGTGGAAGTGAAGTTGATGAAGGATGGAAAGAGGGTAAAGACAAGCAGCCAAAGAAAAGTAAAGAATTATTTTTAACCTTCATTATGATTATTTTCTGAAATTGACCACACCCACCTCTTTGTAACAACTGTGGCAGATTTTGGTCTCTAAACTACAGTCTTGTCTGCCCTCCACATAAAACCATGTTAGAGCACATCCAGTCTGATCTCAGTGGGAGTCGGGAACATTTTGTGGAGCTGCTGGACCATTTTTATCATAAATATCAGCTCTGTCTTGTGTATGAGATGTTGACCCTTGATTTCTTTCATGTTTTTAATTTAAGAAGAAACAAACCACTGAGTTTGTCTAAGATTGCCAAGCAGGTAGGCTATTTAATTTTGTTATAGGTAACTTTTCTGGGAAAATAGTTTACAAGTGTTTAATAAAGCAATCACAAAGCATTCTAAAGTTTTCCTTTTCTTCTTTTCTATCAGCTGTTTATGGCTCTAGCAGACTTAAAGAAATTAGGAATCCTGCACACTGACTTGAAACCAGACAACGTTATGTTATTGAACAGAAGAGAACTCAAAATTAACTGATTGATTTTGGATCAACAATTCAGACCCATGAGGCCAGGACAGGGTCCATCATGCAGGCGTCTGCCCTCAGGTGAGTTGTCCTGCAGAAATATCACTATGACATCATCTTCATTCTTTTATTCCCTTATTTTATAATTTCCAATGCTTGTTTTTGTTTTTTACCAGAAATTATGCTCGGCCTCCCTTTTTCTTACCCACTAGATATGTGGGGAGTCGCCCAAACTCTTCTGTTTTTATTCAACCCTCAGACCATGTGTGGTTGCTCATCGTATGAAAATGTAAGTATACTTCACAAAAACATCCAGAACTATTTAGAGCCTGTACTGTACTGTGAATGTAACTGTACTAACTTTAATGCATTGTCATTCTACAGATGAGACACATCATAGACTTACTGGGAATGCCCCCAGACTACTTGCTAAATGCTGGGAGATATACCAGTAAATATTTCATGAAGGTAGAAGACCAGCTTGGATCTTCATGGAGACTAAAGGTGAGCATGTTCTCCTCTTTTTGAAAAGTTTCCTATGATGTGTAGTAGAATGTATGAATGTAACATCTAAAATAGTGTTCTATCTGAGTGGACGGGCAAATCGTGTTGATATAATGTACATTCACTAATGTCTGGTTTTCTTCTTTCAGACACCAAAGGAATATGAAGACACTGGCTTCAAACAAAGAATTTTCCGCAGTGTTTTAAATATTCTCTCACGCAATTATTTTCTGTAAGTACTCTTTTTTTAAATAATTTATAACTAATTTAATCAGTCTTATCAACTACTTGGTATTAAATGTTTAATCATTGATTCATTAATTTGTTAATTAATTGGTGTTAATCACTGTTTCCAACAACAGGTCAATCATCAAATGATGAAAATGAAAGAAAGGACCGCAGCGCTCTTCTAGATCTCCTTAAAAATTGTTTCCACTTTGATGGCCGTCTGAGGATGTCTCCTGAGAAAGCGCTGCAGCATGACTTTATAACAATGAGGCACCTGAGAACAGCTGACAGCAAAGAATAGTAAGTGGCATCATTTCTGCTATTTGATATCAGGGAGAGTTTAAGTTTTTAAGGCTTTTGAAGAGACACGTCAGAGCCTTGTGATTTACTGGTTCTGGAAGCTTCATAATTACCTGTGCCAAAGATGTTATGTGATAGCTGGTGTTTATGTCTTTGTCCCTTGTGAGAAAAATAACTCAAAGTCACTGACACCTTCCCTATCACCTACGTATAGCATTATAATTTTAAAATTGCAAAAATGACCTGTGATAAAAACATGCAATTGTGGATATAGCAAATGACAAGAACAATAACAAAATGTTGTTTTTGTTTTTCAGCTTTGAAATGTGCAAAAATATTAATAATTCAGTCTTCAACAAGGATTCAGCTGTTAATTTAAATGAGAACAGAAAAGTCAGTCATCGAAGACAAAAAGAGGGAAAGACCACAAAGAAGACAAAGAAGCCCACTAAAGAAAGAGACATCCCAACCTTCAAGAGAAAAGAGGCCAGTAAGTTCACAAAGGAGCAGTGCCACCTTACTAGAGAAACCAAGTCTACAAAAGACAAAGAGAATGAGTCCACTGCAGACTGCTCCAGGATTTCTAAAACTGCTGCAGCACATGACAGAGAAACACACTCCTGTAATAGAGGTTCTGATGCTACATCCTCTGAAGACAGCCATTCATCAGAGTGTCTTTCTTATTGTGGAAAAGAAAAACAATCAAAAAAGAAAACCTCGATAAAGCGTAAAATTTGCAAATGGTTTGGGAATGTCTCAAGATGGACGAAGCGTGCCTTCTGTTTCCAGCCAAGTGAAGTGGATTGAATTCATAAGCTTTGAAGGTGACATAGAGAACCATGATGTACCACTGGAGCCTTCTGCTGATGTTGATTCCTCATCAGCTGTGGTACCCAGCAAAAACAGTAAATCCTTGTTGAAGACAGAAACCACCAAGAAAGATTACTCTGAATATTTCTACACTGGTCTTTCTGATACTTCTCTTGATATGTCTCTTAAAAGTGCTGCATCATTGTTCAAGGGAGAAAATCTTTCCAGTGATGAATATTCAGACACTATGTCCTCTGAGAATGACAGTTCATCAGAAGATCTTTCCAGTGATGAATATTCAGACACTTCATCCTATGACAATGACAGTTCATCAGAAGATCTTTCCAGTGATGAATATTCAGACACTTCGTCCTATGACAGTGAAAGTTCATCAGAAGATCTTTCCTGTGATGACAGCAGTGATGACTCCACCTTTGAAAACAGCAGCTCAAAAGAGAAAAGCTCGTTTTGGGGTAAAATCTGCAACTGGTTTGGCAGAGTCTTTAGATGGGTGAAGCAAGCCTTCTCTTTCCAAAGCAAGAAGGAGGATTAAAGAAAGAACAGTAAATATTTGAAACTGTAGTCACTATTGGTGGTTTCACAATCATGTGACAGAATGAATATCCAATGAATCATCTGCATTGTTCTATTCTAAGATAGAAACTGTTCAACAAAAATGTTGAAAATATTAATAAAAAACATTTACATCACAAAGCATGTCCAAAGTCTGTAGCCTCTGTCATAAAATCTATTAATAGTGGCCCACCAGCACTGTTGGCCACATTAAAAAGTACATGTGTAGTAAAAGAGCCTTTTTATATTTCAGCAGAGGGTGGCAGTAGTCCTCTGGACACCCTCCTGTGGTAACTTTGTCTGCATCTATTTTTAGCCCATTTAGAAAATGATGACTATCACTAAAATAATGAAAGTTTAAGGCAAGGTTTCCTGAACAAGTGGAAATTGGAGTATGTTCTTTTACTGAGGGCAAATTTATTAAAGACCGTGTGATTAAAATGGTTCAGAAAATGTGTCCTGAGAAAAAGCAAGAGTTTGCCCAACACTTTTTTCCTTTCCTTTTCTCCATGGACCAGAATGACGCTCCAGACCACATAGTGTTGGAGCTCATTGAGCAAAAAGTTACACAGAAACTCCCTCATTATTTCTTAAAAAACAGAATAACCCAAAAGAGGCTTAATTAAAGGATGTCTGATTCAACTGTTTAAATTAAAAATTATGTGGAAGCTGAGGCGGCCGTGCACATGTTGATGGAGAGACTGAGTCAGTGTGGAGTCCTCCTGCCTACTACCCAGCACAGGAGCCGTTGCTGACTGAAGCTTTAACGCTGCACAGGTGATACGTGGCCATGGAGACAGCGGGGGCTCACGTTGAGACAGCGTGGCTGGTCCAAGCTGAAGGTTGGATGTCTGTGGCAGAGGGGGGCTGTGAACCAGCTGGGAGCCTGGATGGTTCTGATGGTTCAGTTGTATCTTTGATGTTTTCATGTTGACCAAATGTTTTCTCTCCATGTTTCTCCACAGTTTCAGTTGGTGATGTTCTCTACACCAAAAAGTCTAAATGTATTGTCCAGGAAATTATAGAGGAAGGATCATTTGTTCAAATGGCTCAAGGCCAAAACACAAATACAAAACAGATGGTGGCACTGAAGTTTATCAAAGATGAAAAAGATTTCAAAAGTGCCCAAAGAGAAGTAAGGAATTTATTTATTTATTTATTAAACCTTTATTATTATTATTTTCACCCTCCCCCTTCATACAACTGTGCAGCAAAATGGCCGAGCATATAATGAAGAGTGGGGGATATTCACCCCAGCATACAGGAGACCATTCGCAACTATTTGGAAAAGACCTTGAGACAATGAAGACTTTAGGAGAAGGCAGTTTTGGTGTAGTTTTCAAGTGTTTCAACTTGAAGACACAAGAGATGGTGGCTGTTAAGGTCTTTGAAGAAGAAGAAAAAGAAATTGCCAACCACGAAATCTGCATCCTAACTCATCTGAGATGTCTGGATCCTGACAGAAGCAACATTATCAGATTTAACAGCCATTTCATCCAAAACAATGACATCTGTCTGAGCTTTGAGCTGTTGGACACAGATCTGGATAGTTATGTTTCAGCAGTAAATCACAAGTCAAAGAAGAGTGGACTTCCTTTGTCAGAGGTCAGAGTCATCACAGAGCAAATGGCCATGGCTCTTCAAGAGCTGAACTCAAATGGGATTGTCCATGGAGATATCAAACCAGGAAATATTATGATTGTGGACAGACATCAGCAGCCATTAAGAGTGAAGCTGGTAGATTTTGGTGGAGCACAGTTTATTTCTGATTTTGATGATACAACCTTTGTGGTCACCTTTTGCTACAGTTCACCAGAGGTGCTGCTGAGGTCCTCAGTTAATGAGGCTGCTGATGTGTGGTCCTTAGGGGTCACTTTACTGGAATTGGCTCTTGGAGATGATGTTTTTGTGAACAATGAAAAATATGATGTTCTCAAGTGCATTATCAAACTTTTTGGGCAGCCACCAGACTATGTACTGAACACAGGGATCCACACACAGTGCATGTTCAAGTTGAACAGTGAGCAACGATGGAGTCTTAAACCAGAAGAGCAGTTCTGCAGGGAACAGAACTCGTTCCCTTCCCTGACTCCCAATCATTTTGAAAGCTTCAAGGACATCATGAATGCATTTCTACCCAAAAATGAAGAGCTCACTGATGTGATGCTGTTTTTACAGCTGATCCTGACGATGCTGGATGTTGACCCAGAGAATCGTATCAAGCCTCTGGAGATTCTGCAGCAGTCGTATTTGCTTGACCACCCTCCCTATAGGACAGAGAGCACGTGGAAGTTGAGGATCAACAATCATCACAACTGTGTCCAGAAGGAGATTATCTGTATGTTGGCGCCACCTCTGGCGAGTCTGAAGAGTGGGTAAGTAGTTTCTGATTAACTGTGTCCAGAAGTGGTCTGCATCCTCTGGCAATGATGCCAGCTCCTCCCTGTGAGTGTGTCAGGAGCACAGGTGACTTGTGGGAGAGAGGCATCCCACAACCCCATCAACAATATGCTCGACCCAGTCACTGGGTCTGGATCAGCCACATCTGAAGATACGTATCCTAAAGGCTTGGCGTTGAGGATGCCTTCCACCTCGATGAGGAGCGTGAGCAGAACCTCTCCTTGGAGCACGTGAGCACCTATGACCACTTGCAAAGATCTCTTGACTGATTGAATCTCTCACTGCCAGGCACCATCAAAGTGGGGAGATGCTGGTGGGTTGAAACAGAACTTCATCTTCATTCTTTCCTGCAACTGCGACTCATTCTGCTCCTTCCCTGCCCCTCTGAAGTCAGTCCCCTGGTCAGAGAGGACCTCAACATGGATGCCTCTCTCTGCTCTGAACCTCCTCAGGGCTACAAGGAAAATGTCTGAGTCGAGGCTGGTGAGCAGATCCAGATGTATACATCGCATCGTTAGACATTTGAACATAATCTCTCAGAGCTTTTCATTTCGCCTTCCAGCCTTCACCATGTGCGTCCTGAAGCAGTCCATGCCCGTTGAGAAGAATGGAGACTTGAGCACCCGCAGACGGGCAGAAGGCACATCTGCTATCCTTGGCACCTCTGGCTTCCCTCTCCACTGCATACAACCAACACAAGCTCTGATACTTCTTAACACCCTGTCAGGCCCAGAATGATGTAGTTGAGCATCCATCTCTTTGATGAGGAGCTTGGTAACTGTATGATGTGGATCCAGCAGTATTGGGTGAATGTCAGTGGGGCTAGAGCTGTCTAAGCCACGCAGGCGTCCTCCAGCATGTATGAGACTCATTGTGGGGTCTAATTCCAGTGGAGCGTACTCAGCCTACTGCTGGGCGGCATGGGCTTTCTGGCTCTGAGGCATCTGACTTCCTCAGAGAAGCAGTCTGCTTGGCTGGACTTCAGCAGGGGGACTTCTGCATCTTGAAGATCACAGAGAGGCGAAGCAGAGTCAGCCGCCGCCCCATGAAGAGACTGCTGAGTAGCCTTGACCAGCTCCCTCCAGCTGCTGAACTGAGTGATGTCTGGTGTCTTGTGTGGTGAGGTTGTCTGTGTGAGGCACAAAAAGCACTCTGTTTTAATTCACTACTGTCCTCTGGCTCTGTGATGCTGGGACGTGATGGCCCTCTGGTGGATGTTGAAGAAATGCTGGGCCCTGGATCCACTGACTTGGTGCCACCAGCTCAGCTAAAGTCTTGCCACATGTGAGATCATGGGCTGGACTGTTAGCTGTATCCACATACTGCCAGCTGTGTGAGGATGTCAACTCAAGGATCTCAGAGACCTGGGTTCCCAGGAAGACCTTGAACCTACAGGACTGAGATTCTGGAGTCAGACCAGAAGAATCATGCAGCACTCTCAGATGGATCTCTTGACATTCACTACACAGTTTCTTTCAGGTGCAGCTCTCTTGGTCGTGGTTAGTACGGCCACAGTTGTGACAGCGCTTGAGCGTTGACTAACGTGTGGACTCTGGCACAAGTAGTGCTCTGTACTCTTACAGAAGAGACACATCCTTTTATAGCTTGGCTGCGTGGCCGAAGCATCTCAGCTGGTTCAGACTGGTCTTCGCCCTCATAAACAGAGACAGGCTGAGCCCGAGACCAAGGAGGAGTGTCAGGCCTGTCCCTGTTGTCAGACTGTGCTCCTTCAGGTCGATGGCACTGGCCCATTTTTGAGGACAGTCTCTGAGCTTCTGCCTTCACCTGGAGCCACTCTGTGAGGTCTCTGAGGTCGTTTGGCTTTAGGCTGCTGGTGCTGAGGAGCCTGAACCTGCAGATGCTCCACGAAGAGTTAGCTAAGTGGCAGGTCAACGTGGCCAGTAGACATCACTTCCATCCTATTTAGCCCTTCCAATGAGGTTAGCATCCCCAGCAGCAGATCAATGTTGGGGCGAATCTCTTCAAGGTTTTGGGGTCTCCCCATTTAAGATCAGGGCAGTTCAAGGGGGCTGCAATCTCACTTTGCTCCAGCTGATGCAGCTGTCCGTACTGTCTCTGCAAGGCTTGCATGGTGGCGCTGTAGCGTTGTACATAATGTCTGCATGACAGAGCCATTAGCTTGGCTTCGTCCAGGACCGAGCGTTCCATAAGCTCACGGTATTTGTAACGTTCAGAAAGTTCAGTGAGTGGATCGGGCAGATGGTCCAGTGCCACTTTTAAACCAGCAAACTCTCTCTCTCACTGTCATGTACGGAGGCAGTGCAGGCACCAGAACTGGCTGTGTGGGGGGTGGTCAGTGTGTGGTCCTGAGCTGGTGTTTACTGGGACTGGGGGCTGTGCTGAACCTGTTGCAAGGTGAACCCAGGTGAGGCAGCCACCAGCTGACAGGCTGGCTGAGTTGAGGGGGCAGACAGAGGCTGGTAAATGTGCAGATGTTGCCTCTGTTGTGGCGGGGGCCACTGCTATATTGGCTGTGTAGAGATGGTTGGTGGAGGCTGATAGACGCTCCCCGGGGGGACGGCGGGGCTGTAGGCCGATGGACTGGTAGCTGGCTGAGTGGTAGGTGTAACAGGTAACTGGTGCAGAATATGGAGCTGTTGCTACTTGGGGCGGTGGATCCACCGGCTGTGCTGACATGAGTGGAGGGTGACGCTGCGCTGGTGCTGCATTTACTGGTGTTGCCTGCATGGGCAGGTGTTGTAGCTGTGCAGCTGGTGTCACCCTGTTGTGTACGTTGTTAACCATCGGCGTAGGGGGCTGCCTAGACTGGTGGCCAGAGGAAGCTGATATCTGGGTGCTTGTATAGATCACTGCTCGTGCTGCTTGAGCTCCAGGCTGTAGCACGGCCACATTCCTTGTAGTGGGGGCTGAGGCGGCCATGCACATGTTGATGGAGAGACTGAGTCAGTGTGGAGTCCTCCTGCCTACTACCCAGCACAGGAGCCGTTGCTGACTGAAGCTTTAACGCTGCACAGGTGATACGTGGCCGTGGAGACAGCGGGGGCTCACGTTGAGACAGCGTGGCTGGTCCAAGCTGAAGGTTGGATGTCTGTGGCAGAGGGGGGCTGTGAACCAGCTGAGAGCCTGTCCAGGATGGCTGCTATAGCGGGATGCTCATGTTGAGATTGGCTGATGTCTGGAGGATTGGGGAACCCTGGCTGATAACTCTGCTCTGTGGGGGCCGCTGCTGGGGGCTCATATGGCTTCCTAGCTAACTGACTCTCCACCGTGTATGTCCAAGTCTCCACCGTGTATGTCCAAGTCTCCACCGTGTATGTCCAAGTCTCCACCGTGTATGTCCAAGTCTCCACCGTGTATGTCCAAGTCTCCGCTCCGGAAGCTGCTCCGCCATGAGAACAGCCTCCATCTGAAGGCTGAGGGACTGTGGAAGGCTGACCTTGGAGCTTTCTACCTGAGCTGGAAGCTGTCGCTGTCTCGCTCCCACAGCGTCGCCATTCGCGGCCGTTAATATCCGTTGGTCCATTTCTCCGTCGCGAGTGAAGAAATCCGGCTGGAAGGACCAATATTAAAGAACCGGGGGGGACATGACCGTGCTGGGGACACTCAGCGTCCTCCGATCAGGGAATAAAGACACCGTGTTGACGTTTTCAATTTCTCTTTCTGAACCTTTTTGCGGCAGGTAAATAAACAGACCACCGATCAGCTGATTCTAGGACCCCAAAGACCGTGAAATAGCTGCCCTGGAAACGCCTGATCCAAAACAGGCTCCGCTAAAGTTACTATTATGGGATTAAATCAGAAATCATCATAGTGTATATACTATATTACTTTTATATTTACTACTTTTAAAAGTCAAGTATTTGTCAATACCTGTCAGAACTCTGGCTGCAGCATTTTGGATCAACTGGAGGCATCTTAAAGAGTTGTTTGGGCACCCTGATAATAAAGAATTACAATAGTCCAGCCTGGAAGTAACAAAAGCATGAATTAACTTTTCAGTATCATGCCGCAACAGTAGCTTCCTGATTTTTCTGATGTTCCTCAGAAGAAAAAGGCACTTCTTGAGACTAATTTGATGTGTGATTTAAAGGAGAGATTTTGATCGAAAGTTACTCCTAGTTTCCTCACAGAGAGATTAGATTCTAAGGAGATACCATCTAGTGTGATAATGTGATCAAACCTATCCCTTAGAGGTTCAGGACCAGTTTTTCCTGGGTTAAGGAGGAGGAAATTTGAAGACATCCAGGAATTTATGTCTTTAAGACAGGTCTGGAGCTTCACTAACTTCTCTGTCTCCTCTTGTTTCATGGATAAATAAAGCTGTGTGTCATCAGCATAACAATGAAAATTTATCCCGTGCTGCCGAATAATGTTCCCTAAGGGAAGCATGTACAAGGTGAAGAGGATTGGTCCAAGTACAGAACCTTGAGGGACTCCGTGGCTAACCCTACTGTATGAAGAGGAAACACCATGGACATGAGCAAACTGGTATCTATCAGATAAATATGATCTAAACCAGTCTACTGCTGTCCCTTTAATCCCAATCATATATTTCAGTCTCTGTAACAGGATGCTGTGATCAATTGTATCAAAAGCAGTACTGAGGTCCAGCAGAACCAGCTTGAGACCAGCCCATGATCTGAAGCTATGAGAAGATCATTAGTAACTTTAAGAAGTGCTGTTTCTGTGCTGTGGTGAGCTCTAAAATCTGACTGAAACATCTCAAGCAGGCTGTTTCTCTGCAGGTGCTCAAGTAACTGAGTCACCACCACCTACTAAAAGCGCCTCCGATGAGGGATGAAACAAAATTCCATAAACTTGCAAAACACTAAAAATCCTGACAATGAGAAAACAAGCTGGCGATCACAACAAGAAACATGACACACTGGCACAGGACCGAGGGAGACACCGGACTATGAGCACACGAAGCAATGGGGAACGGCTGGACACAATCAGGGATCAGAGAGGACAATTGGACAGGTGGCACATCAGGAAGAGCAAGTAGGCTGAAACGAGAGGAGAGTGAGTTTCAAAATAAAGCAGGAAGTCACAAAAAAACATGGAGACAGGACAAAAAGGGCCAACTTGATCCACGGGTGTGACATCCTGACTTCCCTCTTCCCTTTCCTCTGTGTTTCACTGATGAAGTGGAGGTGAGCGCACGCTGACGTGGTGAGTGTGAGTCCAAGAGGGTTCATTTCCCTGATTTATATCAAAATATATCAGAAAAAAAGTGCAACACATGTCTGTCCTGTCTCCCAGGTTGCAGACGTGCGGGGCAGATACATCTGCTGTAGCGATGATGGTATAGTGGTGAGCATAGCTGCCTTCCAAGCAGTCAACCCGGGTTCGATTCCCGGCCATCGCATTCACAGTGTTTGTCCCTACATTCAGACAAACTACTTTTTCAAGGTCTTACTTGTGCCGTGTCATCAGCTGACTCACTGGATTCATGGTTGACTTCATCAATTAGTGACACCATGAAACAATGCTGTTGACTGGCTCCTCTGTCATGGAGCCCATACTGCAGTCATCAAACGCTCATTTTATTCCTTTTAAAAATGCCTTTTCTTCATCCTCACTGTTTTCAGAGCAGTGCTGTGGTATCACAAACTGCTGCTCTTCCCTCATCCTTCATCTCTGCTGGACTGCTGCTACGATGATGGTGTCCTCCGAGCACAAGAATGAAAACATTTGTCCTTTATACATTTTTTATATAAATTGAAATAAAATCCGTGGATGGCCCGGGAGCAGATGGAGCAGGAAGGGAGAAGCTGCACCCTTGAAATCTTCACGCCCAGGTGGAAGGTTTCACTTTCAAGAGACACATCAAGAGCACTGTAGAAATATTCAGAGTAATCTTTTGGTTTATCATTTGTGGAATCCACAGATTTTGACTCATTGTCCTTCTCTTCTGTAGACTTGTCATTGTCAGAGGACATAGTGTATGAATATTCATCACTGGAAACATTTTCTCTCTTGAACAATAATACAGGACTTTCAAGAAACATATCAAGAGAAGTATCAGAAAGACCAGTGTAGAAATATTCAGAGTAATCTTTCTTGGTGGTTTCTGTCTTCAACAAGGATTTACTGTTTTTGCTGGGTACCACAGCTGATGAGGAATCAATATCAGCAGAAGGCTCCAGTGGTACATCATGGTTCTCTGTGTCACCTTCTCCAGGGTTCTCCTGCAATGACGTTTCAACCTCTTTTGGTCTCTGGTGTACCACAGGTGACGAGGAATCAATTTGTCAAGTGCTTTGATTTTTGGACTGCTTCCCCCACTTGACGGGTTGCACCAAAGCTGACTATTAGCTGGGTTCCACTCAGTGACCAGACTGTTTTTCCATTTTTGCCCTTTTTTATCTTCACTCAGTGATATTTACAGGCAGTAGAAGCAGTGGTTAGTCAGTACAAGCAGGTGAAAAACCTTCAAAGACAAAACCAAACATTTACCCTTACAAAATCATTAAACACACATGAAAGAAAAAGGTTCTTGCTATTTTATACATTTATATATACATGGAAAAATAGATTTTTAGTTTAAGTTCATGCGGACAATTATTAATTATGAAATTGATTATGAAAATTATGACAATGCATCTAAATCTCCAAATACATTTTAACCACCACAACCATCATTACCCCCCATTTTAGCAGTAAAATAATATCAGCTTAAACCATGTGCACAGAGAATATTTGACAATTACAGAGACTCTTTACAATGCGATACGTGGCAAACAAACATCCTCCGCCTCTCTAAGTTCCTCACATCTGCGGAGGAATAGGTGCGAGCTTACCGGCTGTCCGATCAGTTCTTCGGTTCTAGTTTGCAGTCCTTCAGTTTTGTTTGAGTTTGCTCTCTGGAGTAACTTGTCCAAGTTGGGCTTCCGGATGTCACGCCACGCCGGAGTCTCTTCCTTATTCCATCTTGTTCACACGCAGGTGTGCAATCAGCGTTACTCCCTCACCTGAGACGGCGCGTGCACATCTCCCTTCGCTCAGCAGAGACGGCGCGTGCACATCTCCGGTTGCGCTCGTGCCCTGCCGTGTTTGAGCAGAGGCAAAGGGAGGCCGAGTGAATGAACGAATGAATGAGACGTAGATGTAGCGCTTAGTCCCTCAATGAACGGGATGTTCGCCGTGACAATGTTGTTTCTGTCAGGATCCAGACATCTCAGATGAGTTAGGATGCAGATTTCGTGGTTGGCGATTTCTTCTTCTTCAATGACCTTAACAGCCACCATCTCTTGTGTCTTCAAGTTGAAACACTTGAAAACTACACCAAAACTGCCTTCTCCGAAAGTACTTATTGTCTCAAGGTATTTTCCAAATACTTGCGAATGGTCTCCTGTATGCTGGGGTGAATATCCCCCACTCTTCATTATATGCTTGGCCATTTTGCTGCACAGTTGTGTAGCCCTGGGTAAAATCAGGCCTGGTAAAAATAAATCAGTTAAAATAAAGAAATACTTCATAATAAGTTCGTAATTATAAAGCCCCTTCAGATTAAGAGAATGATGGAATGGTTTAGGGTGGGGACTGAGTTCTGTGTTATATTATAAGTGTTTTTCCTGGATGCATATTACATGTTTGATGTGTTGTTTGAATGTATATATTATAATGTCCCGGGGAAATTCATAAGTGAAACAAATTGTATGTTATTTTGAAAAGGATGCGAGGGTGTGGGGGAGGGGAAGGAAGAGCGGGAAAAACGGGAGGAGAGTTCGGAGGAGCGGGAAAGCGAGGAAGAGTCGGGGAAGAGGAGTCGGAGGAAGGAGAGCGAGAGGAGCGCGGAAAAAGACGGGAAAAGTTGAGCAAATTTCAAAGTTCGTCACGATAGCCTTTAAGGTGTTCGACCAGAACTCTTTGGGAAAACGGCGTGACGACTTCTGAGAAGTGTCGAGTGGAAAACTCGATGCGAGAAACAGACGACGAGGAGAGAGCAGGTAGCTGCTAACGAAGCAGCTGCTAACCCCGCCCGTGGCTAACGGGCTAGCGGATAGCGACCTGGTGGAGCCGGGCAGGAGTGGATTCGTCCGCGGTGGAGTGACCAGAGGTGGAGCTAAGTCCGGAGTTTTCCCCCATTTGGATCTTCTTTTCCCCAGCTTATCCTTCCCACCGGAGGTAACCCCTGAGGCACCGTTACACCTTGGTTTTGGCCTATACGGTGTAGCCGCTAGCCATTTGAGGCTAACACGTACGCGAGCAGGCCTGCGACGGTAACTTGCGCATCGCCGGCCATTTTGTTTTATTGGGGGCCCCACACTAATGATTTATCGTACATATTTTGCATATTTGATTGACTGTTTACAATTGTTAATGTTCATGAATATATATGTTGAGTATTTTTTTTTTTTTTCTTTTTCAGTGTTGATCTTTGAATTCCTTGGTTCATTGACTCCACACTGACTCAGTCTCTCCATCAACATGTGCATGGCTGCCCCAGCTTCCACGTGCTCTCTGTCTTATTGGGAGGGTGGTCAAGCTGAATGCGAGTGCTGATGGATGTATATGAATAACTGAGGTCACAGTTGACGAGAAGACTCACCTGAGACCGGTAGCTCGGCTGGTCCAGTTGTCGGCTCTTCCTGAGGATAATCCTGGATAAAGCACTCTTGTTGTGAAAATTTATGTTGTTTCAAAATGCCATGCTCTTTAGGGGTCGGCTGTTATAAAGTATCCTGTTCATATGTAAATACACATTAATAATATGTTAATATGTAGGATATAATTTTTAATTTAAACAGTTGAATCATTTCATCAGACATCCTTTAATTGAGCCTGTTTTGGGTTATTCTGTTTTTTAACAAATAATGAGGGAGTTTCTGTGTAACTTTTTGCTCAATGAGCTCCAACACTATGTGGTCTGGAGCGTCATTCTGGTCCATGGAGAAAGGAAAGGAAAAAAGTGTTGGGCAAACTCTTGCTTTTTCTCAGGACAAATTTTCTCAAACATTTTCATCACAGTCTTTCATAAATTTGCCCTCACTAAAAGAGCATACTCCGATTTCCACTTGTTCTGGAAACCTTGCCTTCAACTTTCATTATTTTAGTGATAGTTATCATTTTCTAAATGGGCTAAAAATAGATGCCGACAAAGTTACCACAGGAGGGTGTCCAGAGGACTACTGCCACCCTCTGCTGAAATATAAAAAGGCTCTTTTACTACACATGTACTTTTTAATGTGGCCAACAGTGCTGGTGGGCCACTATTAATAGATTTTATGACAGAGGCTGCAGACTTTGGACATGCTTTGTGATGTAAATGTTTTTTTATTAATATTTTCAATATTTTTGTTGAACAGTTTCTATCTTAGAATAGAACAATGCAGATGATTCATTGGATATTCATTCTGTCACATGATTGTGAAACCACCAATAGTGACTACAGTTTCAAATATTTACTATTCTTTCTTTAATCCTCCTTCTTGCTTTGGAAAGAGAAGGCTTGCTTCACCCAACTAAAGACTCTGCCAAACCAGTTGCAGATTTTACCCCAAAACGAGCTTTTCTCTTTCGAGCTGCTGTTTTCAAAGGTGGAGGCATCACTGCTGTCATCACAGGAAAGATCTTCTGGTAAACTGTCACTGTCATAGGACGAAGTGTCTGAATATTCATCACTGGAAAGATCTTCTGATGAACTGTCATTGTCATAGGACGAAGTGTCTGAATATTCATCACTGGAAAGATCTTCTGATGAACTGTCACTGTCAGAGGATGGAGAGTCTGAATATTCCTCGCTGGAAACACTTTCTCCCTTGAACAATGATGCAGCACTTTCAAGAGACATATCAAGACAAGTATCAGAAATATCACTGTAGAAATATTCAGAATAATCTTTCTCTTCATCCTTCGTGGAATCCACAGATTTTGACTCTTTGTCCTTCTCTTCTATAGATTTGTCATTGTCAGAGGACATAGTGTCTGAATATTCATCACTGGAAAGATTTTTTCTCTTGAGAAATGATACAGCACTTTCAAAAGACATGTCAAGAGAAGTATCAGAAATATTACTGTAGAAATATTCAGAGTGGTCTTTCTCTTCATTTTTCGTGGAATCCACAGATTTGGACTCTTTGTCCTTCTCTTCTGTAGACTTGCTTTCAAGGGAAATGTCTGCATCAGAAAGATCGCTGGATAAATCTTCAGAATAATCTTTGTCTTCGTCCTTCATGGAATCCACAGATTTTGACTCTTTGTCTTTCTCTTCTATAGACTTGTCATTGTCAGAGGACATAGTGTCTGAATATTCATCACTGGAAAGATTTTTTCTCTTCAGAAATGATACAGCACTTTCAAGAGACACATCAAGAGCACTGTAGAAATATTCAGAGTAATCTTTTGGTTTATCATTTGTGGAATCCACAGATTTTGACTTTTTGTCCTTCTCTTCTGTAGACTTGTCATTGTTACAGGACATAGTGTATGAATATTCATCACTGGAAAGATTTTCTCTCTTGAACAATAACACAGGACTTTCAAGAAACATATCAAGAGAAGTATCAGAAAGACCACTGTAGAAATATTCAGAGTAATCTTTCTTCGTGGTTTCTGTCTTCGACAAGGATTTACTGTTTTTGCTGGGTACCACAGCTGATGAGGAATCAATATCAGAAGACTCTAGCAGCATGTCATGGCTCAGCAATCTTATTTTTGCAGAAATATAATAATCTGAGCTCTCCACCTGAGTATCTACATACTTGTCCTTTGTGTTCTCATCTTCTGAAGCAGAGAAATGGTTGATCTGCTGAGAAGTATCTTTCTCCTTACTAAATAAGCCTAGTAATTTCTCAAATTCTGCAGTTGCTAGATTTGCTTTTTCTCCTGTAACATCAAGGAATGGATGCTGCAGAATCTCCAGAGGCGTGATACGATTCTCTGGGTCAACATCCAGCATCGTCAGGATCAGCTGTAAAAACAGCATCACATCAGTGAGCTCTTCATTTTTGGGTAGAAATGCATTCATGATGTCCTTGAAGCTTTCAAAATGATTGGGAGTCAGGGAAGGGAACGAGTTCTGTTCCCTGCGGAACTGCTCTTCTGGTTTAAGACTCCATCGTTGCTCACTGTTCAACTTGAACATGCACTGTGTGCGGATCCCTGTGTTCAGTACGTAGTCTGGTGGCTGCCCAAAAAGCTTGATAATGCACTTGAGAACATCATATTTTTCATTGTTTACAAAAACATAATCTCCAAGAGCCAATTCCAGTAAAGTGACCCCTAAGGACCACACATCAGCAGCCTCATTAACTGAGGACCTCAGCAGCACCTCTGGTGAACTGTAGCAAAAGGTGACCACAAAGGTTGTATTATCAAAATCAGAAATAAACTGTGCTCCACCAAAATCTACCAGCTTCACTCTTAAAGGCTGCTGATGTCTGTCCACAATCATAATATTTCCTGGTTTGATATCTCCATGGACAATCCCATTTGAGTTCAGCTCTTGAAGAGCCATGGCCATTTGCTCTGTGATGACTCTGACCTCTGACAAAGGAAGTCCACTCTTCTTTGACTTGTGATTTACTGCTGAAACATAACTATCCAGATCTATGTCCAACAGCTCAAAGCTCAGACAGATGTTATTGTTTTGGATGAAATGGCTGTTAAATCTGATAATGTTGCTTCTGTCAGGATCCAGACATCTCAGATGAGTTAGGATGCAGATTTCGTGGTTGGCAATTTCTTCTTCTTCTTCTTCAATGACCTTAACAGCCACCATCTCTTGTGTCTTCAAGTTGAAACACTTGAAAACTACACCAAAACTGCCTTCTCCTAAAGTACTTATTATTTCAAGGTCTTTTCCAAATACGTTAGCATGGTCTCCTGTATGCTGGGGTGAATATCCCCCACTCTTCATTATATGCTCGGTCATTTTGCTGTTTGAATGCTGTTGAAACTGTTAGTAAACTAATAATTTAGTTTATTTCTACTCCCCCTTATAGCAATAATCTGTGTTGAATTTTAAATTTACTTTAATTTTATATTCATAAAACATTTTATCTTTGAAAGAAAGTACTCTTCTGGTAACTTTGATTTTTAATGTCTTTTATTATTAATATTGGTTGATTTGGAAAGATAACAACAGCTAAATGAGATTACATTAACCAGAAAAGATGAATGAAATGACAAAAATGAGAACTTCTACATCTATTCTTCCACACCAAACTCTAATTGTCTTGTGTATCTTTCTCATGATCAGAATAAATCAGCTTCATTTTTTATCTGCTCCAATTCATCGAGTCTGATAATTATGTGAGGGGAACCACATCTTCAGTTTCTATTCTGTTTAATCCTCTTTATTTCAGTTCAACCCTGGACTTTGCTGTGAGAAACTGAAAAGGACTAACGATGAGACAAGCAGAACTTCCTCAGGAAACAGTCAGAGTATCATAAGTCAGATCTGCAGATTTAAAAAAGTGACTGAGAAATACAAGGATGTTTTTTATTTTTAGTAATGTTGGAAAAACAATGGTCACCAGCAAATGTTCAGGTTTTTCTCAAACATGTTGGTGCAGATATTATGTCCTCAAGACCAACTTCATCATCATAAAGAATGTGAAAGTAATAAGAATCAATGCTGTAAGTGCAACATGTGATTTTTTTTTAAGATTCATAGACATTCACTTTCAACTCTGAATTAAATATTTGTGTAGTTTGTTCAACTACAAGCTCTTAAGACCTGATTGGCTATAAAATGATTGGCTATAAAATGAACATTTCAGAGGATGTAAAGGTGAGCAGAGGTTCAACAATCTGCAACACTATAGCTAAAAATTTCAGGAAAAAAAATCAGAAAAAAAATTGGTTAAAAAAATTTGCCTTTAAAGATGCCACCATTTACAGTGGAAAATGGAATATGAAAAGACAGAGAAGTCTGATATCTGAGTCAGTTACTTGTTCAGTAGGAAACTTTATCCACAGAATGGTTATATTTGATGGGCAGGTGTGCGATGGCGTACTTTCTTTTAGATTATTATTCTTATTGTAATTAAGTGAACTCTTGTTTATCTGGGGAATTACGTTCCAGAAATAACCTGCGATAGATGAAATCCGTGAAGTAAACAGCTTTATTTTTTACAATTGTTTTAAGGCCGTAAAACCCCTAACCACACACTTATACACTTTTCTCACAGGTATTAACATTTTCTCACAGTTCTCTCTTATTTTAACACTCTCAAAGTTCATGTTCTTTCTCTGCCTTTTGGGTGCGACCGCAGGTGCCTTTCCCTTTTTCACTGACATTGTGTTTCTTTTCAAGCCCGAAAAAAGTTGGTTTTAATTTAAAACTTAAAACCTTAAGACTTGGTTTCAGGTAGAAAACATACAGCACTTCCCAGTCACACTGCTACCTGAATGCGTTCATACTGTACGCTGTAAAAAAAAAAATTACACTGAAAAAAATCCGTGAAGCAGCGAAAAGTGAACCGCGTTATAGCGTTTGGATGAGCAATTCAGACCCATGAGGCCAGGACAGGGTCCATCATGCAGGCGTCTGCCCTCAGGTGAGTTGTCCTGCAGAAATATCACTATGACATCATCTTCATTCTTTTATTTTCTGTTTTCTAACATTTTCTATTTTCTAACATAATTATTTTCTAACATCCATTTTTTACTTGATTTTTAGGGCTCCAGAAATTATGCTTGGCCTCCCTTTTTCTTACCCACTAGATATGTGGGGAGTCGCCCAAATTCTTCTGTTTTTATTCAACCCTCAGACCATGTGTGGTTGCTCATCGTATGAAAATGTAAGTATACTTCACAAAAACATCCAGAACTATTTAGAGCCTGTACTGTACTGTGAATGTAACTGTACTAACTTTAATGTATTGTCATTCTACAGATGAGACACATCATAGACTTACTGGGAATGCCCCCAGACTACTTGCTTAATGCTGGGAGATATACCAGTAAATATTTCATGAAGGTAGAAGACCAGCTTGGATCTTCATGGAGACTAAAGGTGAGCATGTTCTCCTCTTTTTGAAAAGTTTCCTATGATGTGTAGTAGGATGTATGAATGTAACATCTAAAATAGTGTTCTATCTGAGTGGACGGGCAAATCGTGTTGATATAATGTACATTCACTAATGTCTGGTTTTCTTCTTTCAGACACCAAAGGAATATGAAGACACTGGCTTCAAACCATCAAAGAATTTTCCGCAGTGTTTTAAATATTCTCTCACGCAATTATTTTCTGCAAGTACTCTTTTTTTAAATAATTTATAACGAATTTAATCAGTCTTATCAACTACTTGGTATTAAATGTTTAATCGTTCATGAATTAATTTGTTAATTAATTGGTGTTAAATCACTGTTTCCAACAACAGGTCGATTCATCAAATGATGAAAATGAAAGAAAGGACCGCAGCGCTCTTCTAGATCTCCTTAAAAAGTGTTTCCACTTTGATGGCCGTCTGAGGATGTCTCCTGAGAAAGCGCTGCAGCATGACTTCATGACAATGAGGCACCTGAGAACAGCTGACAGCAAAGAATAGTAAGTGGCATCATTTCTGCTATTTGATATCAGGGAGAGTTTAAGTTTTTAAGGCTTTTGAAGAGACATGTCAGAGCCTTGTGATTTACTGGTTCTGGAAGCTCCATAATTACCTCTGCCAAAGATGTTATGTGATAGCTGGTGTTTATGTCTTTGTCCCTTGTGAGAAAAATAACTCAAAGTCACTGACACCTTCCCTATCACCTACGTATAGCATTATAATTTTAAAATTGCAAAAATGACCTGTGATAAAAACATGCAATTGTGGATATAGCAAATGAAGAGAATTATAACAAAATGTTGTTTGTTTGTTTTTCAGCTTTGAAATGTGCAAAAATATTAATAATTCAGCCTTCAACAAGGATTCAGCTGTTAATTTAAATGAGAACAGAAAAGCAAGTGAGTCATCGAAGACAAAAAGAGGGCGTTCTCAGAAAGAGGAAAAGACCACAAAGAAGACAAAGAAGCCCACGAAAGAAAGAGACATCCCAACCTTCAAGAGAAAAGAGGCCAGTAAGTTCACAAAGGAGCAGTGCCGCCTTACTAGAGAAACCAAGTCTACAAAAGACAAAGAGAATGAGCCCACTGCAGACTGCTCCAGGATTTCTAAAACTGCTGCAGCACATGACAGAGAAACACACTCCTGTAATAGAGGTTCTGATGCTACATCCTCTGAAGACAGCCATTCATCAGAGTGTCTTCCTTATTGTGGAAAAGAAAAACAATCAAAAAAGAAAAGCTCGTTAAAGCGTAAAATTTGTTTTGATGTTTGAGACCAGTTAGGAAAATATTTTTTGTTATGTTTTTAACATTAAAACCTGTGAATCTTGCTGGTTGGTGGTGTGAGTCATTTAATGTCCAAATAAACAAGTACCACATGTTCTCCTAAGCCACTTTCTCTTGTATCTCTATGCCACATAATTTGCACACAAATAAAACTTGTGTCTCGGCTGTCAACTAGTGGACAGAAGACATAATGGCTCCTATCGCCACATTCTCCTTCTTCAGAAGTTACTTTACGGATATTGAGACAGATTTAGTAACGTTCAACTGCAAGACATTAAGAACAACTCTTCTCTCGCTCACGTGTACCGGTACATCTACAGGTCGATAATTTGGTTGTTTGTGACGGCACTTGACACAAGCTGACAGTAATCAACGTGTATATCTGCACAATTCTATCACATATTTCTGATCCCTGATTCCTCTGCTCCACCAAGAACTGAGGGCCAACAAAGGAGCATGTACAGAAACTAATTGTTAATATTTGTATGTTTCTTCCATGTTGGGATATTTTCAGCTTTTAAATATCATCTAACAATCACATACTAATGGTTTCATTCCCTGTATTTCTCTTCTAGATGCACCAGAGTGATGATGGGGGGATGCTGATCTCCACACACTTGCTGTCCATGGAGAGTACTGGCACCCCCCTGAGCAGAAGCCCTGGGTTTCTGGCAGGCCCTCTCCTCCTGGTCCAAGGTTGGTTGATGGGAGTGACACTCACAAGGAGCCCCATTAAATCATGTTAAAACTGCACTGAGGTGAGCCCTGCTTGGTTTAGTACTCCTTCAAACCTTCTAAACAGGAGGAAGGGGCTCTCCAACAATTACCTGGTTTAGAGTGGCAAGGTGTAGGGGTTGTTGTTCCCGTTAAAGTACAAAGAATTCCCTTTAACATGTTTTATTTTACTGTTTTCTTCTGTCATTCACACACAGAAATAAACCAAGGAAAACCCAGTGAATGGGATGAAAGGCAAAAACTCCACTAATTGCTGTCCATGGGCTTTCTAACACAGCCACCCCAAACTGTCTGCACAGACAGTCGAATCCAAGGTAGAACGTCCACTGAGGTTGGTGAATCTTCAGCAGCATCCTCAAATTTGGGAGTTGTACCAGATGGGCCGCTGGTTGAATGTTTATCTGATCCTTGACCTTCATGGCAGCAGTGTGGATATGGCCATCATCTCCAGGGTAAGGAGCTGTTACCCTGCCAACAGACCACAAAGCTCGCAGGAGCTGGGGATCAATGATGAGCACCATCTGATTCAAGTTGTTTCCCATCTTTGCCCCATGCTGTTGTCTGCAAGTGGTCCTTCCATGTGGAGAACTGGCTTACATCAGGGAGTTCAGGACCAGTGTCAACAGCTACATGGCTGCAGAAGGAGCATTTCTTCAGCTCGCTATCATCTGTCCAAGTATAGGATGATGGGCTGGTTGACGTGGTGGTGACAGCACCATCAGTGTCTTCCCCTGTGTGATGTCATCAGCAGGGTTATTCATACTATCCACAAACCTCTAGCTACGCACTTCTGTAAGACTCTGAATCTCTGCCGGTGTGGTTGAGTCTTCCTGCTTGGTATGGTCAGCTGGGTGTGAAGTACGCTGGCCAGTTGAGCACCAGTGAGTGCTGCACACTACTCTGCGCCACACGGAACCTGACAAGGTCTAAGGAGACACTGACCTCTTCCTCCTGGGCATCATCTGTCTGGAGATGAGCATCAGACCGACTGACACATCGCAGAAGATGTGCAGATCTCTGCTGGGTGTCGGAGAGTCTGCAGACGCTGGCTCGTAACATTAACATTGTTCTAAAACCTGCATTTACTGTTCAGCTCTTCAAACACCTCACTATTTTATATTAAGGTGTCGCAGGACGAGGAACGACTCGGGCAGAGAAGGTGGTTTTAACTTCTTTATTCGCAAACCGCCAACAGACTGAAAAAGGCGCGTGAAAACTGAGCATTAAATAGAACTGGGCTAACCACACCCCTCAAATCCTTAATACACCTGGGTGTGAGGACATAGTGTCTGAATATTCATCACTGGAAACATTTTCTCCCTTGAATAAGGACACTTTCAAGAGCCATATCAAGAGAAATTTCAGAAATATCAATAATCTTTCTCTTCATCGAATCCACAGATTTTGACTCTTTGTCCTTCTCTTCTATAGACTTGTCATTGTCAGAGGACATAGTGTCTGAATATTCATCACTGGAAAGATTTTTTCTCTTGAGAAATGATACAGCACTTTCAAGAGCCATGTCAAGAGAACTATCAGAAATATCACTGTAGAAATATTCAGAGTGGTCTTTCTCTTCATCCTTCGTGGAATCCACAGATTTGGACTCTTTGTCCTTCTCTTCTGTAGACTTGCTTTCAAGGGAAATATCTGCATCAGAAAGATCACTGGATAAATCTTCAGAATAATCTTTGTCTTCGTCCTTCATAGAATCCACAGATTTTGACTCATTGTCCTTCTCTTCTGTAGACTTGTCATTGTCAGAGGACATAGTGTATGAATATTCATCACTGGAAAGATTTTCTCCCTTGAACAATGATGCAGCACTTTTAAGAGACATATCAAGAGAAGTATCAGAAAGACCACTGTAGAAATATTCAGAGTAATCTTTCTTGGTGGTTTCTATCTTCAACAAGGATTTACTGTTTTTGCTGGGTACCACAGCTGATGAGGAATCAATATCAGCAGAAGGCTCCAGTGGTACTTCATGGTTCTCTATGTCACCTTCTCCAGGGTTCTCCTGCAGGGTCGCTTTAACCTCTTTTGGTCTCTCGTGTACCACAGGTGACGAGGCTGAATTATTCATACTTTTGCACATTTCAAAGCTGAAAAACAAACAACATTTTGTCATTATTCTCATTTGCTATATCCACAATTGCATTTTTTTTTAATCACAGGTCATTTTTACAATTTTAAAATTATACTGATATACGTAGGTGATAGGGAAGGTGTCAGTGACTTTGAGTTATTTTTCTCACAAGGGACAAAGAGCCTTGCTATCACAAAAAGCTATCACACAACACACAATGCTTTGTGATTGCTTCATTAAACAGGTGGGTGTGGTCAATTTCAGAAAATAATCATAATGAAGGTTAAAAATAATTCTTTACTTTTCTTTGGCTGCTTGTCTTTACCCTCTTTCCATCCTTCATCAACTTCACTTCCACACTGTTTTGTGTGCATATTTTGGCATCTAGCCGCTTGACCAAACGATCCTTCACCTATCATCTCCTGCACAACAAATTTAGACTTTTTGTGGGTTGGTCATGAATTTGACATTGTGTCTGTCGAGGTGCCTGTGATTTTGTTAACTGTTAAGAAATTACAGGATTGTCAAAATTATAACAATGGAAGACTGATTACACGTTTAAAAAATGTCACCTTTGATGGAGGAGAACGTCTAGAATGTGTCGTCACTTCTCCAAGTGGGGGCTGATACAGGAGTCTGTTTATGATGAAATAGATAATTAACATCAATAGAATTAACATCCATAATGTCAGAGAAGACTCTGTGGGGGTGTGAGGGCCATCTGTGCTGGCCTGTGAAAGAGTGTGTTGTTTAAAACAAGTTCATCTGAGAAAGGCCAAGAAAGCTTGTGCTGGTGTATTTGTTGTGACTGTTTTGGGTGTTGTCCAAATTTCCTTCAAAGTAAAAGAGGAGACTGAGAATGGAAAACACTGTATGGCCTGGTGCAGCTTAGTTTAGGTTAAGTCCTCTGGCTACTGCTGGGTCTGAAAAGACAAACAACAGTACTGTATACAACTGAATGAGGGGAAAAGTTACCTGCACTGGTACCAGGAGGTTGAGAGGAAGGGTTGGCCTGTCAGCATCGTGGGTGTGGGAGCTGGAGGACTCTGAAAAGAGTCCAGAAAAAATACTGGTAGGATTAAAAAGTAGGAATGAACCTAATTTATCAGATGAAGGTATTAAATTAAGAACACATACCTGTTTAACCATGGGGAGCATGGGGGTGGGTCCAATGTTGGACACATCAGGGGAAGGAACACACTGAGGAGTCAGGACACAAAAAACAACACTTAGGACAGTAGTCTGGTAGTTCAAAGGGTGAAACACTTGACTGACAGGATAATTGAATCAAAGCTTTGTCTATGGTGTCATCTGTCCATCAGAGGTTTGTGGAAAGACATTAAAAGAAGTGGAAACGGTTCATTAGTGGAGACAAACTCTCCTTTTCTGTAGACTTGGTATCTCTGCTCCGAGCTGCCAGACGACTCTGAAGGAGAGAGAAAAACCAAAACTAAGTGTGGTGACGTGTGCAGTTGGCCACAAACCTGGTGAGCATTACAGAAGAATAGAGGATAGACGTCATGGGGTCAAGTTCTTTGTACTTCTCTTGAAGTTTAAATTGTGTGATGTAACATTTTTCATTGTAATTTCAAAAGCAAAAATAACCAAAATCCCAACAATGTATGTGATGATGGACTCAGTGGTGCGTGTAAATGTCATTGGTATTAGAGAAGTTTATGAAAGAGAAAATATGTGACGGAAAAAGAACGTACCTGCTCCTTCCTGCGGCACTTCTAAGAGGGAAGAGATTTCTGTGTTTTATTTCACATTGATGAAAGCAGAAGAAAAGGTGTCTGTTAAATGCTCTTCCTTTGCACTGATTGGTTAATTTTCACCAAAAAAATATGTATTCAGATTGAGTCATGATAAAATTAAGAATTACCGTATTTTCCGGACCACAAGGCGCACTGCCAAAAGACGGGTCTGAACGGGTGTTTTTCTACATATAAGCCTCACCGGATTATAAGGCACATTAAGAGAACCAAAACAGTCAAATAACTCACTTTACTTTGAAGTTCATATACACACACCCACACTGACTACCGTAATGCTCCTATAAGTGTTGCATTTGATTTATTCATAGTTTACCAGAGTCAGCACCCGATTATGAGGCACATAGTTGGTTGTTGACAAAATTTAAGATTTTAAGCGCGCCATATAGTCTGGAAAATACAGTAATGTTCCATCACAAATGCAACCAGAGTAGATGACCTCTGACCCTGCAGCAGGAGGCATCACGACAGAGGAAGGGAGGTGTGAAGGAGAAGACAGCTTCCACTGCAGCAAGCATCTCACTGCTAACCCAAGCAGGGTTCACCTCCATGCTGCTGCCCTGAACCACGTCCACCACGACATCCTTCAGGAGAAAGAAGAAAACACAAGGAAAAACTTGTCAGGCCTGCAAATGTCTTTAAATTCAGATGAAGCACATGGACAGTTTTAACATGATTTGATGGGGCTCCTTCAGATGGTACTCCCATCACAACCAACTTAGGCGTGAACCTTGGACCAGGAGGAGAGGGCCTGACAGAAACCCAGGGCTTCTGCTCAGGGGGTGCCAGTACTCTCCATGGACAGCAAGTGTGTGGAGATCAGCATCCCCCCGTCATCACTCTGGTGCATCTAGAAGAGAAATAAAGGGAATGAAACCATTAGAATACGATTGTTAGAAGAAAAGCTGAAAATATCCCAACATGGAAGAAACATACAAACATTAACAATTACATCTTTGGCAGAGGTAATTATGAAGCTTCCAGAACCAGTAAATCACAAGGCTCTGACGTGTCTCTTCAAAAGCCTTAAAAACTTAAACTCTCCCTGATATCAAATAGCAGAAATGATGCCACTTACTATTCTTTGCTGTCAGCTGTTCTCAGGTGCCTCATTGTTATAAAGTCATGCTGCAGCGCTTTCTCAGGAGACATCCTCAGACGGCCATCGAAGTGGAAACACTTTTTAAGGAGATCTAGAAGAGCACTGCGGTCCTTTCTTTCATTTTCATCATTTGATGATTGACCTGTTGTTGGAAACAGTGATTTAACACCAATTAATTAACAAATTAATGAATCAATGATTAAACATTTAATACCAAGTAGTTGATAAGACTGATTACATTAGTTATAAATTATTTTTAAAAAAAGTACTTACAGAAAATAATTGCGTGAGAGAATATTTAAAACACCGCGGAAAATTCTTTGTTTGAAGCCAGTGTCTTCATATTCCTTTGGTGTCTGAAAGAAGAAAACCAGACATTAGTGAATGTACATTATATCAACACGATTTGCCCGTCCACTCAGATAGAACACTATTTTAGATGTTACCTTCATACATTCTACTACACATCATAGGAAACTTTTCAAAAAGAGGAGAACATGCTCACCTTTAGTCTCCATGAAGATCCAAGCTGGTCCTCTACCTTCATGAAATATTTACTGGTATATCTCCCAGCATTAAGCAAGTAGTCTGGGGGCATTCCCAGTAAGTCTATGATGTGTCTCATCTGTGGAATGACAATGCATTAAAGTTAGTACAGTTACATTCACAGTACAGTACAGGCTCTAAATAGTTCTGGATGTTTTTGTGAAGTATACTTACATTTTCATACAATGAGCAACCACACATGGTCTGAGGGTTGAATAAAAACAGAAGAATTTGGGCGACTCCCCACATATCTAGTGGGTAAGAAAAAGGGAGGCCAAGCATAATTTCTGGTAAAAAACAAAAGCAAGCATCGGAAATTATAAAATAAGGGAATAAAAGAATGAAGATGATGTCATAGTGATATTTCTGCAGGACAACTCACCTGAGGGCAGACGCCTGCATGATGGACCCTGTCCTGGCCTCATGGGTCTGAATTGCTGATCCAAAATCATTCAGTTTAATTTTGAGTTCTCTTCTGTTCACTAACATAACGTTGTCTGGTTTCAAGTCAGTGTGCAGGATTCCTAATTTCTTTAAGTCTGCTAGAGCCATAAACAGTTGGAAGAAAAGAAGAAAAGGAAAACTTTAGAATGCCTTGTGATTGCTTCATTAAACACTTGTAAACTATTTTCCCAGAAAAGTTACCCAAAACTAAAGTAAATAGCCTACCTGCTTGGATATTGACTGGTTTTACACAAACTCAGTGGTTTAAATCTTCATAATTTTAAAATGGCAAAGAAATCGAGGCTCAGCATCTCGTAAACAAGACAGAAATGATTGTTGTGTTCAAAATGGTCCTGCAGCTCCACAAAATGTTCCTGGTTCACACGGTGACTCCCCTGGATGTGTTCTCAGATGGTTTTCTGTGGAGGACAGACATGAATATAGTTTAGAGACCAAAATCTGGGATAGAGCACAGTTGTTTCAAGGAGGTGGGTGTGCTCAATTTCACATAATAATCATCGAAAACATTTTTTTTTTTAAATCTTTACTTCTCTTAGGTCACTTTTCAAGTTCTTGTCGTTCTTGATGAACTTTACTGCCACACTCTCTTTCATATGGATGTTTTGGCACCTAGCCACTTGAGCCCATGTTCCTTCTCCATCTTCCACAACAAATTTAGACTTTTTGCCTCGCAGAATATCACCAACGGAAACTGTGGAGAAACATGGAGAGAAAACATTTAGTCAAGATGAAAACATCAAACATAAACATCAGTTCTGTCCTCCCAAATTTCAGTATCTTAGAAACTTTGAATGTTGCATAAGACAATTAAAGCTGGAGTCAGCACTTAAAGAGCCACTACGCACTAACAAACACTAGACACAGTTACAAATGTCTCATTCCTTGTGAGAACAATGTCAGAAGCATATTACATGAGCTGTGGAGGAAAAAAACCAAACAGGGTTCACCTCCATACTGCTGCCCTGAACCCCTTCTACCACCACCTTTATTTCTTAAAACAATGATGATTACAAATTGTGAATTAAGTAAGATAAATAAAGCTGACATCTATAAGACTAGTTAATACTAAACATGGACTACAATGGTTGTATTCCTTGTGAGACAATGTCAGAAGTGTATTATGTGGGCTGTGGAGGAAAAGACCTGGACTGTAAATTTAGGTCTGTATGTCATAATCATCAAAATATCAAGAAATGAGGCTTGAAATATAGCACTCTGTATGTAATGAATCTAGATATTATAGGGGTTTCACTTTCTGAAAAAGAAACTTGCAAGACCCCGTAAAATCTACAACATTGACCTCAAAATAAAAGTACATTTAGTTATTTATTGACCCCCAAAATAAAGTCTTGACTTATACAAATAAATTCCTCACTATCACCTAATCATCACGATGGCCTTCTAGTCCTGTGTGATGTTTTGGTGTGCACACCAAATCCACACCCCAAACAGGCAAAACAACAACAACAACAACAAACACCAAGAAACCACAGTTAAACAAGATAAATATATCATGTTGAATTAGTAAATAAATTAAAAACCAAGAGCTAAAACGAAGGAGCTCCATCCTTACCTCACATGTAAACGAGAGCAACAATTAACGGACGGTGGGCGGGGCTGGTTATTTGAAACGGAGGTGCGTTCAAGGTATCCAGAGAAAGACGTAAAACGTTGTTCAGAAGACTCTTTGGCTTATTTTAATCCTCCTTATTTAACATAATTAATCCATAAAAGTACAAACGCTTAAATTGATAGTGTGTATTTGTGTTTGGTGATGAGCTATTTTGATGGGAAGTGGGTCATAGAACAAAACTGATCCTTAATCGTTGGAAATGTAAAACATCACTGACATTTGATGGAACAAATGCAGATCATGTCGGTGTCTATGAAATTATTTTATTTCTTATTTTATGTCTGTCTGTCATCATGTAGCAGAATAGACCAACTTGAGGAGAACATGTATTTGCAGGGCCAGCCTTTGATTTGACTTTTATCTTAAAGATTCTTCTATTCTTCCACATTATCTCCTTCACCACCACTTTCTCTTTCATATATGCAAAACAGAACCTACAAAAATCTGATTGGTGGAGAAACATTTTCACCTTTTGACAAAATGGTCTTCCGTATATTGTCAGGGTGAGAATATTTGTTCCATCCAAAGATGGCATCAGCTGGCATACAGGTGTGAACATGCAGGTAAATGGAGGGTAGACAAAGCTGTGGAGGTTTCTGAGTCAAGGCTGAGGTAGAAGGCTCTAGTGGGGCTCATAGCGACAGGCTGTGCAGGCATTGGCCACCTCCCAGCAACTAGGAGTGACAAGGGGAAAGGCAAAGAGCGGCAACATCCTGTTCAGGAGGAAGTGCAGGCAGGCGTAGGAGCCAGCAGGATGGTGGGAATGGGGCAACAAGGAGCGCAGACTAAATGGGAGAAGGTTCTTCAACGCAAGATCTCATGGTCTAACATGAGAAAAAGACCATCACATCTGAAACTAAGCTGCAGAAAGAGCCACAAGGTGTCTATGGATAAAGAGGGCAGATCCGTGGGCAAACGCTGCTGGGACACAGGCTGGGGTCTGATCAACCCCGGCCGTAGGTGCAGCCGTAGGTGCAGCCGTAGGTGCAGCCGTAGGTGCAGCCGTAGGTGCAGCCGTAGGTGCAGCCGTAGGTGCAGCCGTAGGTGCAGCCGTAGGTGCGATGGTGACACTGTCAGTGTCGATGTGTCAATTTAACATGAACATGAGGTTTCGTGGACTTCCGTGACAAGGTTTTCTATAATGTGGTGTGTTTCAGAATGTGATATGCAAATAAATGTGTCTTTATAATTTGCTCAACACGCAGCTGAAATACTTCGCCCCTTTACCTCCATCGAGATCTTGGAATCACGATGCGTAATGACGCACAGCTCCTGACTTCCCTCTTCCCTTTCCTCTGTGTTTCACTCATGAAGTGGAGCTGAGCGCACGCTGACGTGGTGAGTGTGAGTCCAAGAGGGTTCTATTCCCTGATTTATATCAAGCAATGACAATAAACTAGAGTTGGATGTACAAATGTGAGAACAGCCAGAATCTGTGGATGAAGAAAAAAGGGCTGTGCTGGTCTGTCCCGTCTCCCGACTTCCAGATGTGCGACAGATGCATCCATAGTTGCGATGGTGGTATAGTGGTGAGCATAGCTGCCTTCCAAGCAGTTGACCAGGGTTCGATTCCCGGCCATCGCATTCACAGTGTTTGTCCCTACATTCAGACAAACTACTTTTTCAAGGTCTTACTTGTGCCGTGTCATCAGCTGACTCACTGGATTCATCCCTGACTTCATCAATTAGTGACACCATCAAACAATAATGTTGACTGGCTCCTTCATCTGGCTCCTCTGTCATGGAGCCCATACTGCAGGCATCAAATGCTCATTTCTTTCTTTTAAAAATGCCTTTTCTTCATCCTCACTGTTTTCAGAGCAGTGCTGTGGTATCACTCTTCCCTCATCCTTCTTCATCTCTGCTGGACTGCTGCTACGATGATGGTAGCAGTCAGACAAACTGACAGACAAACAGACAAACAGCGGCACAAACATAACCTCCTTGGCGGAGGTAAAAAGACCTGAGGCCAAAAAGACAATAGAATGAGGAGACCTAAAGACAATAAGATAATACAGGCCTGAGTTAAAAGAGTAAAAAAGAATGAGTGAAAGGACAGACTAAAAAGGTGATTCTTGAGCCTCCCTTTGAGAACATCAACAGTCTCTGTGGTCCTGATTCCCTCTGGCAGGCTTTTCCAAAACTTTGGACCATAATGGCTAAATGCAGCCTCCCTGTTGGTTCTGGTTCAAACATTTGGAACAATTAATGGTCCTGTGTCACAGGACGTCAGGATCCGCAAGGACCGATATGATAAGAGCAGGACAGATAAATAAGATGGCCCAAGACCCTCAAGACATTTCAAAACGAATAAAAGCACCTGAAACACACAGGGAGCCAATGCAGTGATTCTGAAACTGGTGTAATGTGCTCCCGCCCTCTGGTCCTCATCAGCACACGAATGGCTGAGTTCTGGAGTAGCTGTAAGTTATGGATCCTCTTTTTGGGAAGACCAGAGAGCTGGGCATTACAATAATCTAACCTACAGGAGATAAAAGCATGCATCAGCACCTTCATGTTAGCCTGGGGGAGAAACGGGCAGACTCTGGTATTTAGAGTCAAAAATAAGGGCCAGGTTCTTAACAGATGTGCAGGTTTAACAAATTGAAGTTTTGGTAAAAGTTTCTTTCTCTTGCCTTCAGGACCAATAACTAAAACCTCTGTTTTGTCCTGGTTGAGCTGTACAAAGTACTCTGCCATCAATAACTTCATATCTAAAATAAAGTTTAAAGAGGAATCAATGGGCCCTGTGTCATCAGGAGACATGACAATGTAGAACCGTGTATCATCAGTGTAGCTGTGGAAGCTGATGCCCTGTCTCCTGATGACATCCCCAAGGAGTAGCATGTAAATATTCAAAATTATCGGACCTAAAATTGACCTTTGAGGCACCCCAAACGTCATTCATGGGTTCTGGAGGAACATGCATCTAAGCTTACAAAGAACCATGGTGTTTGTGAGATCGGAGTGAAACCAGTTAAGAACAGCACCAGAGAGGCCCACCAGGTCTGAGTCTGTTTAACAAGATGTGGTGATCTAGTGTATCTAAGATCCAGCACCACCAGGACTGTCAGTCTTTGTGAGTCAGTCTCAGGACTGTGGTTCATCCTAAAAGCAGCTAAATGGTTGAAAACCAGTTTTTCTCAAATCATACTCAAAAAGGGTAAGTTGGATACAGGTCTGTAGTTATTAAAAATGATGGGGTCTAAATTGCTCTTCTTCAGGGAGACAACTGGACCAAGTGTCCTTGCATCACCCAGAGCAAAACTCTCCAGTGTTTCCTCAGATAAAGGTGACTGTCCAGTCGTGTCAAAAGCTACATTCTGAAGTGATAAAAGACTGGATCGCAGAGACTGTGAAGGAACATGGGCTCAAGTGGCTAGGTGCCAAAACATCCATATGAAAGAGAGTGTGGCAGTAAAGTTCATCAAGAATGACAAGAACTTGAAAAGTGACCTAAAAGAAGTAAAGATTGTTGGATTGCAGTAGCTCCAGCCTACCATTTGCTAATCCGCGTGTTCGTTAAATGAAGATCTCGAGAAAATAACTGCCAATTTCAAAATGTATTTGACAATAGAACCAATTCAAGATACAAATATTACAGAGCTCCGGGCCAGTTCATATCCCTAGAATAACAGAGTTATCGTCAGGGCATGAAGTCTGACTGCCTAACTATCCCTCGACCCAGTCTTTTACACAACACAGATGTAAATTCAATGTCCTTGTAGTCCAAACCGGTTCTCTTGGTTCGATGATCTCGTCCTCTTCCTCCAATCCTGGTTGATGTTGGTGTCCGTCCTTCCTCCAGCGTCTCCCCCGATGGCCAGTTGAAGAGTTCATCTTCTCCCTGAAAGTAGATCTTACCACCCCCAGCGTGATGTCCCGCTTTCTAATGGATGATTTACCACCCACCACTTTGCTGGTTCCTGAGACCCCACTATCTAAACAACCGCATCCCGTCGTAAAACGTCCCTAATGTGTGTTACCATTAATAAATGAGTCCACCATGCCTAACTCCTAAGAGAAGACAGGAACAAATGGTAAAACTCATGTTAACAAGTTACAGACACTCTACAAGATTAAGAAAAATGTTTTTGATGATTATTTTCTGAAATTGAGCACACCCACCTCCTTGAAACAACTGTGCTCTATCCCAGATTTTGGTCTCTAAACTATATTCATGTCTGTCCTCCACAGAAAACCATCTGAGAACACATCCAGGGGAGTCACCGTGTGAACCAGGAACATTTTGTGGAGCTGCAGGACCATTTTGAACACAACAATCAGCTCTGTCTTGTTTACGAGATGCTGAGCCTCGATTTCTTTGCCATCTTAAAATTATGAAGATTTAAACCACTGAGTTTGTGTAAAACCAGTCAATATCCAAGCAGGTAGGCTATTTACTTTAGTTTTAGGTAACTTTTCTGGGAAAATAGTTTACAAGTGTTTAATGAAGCAATCACAAGGCATTCTAAAGTTTTCTGTTCTTCTTTTCTTCAGCTGTTTATGGCTCTAGCAGACTTAAAGAAATTGGGAATCCTGCACACTGACTTGAAACCAGACAACATTATGATAGTGAGGAAAAAATCGTTATGCTGCTATCGTGAATCAAAAAAAGTTTCCTCCCGACTCCAAAAATGTTGGTGTGATGAAGTGTGGTAAATTTTCTTCTTCTGGTGGTCGAGATGTGCTGAGCTGAAAGGAATCTTCTCGACATTGACTTGGATGTAAAGATGTTTATTGGAGAGAACAGTCAGGTATCAGTCAGACACTGCACTTTGTCCGAGGGAGGGTTCTTGGTCCTGATCTCCTCCTCCGTGCTTTTCTTCGGTAGCCTCTTTTATATGGTCAAGCAAACACATTCTTTTCTGATGACTCCATAGCACAGTATAACGAACCAAACGATATAGAGTCCAGTCTTTTAGAAGGAAGCCCAGGCACCTGTGGGTCCCTGCACTCCTCCACGGGAGTTTCTCTTCGGGAAATAACAAGACATGAATAACAATTGTACCATATTTAAGCTTAGCCTTAGTCAGCAGTTTTAAATATGATTTAATGTCACCCAGTCTGGCCCCTGGAATGAATCTAACGATGGTCGCTGGTTTCTCTAACTACATGTTCAACAAAATAGAGTCGCCAATGACCAGAGTTGGTTTTTCTGATCTGAGTCACCTCCAGAAGTCAGGATTAGTATCATTTTAATAGAACAGTTACATCACTGGACAATCACAAAGACACTTGGACAATTATTTATTTCTTTTTTTAATTAGTATTTAAAATCTATTGTTAAAATAAGAGGAGAGCTGGAGCTGAAGAAAAAAGAAAGACGTTGGACATCACTTAATCCAACAACTTAGAAACCTCCTCCAGAAGCCTTTCTTCTTCTTCTTCTTCTTCTTCTTGTGTTTTTCTGCATTGAGCTGTTGAAAAGAGAAATTAGTTTGAGTTTTCACATCCAAACCTTTAAAGTCTTCTGAGTAAAGGACTGAGAAATCAGAAGAACCAACAAATGTGCATCTTCTTACCTGCAGCTGCCCGATCTCCTCTCTCAGGTGCTCAGCCTCCCTCTTGCTCTCCTCCTCTTGCTGCTTGTTCAGGATGGTTTGTTCCTGTATTTTTTGCAGCAGCTCAAACTGGAGTTTGTTCCAGTTCTGAGCTCCGGTCTCCCAGTGCTCAGAGAGCTCAAACAGCTGCTTGTTCAGACTCTGGTCTTTTTCTTGGAGCTGCTGTCTCAGCCTCTCCTCTCTCTCCTTCTGCTCTTGTGTGTTCTTCTCTTCCTGCTCCAGCAGCTTCTGCTTGAAGTCTTCCTCCACCAGATCACAGTGCACTGAGGACACAATCACGCTGGTCCAACACTTAGCCAAAGAAGGCCACAAAGTTTCACAGTCCAAGATGCAATATGTGCAAACAGAAGTGACTTTTTTGGCCACAGAATCAGCAAAGACGGAAAGGCCCTCTCAGATAAAAATATCCAAGCCATCCTGTTAGGGTCTGGCGCACCTCCTCCCCCATAGGGGCACCGACGTGCCTTGGGACCTGCGGGAGCGCGCACACCTGATCTGCATCCCACCATTATCTCCTCTTCTTAAGGCCCGTCACCGACAGCAGAAGCTGCCGGGTCGTCCCTTTGCCTCCTGTCTCCGATCCTGTTTCCTGCTTGCCCTTGACTCTCCGCCTCAGCCTGCCTCCCGGTAACCCCGACTGACTCCCGTCTGCCCAGATCACCCCGCTCGTCGTTTGTTGATGCACCCTCGTGTTTGGACAATCGCCCCACTTGTCCGTTCCCTGGACATTCTGGTTCGCGGTGACGTATTGTGGGTTCTTTTGGTTTTTTCCCTGTTCGGATGATTTCTGTTGATCGTGTCTTTGTTCTGTTTTTCCCCGACACAGGTGATTTTGTGTTGACCTGAGAACCCTTTTTCCCTCCTGCACTGGAGCATTTTTGTGTTTTGGACATTTTCCGAAAATAAACTTGTTTTCTTCCCTCGCTACCCTGTGCCTGCGTTTGGGTCCTCAGTCAGAACCTAACAGAACAACCCGACCGGAAATGCACCCAGCAGGCACGCAGTGGATTCTGGCGGTGCGGGAGGCCGCCATCCGGCGTAACGATCAATCGCTCCTGGATCTTCACCAGAGCCTGGCCAAGCTCACACGTAGCATCGATACCTTCACGCAGAGCCACGGCCAGGCCCCCGGCCTTAGAACTGTAGGCGACCTACAAGGCCTGGATTTTCTCCAAGCTCCCGTCACCCCTGAATTGGGAGATAATTCAGCCAATGGCGGTGACAAGATGTCAGTGGAGAGTGAGTATTCAAAGCTTCCCCTGCAGGCATTAGAACCTACCAGCCACCAGAAGCTGACTCCATCTCAGGAGCTCACAGAGCAGTTGGAGAAGCATTCCCCTGGAGTGTTCACCCTACCTCCCCAGGACTTGATCACCTCAGTGGAGAGCTCCAAAGTTCAGCAGTCCAAAGCTGGGGGACCAACTGTTGTCCAGACCTGCAGAAGCAGGACATTTCAGCCAGCAGCTCCTTCTCCGTACCTGCCGATCCTCTGCCCCAGCAAGACTTTTTTCCCTGTTCAGGTGATTTCTGTTCATGTCTTCATTTTTTCCCCCCGAGACGAGTGATTTTGTGTTGGCCCGAGAACCCTTTTTCCCTCCTGCACCGGAGCGTTTTTTGTGTTTTGGACATTTTCTGAAAACTTGTTTTCTTCCCTCCCTACCCGGTGCCTGCGTTTGGGTCCTCGGTCAGAACCTAACACATCCAATGAGCACCAGGGTCCAATGGACGGCAGAGACCGAGGCCACCTTTTGCGGATCTCAAGCTTGCTCTACAGCAGTGCTTCTCAATAATTTTCTACTACACCCCCCCAACAAGAAAAAAAATAACCCTCCCATCACCACTCTCCGACGCGACTATAAATATCATTTGTCTATAAAATTATTAGAAGTACACCTCTGCATAACATTGTATACTTATTAACATAAAAGAAAACAGAGATTGAGTTCAACTTACAACAAAGAGTAACATTAACATTGTTTTTTAGTCTGTCACAGAAGAGATTTTAATTGCATTAATTTGCCTGAAATAAAAAAAATGCTTGTTTAAACTAAACATTTTTGGCCGACACTATTTGATGCGGAAAAATATAATAAATTCACTTCACAATATATAAAACACTTTAACTTACAAAAGTGAATAAATCAATTTGAGTTTTTTTTTCTTTTTTTTTTTTAAAATCAAAACAAAGTCAGGATTAAGGGCTACAATGAGCATGTTTTGCAGTGCACAGCTTTTCAAAGCAAGGTTTGAAGCATGATACTGCAACTCTCAGCTCCTGCTCAATGTTTAGCTGGGACCTATACTTGGTCTTTAGTGAGGTCCAAACTATTAAAGCATCTGAAAACAGCAACAAAGGAAACTCTTAACTCCCAGTAATCCACCATTTATGACTCTATTTAGGTTACATTCTGAAATGAGGACAGACTCTCTGAACATGTATTGTTTCAAGTTCTTTTTCTTTCAACAGAACTTTTCCTCATGATCTAACTTAACATTTGGTTTTTATTTCAAAGTCAGTTCATTTTCAGTCTCATTTAAACAGAAACGCATCTACATTTCTGCAAAACGAACCCATTTTCTTGAGTTTTAATCAGTATAACAAGTGTGTGTTTGTTTCTGAGTCCAAACGCTGCTGCTTGGGTGCACTTCTTCACTTTTGCCTCATTTGGGATGCAGTGTTCTATTGAATTAGAAGAACTAAAGACAGGAGCTGACGCTAGAGCACGCTGCAGCGTCACACCGCTGCATGTTGGGGACGGTCTGTGTTCATGTTCACACAGGTGTTTATTCACTGGTGGGACACTCAAACATGTTTGTGTGCCCTTTCCAGACGCTTGAGCATCCAGAAAAGTGACACTCAACAGTCAGTTGTGGGTTTAATTCCCCCTGAGAGTGGAACACACATCAGAATTAGAAGCAGACCCATGCATGCAGGTGTTGCATACAGATGTTTGAACAACCCCCCAAATCTACTAGGGTACTTCATCAAAGCAACACCAAAGCTAAAGCAAAAGAACAAAGTACATTAAAGCACAGTGTATCCTTATTATTAACTAATCCAATAAACATCTTTAATCCACTAGTTGTGGATCCATAAATTCAGATTTATCCAGGAGACAGAAACTCAAAACACAATGGACAGCAAAGTTCACATGGCAGGTGAGAGAAACAGTTCTGAGATCAATCAGAGGAAACAAGTGGCTTTACAACTGGGAGAGCAACGGCAGGTCCTAGAAGTTCTTGGAGAAGGAAACTTTGGGAAAGTTTTAAAGTGTCTCAACCTTGAAACAGGAAAGATCAAAGCTGTCAAGGTGATGAAGGACTGCGTTGATGTCATAGACATCACAAAACAAGAGATTAAAAACCTGCAATGGCTGCAGTCCCTGGATCCTGACACATCCAACTTGGTCAGATTTGTGTTGCAGAGACCATTAATTCATTCTGGTTCCCTTATTTTTAATAAGAGAAGAAGTGACCCAGAAGTTGTGTCGGTGCTGGAGCCAGAAAGTTTGAAAGAGAAGAAGAAAACAATAAAAATTGAATTAAATGGAATTTCTTTTGTTGTTTTTGTGGAGTAAATATTGTCAATCTTGTCCAATAACTTGTTGCTCCTTTTGTGGATAGGTACTTCATTTTTTAAGGGTATACACATACAAATACACACACACACACACACACACACACACACACACACACACACACACACACACACACACACACACACACACACACTAAATCTATTTAACCCAGGGGTGTCAAACTCAATTGCACAGGGGGCCAAAATCCAAAACACACTTGAGGTCGCGGGCCGAACAGGATAAACATTTATTGAACACACTAAAACTAGATGCTTTTGGAACATAAATATGAATAAAAACAGACAGGAATATTATTCTGAAATAAACTTAAACCTTAAATAACTTGTATTTAATATTTTGCTCTCCATAAAAAATTCTTTGTTATATTATATATATTTATTATACAAGTTAGAAATATGAACAACTTTACATTAAAATAACATTCAAATGCCTTTGCTCTTATGTCAATGTATATAAAAAAATAAACTTTTAAATATCCCAAAAGATTTTGATCTCCTTAAAATATCTTCTGTCAAAATTATAGTAGTTAGAAATATGAACATGCTGCAAAACCTGGAAATATACATAAAATGTGTGCTTTTCAGCAATAACAAATCAAATTTTTCACTTTTCTTTGCTCTTATGACTTATATCTGACCGCAGCCAGACACCGGACACACAGGTTTGCTGGCAATGTCAGTAAACATATAGTCAGCCTCCCACCGGTTATTAAAGGCTCTGGTTTCAGAAGCAACTTTTCTCTTCGGCATCGTGAAGGTTATCTGCGGCCAACGGCTGTCATCGCAATGACTTGATTGACACAGGAAGTGCGTGGCAAGGCAGCTGAAGCGTTTCATCATGGGATCTGTAGTTCTGTGCAGTAACATGTTACCAGCACTTCATATCGACGGGCCATTAATAACAAAAATGACATTAACAATGTTTTAATGCAGGTTATTTATGAGTACAATACATTCAAAAGTGACTCTCGGTGCAGTGAAGAGAGCTGTTGTGATAAGACAACAAGGAATTTAACATGAATACAATGATACACATAAAAATATAGACAAAAAAACCAAACAACTGTCCATAGACATTTAACACATGGAGGAAAGTGTCACAAATGGTCCAACTCTTTGTTTAAAGCAGACACATGTGGCCAGATGTGAGATGACCTTAGAGGATTGCTGGAGTGTGTTCTATTCTGTTGATGTGTATGTAAAAATTGATTTGGTACACATGCGAATTCTTGAGCAGAGCTGGTGCCTGATGAACAGATATGAACATATGTGCTCGTAGGTTTGACCAGAAAGAGGTCTGATCGATCAGTCACTGTCTGATGGGAAAAGGCTGGAGAACTCTGAGCTCCCCCCTGTTCTGGACATTCAAAAATAAAGAGTCCTGAAGCTGAAGAAATAAACTGGTGGAGGAGACGCTAGCGGTTGTTCTTTCATAGGTGTGATGTTCTCGGTTCTACTGACCAACACAGCTTTTCAAGGTTCAGGTTGGGGGGATCAAAGGTCCCCACATCAAATGTTCCTAGATCAAAGGTTCCAGGATGAAAGGTTCCCAGATCAAAGGTCCCTACATCAAAGTTTCCAAGATGAAAGGTTCCATGATGAAAGGTTCCCAAATCAATGTTTCCCGGATCAAAGGTCCCCACATCAAAGGTTCCAAGATGAAAGGGTCCATGATGAAAGGATCCGAGATCAAAGGTCCCCAGATCAAAGATTTCTAGATCAAAGGTTACCACATCAAAGGTTCCATGATGAAACGTTCACGGATCAAAGGTCATCAGATCAAACGTTACCATATCAAAGGCTACATGATGAAAGGTTCCCAGATCAAAGGTTCTTAGGCCAAAGGTTCCCACATCAAATGTTCCCAGATCAAAGTTTCTAAGATGAAAGGTTTCAAGATGAAAAGTTCCCAGATCAAAGGTCCCCAGATCATAGGTTCCCAAATCAAAGCTGCCCAGATCAAAGCTGCCCAAATCAAAGGCCCCCAGATCAAAGGTCCCCAGATCAAAGGTTCCAATATGAAAGTTTCCCAGATCAAAGGTCCCAAGATTAAAGCTTCTAGATCATAGCTCCCAGATCAAAGGTCCCCAGATCAAAGGTTCCCAGATCAAAGGTCACTAAATAAAAGATCCCCACATCAAAGGTTCAAAGATGAAAGGCCCCCAGACCAGAGATTCCAGGATGCAAGGTTCCCACATCAAAGGTCCTCAAATCAAAGGTCCCCGGATCAAATCCCCAGATCAAATTTTCCCAGATCAAAGGTTCCAAGATGAAAGTTTCCCAGATCAAAGGTTCCAGACCAAAGCTTCCAGATCAAAGCTCACAGATCAAAGCTCGCCAGTTAAAAATGTACCAAATCAAAGGTCCCCAGATCAAAGGTCACTAAATAAAAGATCCCCACATCAAAGGTTCCAAGTTGAAAGGCCCCCATATCAGAGATTCCACGATGCAAGGTTCACAGATTAAAGGTCCCCAGATCAAATGTCCCCAGATCAAAGGTACCCACATCAAAGGTTATAAGATGAAAGTTTCCATGATGAAAGGTTCCCAGATCAAATGTCCCCAGATCAAAGGTTCCAAGATGAAATTTTCCAAGATCAAAGGTTCCAAGATTAAATGTTCCATGATGAAAGGTTCCATGATGAAGGTTCTCAGATCAAAGGTTCTTTGATCAAAGGTACCCACATCAAAGGTTCCCGTATCAAAGGTACTCACATCAAAGGTACTCACATCAAAGGTTCCAAGATGAAAGGTTCCATGATGAAAGGTTCCCAGATCAAAGGTTCTTGGATCAAAGGTCACCACATAAAATGTTCCAAAATGAAAGGTTCCCAGATCAAAGGTTCCCAGATCAAAGGTTCCCAGATCAAAGGTTCCCGGATCAAAGGTCCCCACATTAAAGGTTACCATATCAAAGGTTCCATGATGAAAGGTTCCCAGATCAAAGGTTCTTGGATCAAAGGTCACCACATAAAATGTTCCAAAATGAAAGGTTCCCAGATCAAAGGTTCCCAGATCAAAGGTCCCCACATTAAAGGTTACCATATCAAAGGCTACATGACAAAAGGTTCCCAGATGAAAAGGTTCCTAGATCAAAGATTCCCACATCAAAGGTCCCCACATCAAAGGTTCTAAGATGAAATGTTGCAAGATAAAAAGTTACCAGATCATACGTCCCTGGGGCAAATGTCCCCAGATCAAAGCGCCACAGGATGTACTCGCCGCCTCTCCTCGACCGCCTCAACACCCGCTGTCAGGATCTGTTTGGGGGCGACGGTGGAGGAGAACTTCTGACCTCCCGCCGATTGGATGCCGTTTGGGTCCTGCCACAGTCACACCCAAACCTCCAGCTGCACCTGGGCGCGAAACCCACAACATTCGGTTCTTACCGCTTGGCCAGAATTGTGTAAATCAATATGACTACACTACTTACGGCCTCACTCTGAGACAATTCTGTCTGATCCTGGTTTGGCGACGGGGATGTGTCCTGCGTGGTGGACACTGGCTGGCCGCAGTGTTTGGAGTGGACAACAGGCTCTGGCACACTGGAGGATGCAGGCTCCTGCTGGTTGGTGGAAGCCACAGGCGACTCCTTTAGCAGCCGCTTGCATGCCTTAGCAGGCTTCTGCTGGCTAGTGGAAGCCACAGGCGACTCCTTTAGGAGCTGCTTCTGTGGCTTAGCAGGCTCCTGCTGGCTGGCCGACGCAGTTGCCAGTGGCGGTGGCGGTGGTAGCAGCTGCTGCTGCTGCTGCTGTTGTCCACTCTCATATGCCGTGAGAGATTCTGCCAGCAGAGAATCATCTGAATGCTCATCAACACCATGGGACCCTGAAGAGTGTGATGTGGAAGAAGGAGGGGCCACATCCTGACAGGGGAGTGAGTGAGGCAAATACAGGTGAGTGGCAGCTTTGCATTTGTTGTCACGTGTAAAGCTACACTTCATACCTCTTTTGAGAGAATGTATATCCGGGATCTCCTCAGGGATTTGGTGGTGATGTCGTCCTCTTTCATCAGGAGCCATTGCCTCACAGAAGAAGGAGCCTCCTGGGCCATTCATCGCTCTTGCTCCTTCCCAGCCTGCGGGTCAACCTGGTAATGTTTGTAGGCAGTAGACATTGTACCACTGCCACATTTCCTGGAAAGTAAAGGACTTGAACCTGCCCTGTCCATAAATGGCTCTGTCTACGTTCTCTTCCAGGTGGCAGGAGACTGGTGGGAACAGCTGCACATATTTCAGCAAGTTGTCCTTAACCAATTGCTCATTGACGGCACACCCCTCCTGGTGACAGCACTGCTTCCTGTGCCGGTGAAGGACACTGAAATTTTGTAGAGCATTGTTAGAAAATGAAAGAGTAAACCGCAAACGTTGCTTGGTTTGCCAAACTTACTACTTGATGTAGCTGATATCGTATTCCACCAGCCACTTAAAGGTATGCGCGTTGTACTTGCCAAACGTTATGAAAAGCTGACCCAGGTATTGGGCCTCAGTAGGGTTCTCCACCTTACATCTTGATTTTGCTTTAAATAATAATGACATGAACCAAGAAGTTTTAGAGCACAGACAACCACAAGGAATGTGCAAACACTCACTTTAATTGAAAAAAGCAAAAGTCTACCTTCTCCCAACGCTGTCTTAGGGTCCATGAGGTTGGAGTCAGCAGGGTGGGGGTTTGTTTTATCCCCTGCAGTGCTCTGGCCTCCTTGCTCTCAGCAGGCATTGCTGCCTGTCCTTTGTAACAGTGCTGTCCATAATACAAAACCCTGGCAACAAAGGATCCATCCTTTCTCTTCTTCTTTTAATATACAAGCAGAGACAAGCAGGCAGATACCATTGTTACTATTATGATGATGATGATGATGATTGTTATTATTATTATTATTATTATTATTATTATTATTATGTAATAAAGTAGTTGCACCAATGTAAGCAGGTAGCAAAATGCAACAAAAGCACAGGGCTCAGTCCTTGGACCCTTGCTATTCATCATCTATCTTCTTCTCCTTGGCGCCATCTTCCACAAATTCAACATCCAATATCACTGTTATGCAGTCGACACTCAACTGTACCTTTCTAGCTCGCCTAACTCCTCACTCCCACCCTCCTCCCTCCCCACCTGCTTAGCTGAAATCAAAGCCTGGTTCTCGTCCAACTTCCTTAAATTAAACAGTGATAAAACTGAAGTGCTCCTCGTAGGGACGAAATCATCACTCTCAAAAGTGGCCAGTTTCTCCATTCCCATTGACACTTCCTCGATCTTCCCCTCCCCTCAAGTTAAGAGTCTGGGTGTCATCCTTGACAGCACTCTCTCATTTAAATCCCACATCAGCCATACCACTCAGGCCGCCTACTTCCATCTCCGACAAATAAATCGACTCTGTCCCTCCCTCTCCCCCAACACCACCTCCATCCTCGTCCATAGTCTCGTCACCTCACGTTTAGATTACTGTAACTCCCTCCTCTTCAGTCTCCCTCAAAAATCTCTACACAAGCTACAACTGGTCCAAAATTCAGCTGCCCACATCATCACCAGAACCCAATCTTCCCATCACATCACCCCCATCCTACAACAACTCCACTGGCTTCCCATCACTTTCCGGATCCAGTCCAAAATCCTTCTACTCACCTTCAGAGCCATCCACAAACTCGCCCCTCCTTACCTGTCTGACCTCCTCCACATCGCCATGTCAGATCCTCCTCCTCCCCCAACCTCACTGTGCCCCTGCTCGCCTCAGGACCATGGGAGGCAGAGCTTTCAGTCGCTCCGCTCCTCACCTCCGGAACTCCTTACCACCAGACATTCGAAACACAGACACTCTCCCCGTATTTAAATCAAAACTCAAAACACACCTTTTTCGTCTGGCTTACTCACTACACCACCCTTAATTGTTTTCTTTGTTTATGTTTATGATTACATGCTGCTTGTTGATTTTATGTATGTATGTATGTATGTATGTATGTATGTATGTATGTATGTATGTATGTATGCATGTATGCATGTATGTATGTTTCTATCTAACAGACTGCACTATTTTCTCTCTCTCTCTCTTTCATTTTCTCTCCTGTCTCCTTTTTCTACTCCTCTACCCAGCCGACTACCAGTAGGATGGTTCCTCCTTGTAAGCCTGGTCAAGGTTTCTTCCTGTTAAAAGGGAGTTTTTCCTTGCCACTGTGCTTACCTGGAGGCTCGGGCTCTGGGTCTCTATCTCTGTAAAGCACCTACTGACTATTTTATTGTTGTAAATGGTGCTATTGTAATTGTTACTGAAGTCTTAACTATGTACCTGACCTTTGATTTTAAATTGTTTCACTGTTTCATAGATGTATTGGAAGTGTCCTTGGGTGTCTTGAAAGGTGCTTTGAAATAAAATGTATTATTATTATTTATTATTAAGAGAAGAGCTCAGTTGTGCTAAGGCTAAAGAGCACTTCTGGACAGACTCGAAAGTCATGCTGAGTTACATTAACAATGATTCAGGACGCTTTCACACATTCATAGCTAACAGGGTCCAGAAGATCCACAACAGTACTGACCCTCAGCAATGGCATTATGTGCCTAGGGAAAATAACCCGGCAGATGGAGCATCCCAGGGAAGAATGGTGAGTGAGCTGCTCGCCTCCGACTGGTTCTCCGGTCCGCAGTTCCTGTGGGAAGATGAAGTACTTACACCAGAAGAATGTGACATCAGATCTTGAGATTGGAGACCCAGAGATCAGAAAGGTTCAAGCACTGCAGACATCTGTATCACAGGCATCAGAGCCATGCAGCATCGCAGATCTTCTAGTCAAGATCTCATCATGGTCCAGAGCCTTCAAAGCAGTGGCCCGCCTCATCTGATGGACTAAGCAGATCAAGTCAAACATGCCTACCACAGTGAGTGAAAGGAAACATGCAGAATGTGTCATCATCAGAGATCTACAGAAACAAACATATGAAAAGGAAATGGAACAGTTAATGAAAGGAAATCAATTAACAAAGGCAACAAACTCTATGAACTTGATGTTTACATTGACACAGACAATGTAAAAGTCCTGAAGGTGGGAGGGAGGCTCCACAACTCGTCTCTCTTCGACTCCCTGAAATATCCCATGGCCATTCCTAAAGAGCATCACCTCACTAAGCTGATACTAGGCCACAACCATGAAATGACCAAACATCAAGGCAAGGGCTTTACAGCCAACCAAATCAGATCCAGTGGCTATTGGATACCGTGTCTTCATTCATTCACCAGTGCCTCACCTGTTGCAGACTAAGGGGGCCACCAGAGCTCTCACCTTCATTGATGTAGGATGGACTTTTTCGATCCATTCATGACCACCGAAGGAAGGAAACAACACAAACGGTACGGCCTACTCCCCACCTGCTTTTGTTCACGGGCCATTCATCTGGAAATGCTAGAGGACATGTCCACTGATGCATTCATCAACAACTTGAGATGCTTCATCTCCATTAGAGAGGCTGTCCATCTGTCTCAAAGGCAGTGTGACTTTGTGATGAACGGGTCCCACTTAAGTCATGCTGGTGGTGTGTGGGAGCATCAGATCAAAACCGTCAGAAGGGTCCTCAACTCCATACTGTCATTGGCCCACGGTAGACTCGGGAAGCTTTGATCTGGGGACCTTTGATCTGGGGACCTATGATCTGGAAACTTTTCATCTTAGAACCTTTGATGTGGGAACCTTTGATGTGGGGACCTTTGATGTGGCAATCTTTGATCGAGGAACCTTTGATCTTGGAACCTTTTGTCATGTAGCCTTTGATATGGTACGCGTTGATGTGGAGACCTTTGATCTGGGAAACTTTGATCTGGGAACTTTCATCATGGAACATTTTATCTTGGAACCTTTGATGTGGGGACCTTTGATCTGGGAACCTTTCATCATGGAACCTTTCATCTTGGAACCTTTGATGTGGGAACCTATGATCCAAGAACCTTTGATGTGGGAACCTTTCATCTTGGAACCTTTGATGTGGGAACCTTTGATCCAAGAACATTTGGTCTAGGAACCTTTCATCATGGATCCTTTGATCTTGGAACCTTTGATGTGGGTACCTTTGATCTGGGGACATTTGATCTTGGAAAATTTCATCTTGGAACCTTTGATCTGGGGACCTTTGCTCTGGGCAGCTTTGATCTGGGGACATTTGCTCCAGGGATGTATGATCTGGTAACTTTTCATCTTGCAACCGTTAATCTTAGAACCTTTGATTTGGGAACCTTTGATGTGGGGACCTTTGATCTGGGGACCTTTGATCTGGGAAACTTTCATCATGGAACCTTTCATTTTGGAACCTTTGATGTGGGGACCTTTGATCCAAGAACCTTTGATGTGGGAACCTTTCATCATGGAACCCTTTATGTGGGTACCTTTGATTTAGGTACCTTTGATGTGGGGACCTTTGATTTAGGTACCTTTGATGTGGGAACCTTTGATTTGGGAACCTTTCATCTGGCGACCTTTAATCTGGGAACTTTGCATCTTGGAATCTTTGATCTGGGGGCCTTTCATGTTGGAATCTTTGATGTGGGGATCTTTGATTTAGTGACCTTTGATCTGGGAACCTTTGATCTTGGAACCTTTGATCTGGTAAAATTTTAACTGGGCACCTTTGATCTGGGCACCTTTGATTTGGGAATCTATGATCTGGGGACCTTTGATCTGTGATCCTGTGATGTGGGGACTTTTGATCGAGGAGTCTTTGATCTTGGAACCTTTGATCTTCAATTCTTTCATCTTGGAACCTTTGATCTGGGAAACTTTGATCTGGGGACCTTTGATCTGGGGACCTTTGCTCCAGGGACCTATGATCTGGAAACTTTTCATCTTAGAACTTTTGATCTGGGAACCTTTGATGTGGGGACCTTTGATGTGGCAATCTTTGATCTGGGAACCTTTGATCTGGGAACCTTTCATCATGGAACATTTCATCTTGGAACCTTTGATCTGGGAACCTTTGATCTGGGAACCTTTCATCTTGGAACCTTTGATGTGGTGACCTTTGATGTGGTGACCTTTGATCCAAGAACCTTTGATCTGGGAACCTTTCATCATGGAACCTTTCATCATGGAACCTTTCATCTTGGAAACTTTGATGTGGGTACCTTTGATCCAAGAACCTTTGATCTGGGAAAATTTGATCTGGGATTTGATCCGCGGACCTTCGATCTGAGGACCTTTGATGTGGGGACCTTTGATCTCAGATCCTTTCATCATGGAACCTTTCATCTTAGAAACTTTGATCTGGGAACTTTTCATCATGTAGCCTTTGATATGGTAACATTTGATCTGATGACCTTTGATCCTTGAACGTTTCATCATGGAACCTTTGATGTGGTAACCTTTGATCTAGAAATCTTTGATGTGGGGACCTTTGATCTGGGGATCTTTGATCTCGGATCCTTTCATCATGGAACCTTTCATCTTGGAACCTTTGATGTAGGGACGTTTCATCAAAGAACCTTTGATCTGGGAACCTTCATCATGGAACCTTTCACCATGGAACCTTTAATCTTGGAACCTTTCACCATGGAACCTTCAATCTTGGAACCTTTGATCTTGGAAAATTTCATTTTGGAACCTTTGATCTGGGGAGATTTTATCTGGGACCCTTTCATCATGGATCCTTTCATCTTGGAACCTTTGATGTGGGTACCTTTGATCTGGGAACCTTTCATCATGGATCCTTTCATCTTGGAACCTTTGATGTGGGTACCTTTGATCTGGGTAACGTTTGATCTGATGACCTTTGATCCGTGGACGTTTCATCATGGAACCTTTGATGTGGTAACCTTTGATCTACAAATCTTTGATCTGGGGGCCTTTGATCTGGGGACCTTTGATCTCAGTTCCTTTCATCATGGAACCTTTCATCTTGGAACCTTTGATGTGGGGACCTTTGATCCGGGAACCTTTGATTTGGGAACCTTTCATCATGGAACCTTTCATCTTGGAACCTTTGATGTAGGGACGTTTGATCCAGGAACATTTGATGTGGGTACCTTTGATCTGGGAACCTTTCATCCTGGAACCTTTGATCTAGGAACATTTGATGTGGGGACCTTTGATCCCGAAAAAGAAATAAATAATTGTCCAAGTGTCTTTGTGATTGTCCAGTGATGTAACTGTTCTATTAAAATGATACTAATACTGACTTCTGGAGGTGACTCAGATCAGAAAAACCAACTCTGGTCATTGGCGACTCTATTTTGTTGAACATGTAGTTAGAGAAACCAGCGACCATCGTTAGATTCATTCCAGGGGCCAGACTGGGTGACATTAAATCATATTTAAAACTGCTGACTAAGGCTAAGCTTAAATATGGTACAATTGTTATTCATGTCTTGTTATTTCCCGAAGAGAAACTCCCGTGGAGGAGTGCAGGGACCCACAGGTGCCTGGGCTTCCTTCTAAAAGACTGGACTCTATATCGTTTGGTTCGTTATACTGTGCTATGGAGTCATCAGAAAAGAATGTGTTTGCTTGACCATATAAAAGAGGCTACCGAAGAAAGCACGGAGGAGGAGATCGTCACCATCAGGACCAAGAACCCTCCCTCGGACAAAGTGCAGTGTCCAACTGATACCTGACTGATCTCTCCAATAAACATCTTTACATCCAAGTCAATGTCGAGAAGATTCCTTTCAGCTCAGCACATCTCGACCACCAGAAGAAGAAAATTTACCACACCTCATCACACCAACATTTTTGGAGTCACCACGGGAGGAAATTGTTTTTGATTCACGATAGCAGCATAACTAGATTTTTTCCTCACTATCATAATGTTGTCTGGTTTCAAGTCAGTGTGCAGGATTCCTAATTTCTTTAAGTCTGCTAGAGCCATAAACAGCTGAAAGAAAAGAAGAACAGGAAAATTTTAGAATGCCTTGTGATTGCTTCATTAAACACTTGTAAACTATTTTCCCAGAAAAGTTACCTAAAACTAAAGTAAATAGCCTACCTGCTTGGATATTGACTGGTTTTACACAAACTCAGTGGTTTAAATCTTCATAATTTTAAAATGGCAAAGAAATCGAGGCTCAGCATCTTGTAAACAAGACAGAGCTGATTGTTGTGTTCAAAATGGTCCTGCAGCTCCACAAAATGTTCCTGGTTCACACGGTGACTCCCCTGGATGTGTTCTCAGATGGTTTTCTGTGGAGGACAGACATGAATATAGTTTAGAGACCAAAATCTGGGATAGAGCACAGTTGTTTCAAGGAGGTGGGTGTACCATTTTTTTTAAAAATCTTTACTTCTTTTAGGTCACTTTTCAAGTTCTTGTCATTCTTGATGAACTTTACTGCCACACTCTCTTTCATATGGATGTTTTGGCACCTAGCCACTTGAGCCCATGTTCCTTCACAGTCTCTGCAATCCAGTCTTTTATCACTTCAGAATGTAGCTTTTGACACGACTGGACAGTCACCTTTATCTGAGGAAACACTGGAGAGTTTTGCTCTGGGTGATGCAAGGACACTTGGTCCAGTTGTCTCCCTGAAGAAGAGCAATTTAGACCCCATCATTTTTAATAACTACAGACCTGTATCCAACTTACCCTTTTTGAGTATGATTTGAGAAAAACTGGTTTTCAACCATTTAGCTGCTTTTAGGATGAACCACAGTCCTGAGACTGACTCACAAAGACTGACAGTCCTGGTGGTGCTGGATCTTAGATACACTAGATCACCACATCTTGTTAAACAGACTCAGACCTGGTGGGCCTCTCTGGTGCTGTTCTTAACTGGTTTCACTCCGATCTCACAAACACCATGGTTCTTTGTAAGCTTAGATGCATGTTCCTCCAGAACCCATGAATGACGTTTGGGGTGCCTCAAAGGTCAATTTTAGGTCCGATAATTTTGAATATTTACATGCTACTCCTTGGGGATGTCATCAGGAGACAGGGCATCAGCTTCCACAGCTACACTGATGATACATGGTTCTACATTGTCATGTCTCCTGATGACACAGGGCCCATTGATTCCTCTTTAAACTTTATTTTAGATATGAAGTTATTGATGGCAGAGTACTTTGTACAGCTCAACCAGGACAAAACAGAGGTTTTAGTTATTGGTCCTGAAGGCAAGAGAAAGAAACTTTTACCAAAACTTCAATTTGTTAAACCTGCACATCTGTTAAGAACCTGGCCCTTATTTTTGACTCTAAATACCAGAGTCTGCCCGTTTCTCCCCCAGGCTAACATAAAGGTGCTGATGCATGCTTTTATCTCCTGTAGGTTAGATTATTGTAATGCCCTGCTCTCTGGTCTTCCCAAAAAGAGGATCCATAACTTACAGCTACTCCAGAACTCAGCCATTCGTGTGCTGATGAGGACCAGAGGGCGGGAGCACATTACACCAGTTTCAGAATCACTGCATTGGCTCCCTGTGTGTTTCAGGTGCTTTTATTCGTTTTGAAATGTCTTGAGGGTCTTGCGCCATCTTATTTATCTGTCCTGCTCTTATCATATCGGTCCTTGCGGATCCTGACGTCCTGTGACACAGGACCATTAATTGTTCCAAATGTTTGAACCAGAACCAACAGGGAGGCTGCATTTAGCCATTATGGTCCAAAGTTTTGGAAAAGCCTGCCAGAGGGAATCAGGACCACAGAGACTGTTGATGTTCTTAAAGGGAGGCTCAAGAATCACCTTTTTAGTCTGTCCTTTCACTCATTCTTTTTTACTCTTTTAACTCAGGCCTGTATTATCTTATTGTCTTTAGGTCTCCTCATTCTATTGTCTTTTTGGCCTCAGGTCTTTTTACCTCCGCCAAGGTTATGTTTGTGCCGCTGTTTGTCTGTTTGTCTGTCTGTTTGTCTGACTGCTACCATCATCGTAGCAGCAGTCCAGCAGAGATGAAGAAGGATGAGGGAAGAGCGATACCACAGCACTGCTCTGAAAACAGTGAGGATGAAGAAAAGGCATTTTTAAAAGAAAGAAATGAGCTTTTGATGCCTGCAGTATGGGCTCCATGACAGAGGAGCCAGATGAAGGAGCCAGTCAACATTATTGTTTCATGGTGTTACTAATTGATGAAGTCAACGATGAATCCAGTGAGTCAGCTGATGACACGGCACAAGTAAGACCTTGAAAAAGTAGTTTGTCTGAATGTAGGGACAAACACTGTGAATGCGATGGCAGACTCAATGATGAATTGGAGCAGATAAAAAATGAAGCTGATTTATTCTGATCATGAGAAAGATACACAAGACAATTAGAGTCAGGTGTGGAAGAATAGATGTAGAAGTTCTCATTTTTGTCATTTCATTCATCTTTTCTGGTTGATGTAATCTCATTTAGCTGTTATCTTTCCAAATCAACCAATATTAATAATCAAAGACATTAAAGATCAAAGTTACCAGAAGAGTATTTTTTTTCAAAGATAAAATGTTTTAGGAATATAAAATGAAAGTAAATTTAAAATTCAACACAGATTATTGCTATAAGGGGGAGTAGTAATAAACTAAATTATTAGTTTACTAACAGTTTCAACAGCATTCAAACAGCAAAATGGCCGAGCATATAATGAAGAGTGGGGGATATTCACCCCAGCATACGGGAGACCATGCTAACGTATTTGGAAAAGACCTTGAAATAGTAAGTACTTTAGGAGAAGGCAGTTTTGGTGTAGTTTTCAAGTGTTTCAACTTGAAGACACAAGAGATGGTGGCTGTTAAGGTCATTGAAGAAGAAGAAGAAGATATTGCCAACCATGAAATCTGCATCCTAACTCATCTGAGATGTCTGGATCCTGACAGAAGCAACATTATCAGATTTAACAGCCATTTCATCCAAAACAATAACATCTGTCTGAGCTTTGAGCTGTTGGATATGGATCTGGATAGTTATGTTTCAGCAGTAAATCACAAGTCAAAGAAGAGTGGACTTCCTTTGTCAGAGGTCAGAGTCATCACAGAGCAAATGGCCATGGCTCTTCAAGAGCTGAACTCAAATGGAATTGTCCATGGAGATATCAAACCAGGAAATATTATGATTGTGGACAGACATCAGCAGCCATTAAGAGTGAAGCTGGTAGATTTTGGTGGAGCACAGTTTATTTCTGATTTTGATGATACAACCTTTGTGGTCACCTTTTGCTACAGTTCACCAGAGGTGCTGCTGAGGTCCTCAGTTAATGAGGCTGCTGATGTGTGGTCCTTAGGGGTCACTTTACTGGAATTGGCTCTTGGAGATTATGTTTTTGTAAACAATGAAAAATATGATGTTCTCAAGTGCATTATCAAACTTTTTGGGCAGCCACCAGACTATGTACTGAACACAGGGGTCCACACACAGTGCATGTTCAAGTTGAACAGTGAGCAACGATGGAGTCTTAAACCAGAAGAGCAGTTCCGCAGGGAACAGAACTCGTTCCCTTCCCTGACTCCCAATCATTTTGAATGCTTCAAGGACATCATGAATGCATTTCTACCCAAAAATGAAGAGCTCACTGATGTGATGCTGTTTTTACAGCTGATCCTGACGATGCTGGATGTTGACCCAGAGAATCGTATCACGCCTCTGGAGATTCTGCAGCATCCATTCCTTGATGTTACAGGAGAAAAAGCAAATCTAGCAACTGCAGAAATTGAGAAATTACTAGGCTTATTTAGTAAGGAGAAAGATACTTCTCAGCAGATCAACCATTTCTCTGCCTCAGAAGATGAGAACATAAAGGACGAGTATGTAGATGATCAGATAGAGAGCTCAGATTATTATATTTCTGCAGATATCAGATTAGTGAGCCATGACATGCTGCTAGAGCCTTCTTCTGATATTGATTCCTTGTCACCTGTGGTACACCAGAGACCAAAAAAGGTTAAAGCGACCCTGCAGGAGAACCCTGGAGAAGGTGACATAGAGAACCATGATGTACCACTGGAGCCTTCTGCTGATGTTGATTCCTCATCAGCTGTGGTACCCAGCAAAAACAGTAAATCCTTGTTGAAGACAGAAACCACCAAGAAAGATTACTCTGAATATTTCTACACTGGTCTTTCTGATACTTCTCTTGATATGTTTCTTGAAAGTCCTGTATTATTGTTCAAGAGAGAAAATCTTTCCAGTGATGAATATTCATACACTATGTCCTCTGACAATGACAGGTCTATGGAAGAGAAGGACAAAGAGTCAAAATCTGTGGATTCCATGAAGGACGAAGACAAAGATTATTCTGAAGATTTATCCAGTGATCTTTCTGATGCAGATATTTCCCTTGAAAGCAAGTCTACAGAAGAGAAGGACAAAGAGTCCAAATCTGTGGATTCCACAAAGGATGAAGAGAAAGATCACTCTGAATATTTCTACAGTGATATTTCTGATAGTTCTCTTGACATGTCTTTTGAAAGTGCTGTATCATTTCTCAAGAGAAAAAATCTTTCCAGTGATGAATATTCAGACACTATGTCCTCTGACAATGACAAATCTATAGAAGAGAAGGACAAAGAGTCAAAATCTGTGGATTTCACGAAGGATGAAGAGAAAGATTATTCTGAATATTTCTACAGGGATATTTCTGATACTTGTCTTGATATGTCTCTTGAAAGTGCTGCATCATTGTTCAAGGTAGAAAATGTTTCCAGCGAGGATTATTCAGACTCTACATCCTCTGACAGTGACAGTTCATCAGAAGATCTTTCCAGTGATGAATATTCAGACACTACGTCCTCTGACAATGACAGTTCATCAGAAGATCTTTCCAGTGATGAATATTCAGACACTTCGTCCTCTGACAATGACAGTTCATCAGAAGATCTTTCCAGTGATGAATATTCAGACACTTCATCCTCTGACAATGACAGTTCATCAGAAGATCTTTCCAGTGATGAATATTCAGACACTTCGTCCTATGACAGTGAAAGTTCATCAGAAGATCTTTCCTGTGATGACAGCAGTGATGACTCCACCTTTGAAAACAGCAGCTCAAAAGAGAAAAGCTCGTTTTGGGGTAAAATCTGCAACTGGTTTGGCAGAGTCTTTAGATGGGTGAAGCAAGCCTTCTCTTTCCAAGGCAAGAAGGAGGATTAAAGAAAGAACAGTAAATATTTGAAACTGTAGTCACTATTGGTGGTTTCACAATCATGTGACAGAATGAATATCCAATGAATCATCTGCATTGTTCTATTCTAAGATAGAAACTGTTCAACAAAAATATTGAAAATATTAATAAAAAACATTTACATCACAAAGCATGTCCAAAGTCTGCAGCCTCTGTCATAAAATCTATTAATAGTGGCCCACCAGCACTGTTGGCCACATTAAAAAATACATGTGTAGTAAAAGAGCCTTTTTATATTTCAGCAGAGGGTGGCAGTAGTCCTCTGGACACCCTCCTGTGGTAACTTTGTCTGCATCTATTTTTAGCCCATTTAGAAAATGATGACTATCACTAAAATAATGAAAGTTGAAGGCAAGGTTTCCAGAACAAGTGGAAATTGGAGTATGTTCTTTTACTGAGGGCAAATTTATTAAAGACTGTGTGATGAAAATGGTTGAGAAGATTTGTCCTGAGAAAAAACAAGAGTTTGCCCAACACTTTTTTCCTTTCCTTTCTCCATGGACCAGAATGACGCTCCAGACCACATAGTGTTGGAGCTCATTGAGCAAAAAGTTACACAGAAACTCCCTCATTATTTCTTAAAAAAAACAGAATAACCCAAAACAGGCTCAATTAAAGGATATCTGATGAAATGATTCAACTGTTTAAATTAAAAATTATATCCTACATATTAACATATTATTAATGTGTATTTACATATTAACAGGATACTTTATAACAGCCGACCCCTAAAGAGCATGGCATTTTGAAACAACATAAATTTTCACAACAAGAGTGCTTTATCCAGGATTATCCTCAGGAAGAGCCGACAACTGGACCAGCCGAGCTACCGGTCTCAGGTGAGTCTTCTCGTCAACTGTGACCTCAGTTATTCATATACATCCATCAGCATTCAGCTTGACCACCCTCCCAATAGGACAGAGAGCACGTGGAAGCTGGGGCGGCCATGCACATGTTGATGGAGAGACTGAGTCAGTGTGGAGTCCTCCTGCCTACTACCCAGCACAGGAGCAGTTGCTGACTGAAGCTTTAACTTGCCTTTTGCTACAGTTCACCAGAGGTGCTGCTGAGGTCCTCAGTTAATGAGGCTGCTTATGTGTGGTCCTTAGGGGTCACTTTACTGGAATTGGCTCTAGGAGATGATCTTTTTGTAAACAATGAAAAATATGATGTTCTCAAGTGCATTATCAAACTTTATGGGCAGCCACCAGACTATGTACTGAACACAGGGGTCCACACACAGTGCATGTTCAAGTTGAACAGTGAGCAACGATGGAGTCTAAAACCAGAAGAGCAGTTCTGCAGGGAACAGAACTCGTTCCCTTCCCTGACTCCCAATCATTTTGAAAGCTTCAAGGACATCATGAATGCATTTCTACCCAAAAATGAAGAGCTCACTGATGTGATGCTGTTTTTACAACTGATCCTGACGATGCTGGATGTTGACCCAGAGAATCGTATCAAGCCTCTGGAGATTCTGCAGCAGTCGTATTTGCTTGACCACCCTCCCTATAGGACAGAGAGCACGTGGAAGTTGAGGATCAACAATCATCACAACTGTGTCCAGAAGGAGATTATCTGTATGTTGGCGCCACCTCTGGCGAGTCTGAAGAGTGGGTAAGTAGTTTCTGATTAACTGTGTCCAGAAGTGGTCTGCATCCTCTGGCAATGATGCCAGCTCCTCCCTGTGAGTGTGTCAGGAGCACAGGCGACTTGTGGGAGAGAGGCATCCCACAACCCCATCAACAATATGCTCGACCCAGTCACTGGGTCTGGATCAGCCACATCTGAAGATACGTATCCTAAAGGCTTAGCGTTGAGGATGCCTTCCACCTTGATGAGGAGCGTGAGCAGAACCTCTCCTTGGAGCACTTGAGCACCTATGACCACTTGCAAAGATCTCTTGACTGATTGAATCTCTCACTGCCAGGCACCATCAAAGTGGGGAGATGCTGGTGGGTTGAAACAGAACTTCATCTTCATTCTTTCCTGCAACTGCGACTCATTCTGCTCCTTCCCTGCCCCTCTGAAGTCAGTCCCCTGGTCAGAGAGGACCTCAACATGGATGCCTCTCTCTGCTCTGAACCTCCTCAGGGCTACAAGGAAAATGTCTGAGTCGAGGCTGGTGAGCAGATCCAGATGTATACATCGCATCGTTAGACATTTGAACATAATCTCTCAGAGCTTTTCATTTCGCCTTCCAGCCTTCACCATGTGCGTCCTGAAGCAGTCCATGCCCGTTGAGAAGAATGGAGACTTGAGCACCCGCAGACGGGCAGAAGGCACATCTGCTATCCTTGGCACCTCTGGCTTCCCTCTCCACTGCATACAACCAACACAAGCTCTGATACTTCTTAACACCCTGTCAGGCCCAGAATGATGTAGTTGAGCATCCATCTCTTTGATGAGGAGCTTGGTAACTGTATGATGTGGATCCAGCAGTATTGGGTGAATGTCAGTGGGGCTAGAGCTGTCTAAGCCACGCAGGCGTCCTCCAGCATGTATGAGACTCATTGTGGGGTCTAATTCCAGTGGAGCGTACTCAGCCTACTGCTGGGCGGCATGGGCTTTCTGGCTCTGAGGCATCTGACTTCCTCAGAGAAGCAGTCTGCTTGGCTGGACTTCAGCAGGGGGACTTCTGCATCTCGAAGATCACAGAGAGGCGAAGCAGAGTCAGTCGCCGCCCCATGAAGAGACTGCTGAGTAGCCTTGACCAGCTCCCTCCAGCTGCTGAACTGAGTGATGTCTGGTGTCTTGTGTGGTGAGGTTGTTTGTGTGAGGCGCAAAAAGCACTCTGTTTTAATTCACTACTGTCCTCTGGCTCTGTGATGCTGGGACGTGATGGCCCTCTGGTGGATGTTGAAGAAATGCTGGGCCCTGGATCCACTGACTTGGTGCCACCAGCTCAGCTAAAGTCTTGCCACATGTGAGATCATGGGTGGATCTGTTAGCTGTATCCACATACTGCCAGCTGTGTGAGGATGTCAACTCAAGGATCTCAGAGACCTGGGTTCCCAGGAAGACCTTGAACCTACAGGACTGAGATTCTGGAGTCAGACCAGAAGAATCATGCAGCACTCTCAGATGGATCTCTTGACATTCACTACACAGTTTCTTTCAGGTGCAGCTCTCTTGGTCGTGGTTAGTACGGCCACAGTTGTGACAGCGCTTGAGCGTTGACTAACGTGTGGACTCTGGCACAAGTAGTGCTCTGTACTCTTACAGAAGAGACACATCCTTTTATAGCTTGGCTGCGTGGCCGAAGCATCTCAGCTGGTTCAGACTGGTCTTCGCCCTCATAAACAGAGACAGGCTGAGCCCGAGACCAAGGAGGAGTGTCAGGCCTGTCCCTGTTGTCAGACTGTGCTCCTTCAGGTCGATGGCACTGGCCCATTTTTGAGGACAGTCTCTGAGCTTCTGCCTTCACCTGGAGCCACTCTGTGAGGTCTCTGAGGTCGTTTGGCTTTAGGCTGCTGGTGCTGAGGAGCCTGAACCTGCAGATGCTCCACGAAGAGTTAGCTAAGTGGCAGGTCAACGTGGCCAGTAGACATCACTTCCATCCTATTTAGCCCTTCCAATGAGGTTAGCATCCCCAGCAGCAGATCAATGTTGGGGCGAATCTCTTCAAGGTTTTGGGGTCTCCCCATTTAAGATCAGGGCAGTTCAAGGGGGCTGCAATCTCACTTTGCTCCAGCTGATGCAGCTGTCCGTACTGTCTCTGCAAGGCTTGCATGGTGGCGCTGTAGCGTTGTACATAATGTCTGCATGACAGAGCCATTAGCTTGGCTTCGTCCAGGACCGAGCGTTCCATAAGCTCACGGTATTTGTAACGTTCAGAAAGTTCAGTGAGTGGATCGGGCAGATGGTCCAGTGCCACTTTTAAACCAGCAAACTCTCTCTCTCACTGTCATGTATGGAGGCAGTGCAGGCACCAGAACTGGCTGTGTGGGGGTGGTCAGTGTGTGGTCCTGAGCTGGTGTTTACTGGGACTGGGGGCTGTGCTGAACCTGTTGCAAGGTGAACCCAGGTGAGGCAGCCACCAGCTGACAGGCTGGCTGAGTTGAGGGGGGCAGACAGAGGCTGGTAAATGTGCAGATGTTGCCTCTGTTGTGGCGGGGGCCACTGCTATATTGGCTGTGTAGAGATGGTTGGTGGAGGCTGATAGACGCTCCCGGGGGGACGGCGGGGCTGTAGGCCGATGGACTGGTAGCTGGCTGAGTGGTAGGTGTAACAGGTAACTGGTGCAGAATATGGAGCTGTTGCTACTTGGGGCGGTGGATCCACCGGCTGTGCTGACATGAGTGGAGGGTGACGCTGCGCTGGTGCTGCATTTACTGGTGTTGCCTGCATGGGCAGGTGTTGTAGCTGTGCAGCTGGTGTCACCCTGTTGTGTACGTTGTTAACCATCGGCGTAGGGGGCTGCCTAGACTGGTGGCCAGAGGAAGCTGATATCTGGGTGCTTGTATAGATCACTGCTCGTGCTGCTTGAGCTCCAGGCTGTAGCACGGCCACATTCCTTGTAGTGGGGGCTGGGGCGGCCGTGCACATGTTGATGGAGAGACTGAGTCAGTGTGGAGTCCTCCTGCCTACTACCCAGCACAGGAGCCGTTGCTGACTGAAGCTTTAATGCTGCACAGGTGATACGTGGCCGTGGAGACAGCGGGGGCTCACGTTGAGACAGCGTGGCTGGTCCAAGCTGAAGGTTGGATGTCTGTGGCAGAGGGGGGCTGTGAACCAGCTGAGAGCCTGTCCAGGATGGCTGCTATAGCGGGATGCTCATGTTGAGATTGGCTGATGTCTGGAGGATTGGGGAACCCTGGCTGATAACTCTGCTCTGTGGGGGCCGCTGCTGGGGGCTCATATGGCTTCCTAGCTAACTGACTCTCCACCGTGTATATCCAAGTCTCCACCGTGTATGTCCAAGTCTCCACCGTGTATGTCCAAGTCTCCACCGTGTATGTCCAAGTCTCCGCTCCGGAAGCTGCTCCGCCATGAGAACAGCCTCCATCTGAAGGCTGAGGGACTGTGGAAGGCTGACCTTGGAGCTTTCTACCTGAGCTGGAAGCTGTCGCTGTCTCGCTCCCACAGCGTCGCCATTCGCGGCCGTTAATATCCGTTGGTCCATTTCTCCGTCGCGAGTGAAGAAATCCGGCTGGAAGGACCAATATTAAAGAACCGGGGGGGACATGACCGTGCTGGGGACACTCAGCGTCCTCCGATCAGGGAATAAAGACACCGTGTTGACGTTTTCAATTTCTCTTTCTGAACCTTTTTGCGGCAGGTAAATAAACAGACCACCGATCAGCTGATTCTAGGACCCCAAAGACCGTGAAATAGCTGCCCTGGAAACGCCTGATCCAAAACAGGCTCCGCTAAAGTTACTATTATGGGATTAAATCAGAAATCATCATAGTGTATATACTATATTACTTTTATATTTACTACTTTTAAAAGTCAAGTATTTGTCAATACCTGTCAGAACTCTGGCTGCAGCATTTTGGATCAACTGGAGGCATCTTAAAGAGTTGTTTGGGCACCCTGATAATAAAGAATTACAATAGTCCAGCCTGGAAGTAACAAAAGCATGAATTAACTTTTCAGTATCATGCCGCAACAGTAGCTTCCTGATTTTTCTGATGTTCCTCAGAAGAAAAAGGCACTTCTCGAGACTAATTTGATGTGTGATTTAAAGGAGAGATTTTGATCGAAAGTTACTCCTAGTTTCCTCACAGAGAGATTAGATTCTAAGGAGATACCATCTAGTGTGATAATGTGATCAAACCTATCCCTTAGAGGTTCAGGACCAGTTTTTCCTGGGTTAAGGAGGAGGAAATTTGAAGACATCCAGGAATTTATGTCTTTAAGACAGGTCTGGAGCTTCACTAACTTCTCTGTCTCCTCTTGTTTCATGGATAAATAAAGCTGTGTGTCATCAGCATAACAATGAAAATTTATCCCGTGCTGCCGAATAATGTTCCCTAAGGGAAGCATGTACAAGGTGAAGAGGATTGGTCCAAGTACAGAACCTTGAGGGACTCCGTGGCTAACCCTACTGTATGAAGAGGAAACACCATGGACATGAGCAAACTGGTATCTATCAGATAAATATGATCTAAACCAGTCTACTGCTGTCCCTTTAATCCCAATCATATATTTCAGTCTCTGTAACAGGATGCTGTGATCAATTGTATCAAAAGCAGTACTGAGGTCCAGCAGAACCAGCTTGAGACCAGCCCATGATCTGAAGCTATGAGAAGATCATTAGTAACTTTAAGAAGTGCTGTTTCTGTGCTGTGGTGAGCTCTAAAATCTGACTGAAACATCTCAAGCAGGCTGTTTCTCTGCAGGTGCTCAAGTAACTGAGTCACCACCACCTACTAAAAGCGCCTCCGATGAGGGATGAAACAAAATTCCATAAACTTGCAAAACACTAAAAATCCTGACAATGAGAAAACAAGCTGGCGATCACAACAAGAAACATGACACACTGGCACAGGACCGAGGGAGACACCGGACTATGAGCACACGAAGCAATGGGGAACGGCTGGACACAATCAGGGATCAGAGAGGACAATTGGACAGGTGGCACATCAGGAAGAGCAAGTAGGCTGAAACGAGAGGAGAGTGAGTTTCAAAATAAAGCAGGAAGTCACAAAAAAACATGGAGACAGGACAAAAAGGGCCAACTTGACCCACGGGTGTGACATCCTGACTTCCCTCTTCCCTTTCCTCTGTGTTTCACTGATGAAGTGGAGGTGAGCGCACGCTGACGTGGTGAGTGTGAGTCCAAGAGGGTTCATTTCCCTGATTTATATCAAAATATATCAGAAAAAAAGTGCAACACATGTCTCTAGCAGAAGACTCTAGCAGCATGTCATGGCTCAGCAATCTTATTTTTGCAGAAATATAATAATCTGAGCTCTCCACCTGAGTATCTACATACTTGTCCTTTGTGTTCTCATCTTCTGAAGCAGAGAAATGGTTGATCTGCTGAGAAGTATCTTTCTCCTGAGTAAATAAGCCTAGTAATTTCTCAATTTCTGCAGTTGCTAGATTTGCTTTTTCTCCTGTAACATCAAGGAATGGATGCTGCAGAATCTCCAGAGGCGTGATACGATTCTCTGGGTCAACATCCAGCATCGTCAGGATCAGCTGTAAAAACAGCATCACATCAGTGAGCTCTTCATTTTTGGGTAGAAATGCATTCATGATGTCCTTGAAGCATTCAAAATGATTGGGAGTCAGGGAAGGGAACGAGTTCTGTTCCCTGCGGAACTGCTCTTCTGGTTTAAGACTCCATCGTTGCTCACTGTTCAACTTGAACAAGCACTGTGTGTGGAGCCCTGTGTTCAGTACATAGTCTGGTGGCTGCCCAAAAAGTTTGATTATGCACTTGAGAACATCATAGTGTTCATTGTTTGCAAAAATATCATCTCCTAGAGCCAATTCCAGTAAAGTGACCCCTAAGGACCACACATCAGCAGCCTCATTAACTGAGGACCTCAGCAGCACCTCTGGTGAACTGTAGCAAAAGGTGACCACAAAGGTTGTATTATCAAAATCAGAAATAAACTGTGCTCCACCAAAATCTACCAGCTTCACTCTTAATGGCTGCTGATGTCTGTCCACAATCATAATATTTCCTGGTTTGATATCTCCATGGACAATCCCATTTGAGTTCAGCTCTTGAAGAGCCATGGCCATTTGCTCTGTGATGACTCTGACCTCTGACAAAGGAAGTCCACTCTTCTTTGACTTGTGATTTACTGCTGAAACATAACTATCCAGATCCATATCCAACAGCTCAAAGCTCAGACAGATGTTATTGTTTTGGATGAAATGGCTGTTAAATCTGATAATGTTGCTTCTGTCAGGATCCAGACATCTCAGATGAGTTAGGATGCAGATTTCGTGGTTGGCAATTTCTTCTTCTTCTTCAATGACCTTAACAGCCACCATCTCTTGTGTCTTCAAGTTGAAACACTTGAAAACTACACCAAAACTGCCTTCTCCTAAAGTACTTATTATTTCAAGGTCTTTTCCAAATACGTTAGCATGGTCTCCTGTATGCTGGGGTGAATATTCCCCACTCTTCATAATATGCTCGGTCATTTTGCTGTTTGAATGCTGTTGAAACTGTTAGTAAACTAATAATTTAGTTTATTACTACTCCCCCTTATAGCAATAATCTGTGTTGAATTTTAAATTTACTTTAATTTTATATTCATAAAACATTTTATCTTTGAAAGAAAGTACTCTTCTGGTAACTTTGATTTTTAATGTCTTTTATTATTAATATTGGTTGATTTGGAAAGATAACAGCTAAATGAGATTACATTAACCAGAAAAGATGAATGAAATGACAAAAATGAGAACTTCTACATCTATTCTTCCACACCAAACTCTAATTGTCTTGTGTATCTTTCTCATGATCAGAATAAATCAGCTTCATTTTTTATCTGCTCCAATTCATCATTGAGTCTGATAATTATGTGAGGGGAACCACATCTTCAGTTTCTATTCTGTTTAATCCTCTTTATTTCAGTTCAACCCTGGACTTTGCTGTGAGAAACTGAAAAGGACTAACGATGAGACAAGCAGAACTTCCTCAGGAAACAGTCAGAGTATCATAAGTCAGATCTGCAGCTTTAAAAAAGTGACTGAGAAATACAAGGATGTTTTTTATTTTTAGTAATGTTGGAAAAACAATGGTCACCAGCAAATGTTCAGGTTTTTCTCAAACATGTTGGTGCAGATATTATGTCCTCAAGACCAACTTCATCAGCATAAAGAATGTGAAAGTAAAAAGAATCAATGCTGTAAGTGCAACATGTGATTTTTTTTTAAGATTCATAGACATTCACTTTCAACTCTGAATTAAATATTTGTGTAGTTTGTTCAACTACTAGGTACATCTACAGGTCGATATTTTGGTTGTTTGTGATGGCACTTGACACAAGCTGACAGTAATCAACGTGTATATCTGCACAATTCTATCACATATTTCTGATCCCTGATTCCTCTGCTCCACCAAGAACTGAGGGCCAACAAAGGAGCATGTACAGAAACTAATTGTTAATATTTGTATGTTTCTTCCATTTTGGGATATTTTCAGCTTTTAAATATCATCTAACAATCACCTAATTATGGTTTCGTTCCCTGTATTTCTCTTCTAGATGCACCAGAGTGATGACGGGGGGATGCTGATCTCCACACACTTGCTGTCCATGGAGAGTACTGGCACCCCCCTGAGCAGAAGCCCTGGGTTTCTGGCAGGCCCTCTCCTCCTGGTCCAAGGTTGGTTGAGGGGAGTGACACTCTCAAGGAGCCCCATTAAATCATGTTAAAACTGCACTGAGGTGAGCCCTGCTTGGTTTAGTACTCCTTCAAAACTTCTAAACAGGAGGAAGGGGCTCTCCAACAATTACCTGGTTTAGAGTGGCAAGGTGTAGGGGTTGTTGTTCCCGTTAAAGTACAAAGAATTCCCTTTAACATGTTTTATTTTACTGTTTTCTTCTGTCATTCACACACAGAAATAAACCAAGGAAAACCCAGTGAATGGGATGAAAGGCAAAAACTCCACTAATTGCCGTCCATGGGCTTTCTAACACAGCCACCCCAAACTGTCTGCACAGACAGTCGAATCCAAGGTAGAACGTCCACTGAGGTTGGTGAATCTTCAGCAGCATCCTCAAATTTGGGAGTTGTACCAGATGGGCCGCTGGTTGAATGTTTATCTGATCCTTGACCTTCATGGCAGCAGTGTGGATATGGCCATCATCTCCAGGGTAAGGAGCTGTTACCCTGCCAACAGACCACAAAGCTCGCAGGAGCTGGGGATCAATGATGAGCACCATCTGATTCAAGTTGTTTCCCATCTTTGCCCCATGCTGTTGTCTGCAAGTGGTCCTTCCATGTGGAGAACTGGCTTACATCAGGGAGTTCAGGACCAGTGTCAACAGCTACATGGCTGCAGAAGGAGCATTTCTTCAGCTCGCTATCATCTGTCCAAGTATAGGATGATGGGCTGGTTGACGTGGTGGTGACAGCACCATCAGTGTCTTCCCCTGTGTGATGTCATCAGCAGGGTTATTCATACTATCCACAAACCTCTAGCTACGCACTTCTGTAAGACTCTGAATCTCTGCCGGTGTGGTTGAGTCTTCCTGCTTGGTATGGTCAGCTGGGTGTGAAGTACGCTGGCCAGTTGAGCACCAGTGAGTGCTGCACACTACTCTGCGCCACACGGAACCTGACAAGGTCTAAGGAGACACTGACCTCTTCTTCCTGGGCATCATCTGTCTGGAGATGAGCATCAGACCGACTGACACATCGCAGAAGATGTGCAGATCTCTGCTGGGTGTCGGAGAGTCTGCAGACGCTGGCTCGTAACATTAACATTGTTCTAAAACCTGCATTTACTGTTCAGCTCTTCAAACACCTCACTATTTTATATTAAGGTGTCGCAGGACGAGGAACGACTCAGGCAGAGAAGGTGGTTTTAACTTCTTTATTCGCAAACCGCCAACAGACTGAAAAAGGCGCGTGAAAACTGAGCATTAAATAGAACTGGGCTAACCACACCCCTCAAATCCTTAATACACCTGGGTGTGAGGACATAGTGTCTGAATATTCATCACTGGAAACATTTTCTCCCTTGAATAAGGACACTTTCAAGAGCCATATCAAGAGAAATTTCAGAAATATCAATAATCTTTCTCTTCATCGAATCCACAGATTTTGACTCTTTGTCCTTCTCTTCTATAGACTTGTCATTGTCAGAGGACATAGTGTCTGAATATTCATCACTGGAAAGATTTTTTCTCTTGAGAAATGATACAGCACTTTCAAGAGCCATGTCAAGAGAACTATCAGAAATATCACTGTAGAAATATTCAGAGTGGTCTTTCTCTTCATCCTTCGTGGAATCCACAGATTTGGACTCTTTGTCCTTCTCTTCTGTAGACTTGCTTTCAAGGGAAATATCTGCATCAGAAAGATCACTGGATAAATCTTCAGAATAATCTTTGTCTTCGTCCTTCATAGAATCCACAGATTTTGACTCATTGTCCTTCTCTTCTGTAGACTTGTCATTCTCAGAGGACATAGTGTCTGAATATTCATCACTGGAAAGATTTTCTCCCTTGAACAATGATGCAGCACTTTTAAGAGACATATCAAGAGAAGTATCAGAAAGACCACTGTAGAAATATTTAGAGTAATCTTTCTTGGTGGTTTCTATCTTCAACAAGGATTTACTGTTTTTGCTGGGTACCACAGCTGATGAGGAATCAACATCAGCAGAAGGCTCCAGTGGTACATCATGGTTCTCTATGTCACCTTCTCCAGGGTTCTCCTGCAGGGTCGCTTTAACCTCTTTTGGTCTCTCGTGTACCACAGGTGACGAGGCTGAATTATTCATACTTTTGCACATTTCAAAGCTGAAAAACAAACAACATTTTGTCATTATTCTCATTTGCTATATCCACAATTGCATTTTTTTTTAATCACAGGTCATTTTTACAATTTTAAAATTATACTGATATACGTAGGTGATAGGGAAGGTGTCAGTGACTTTGAGTTATTTTTCTCACAAGGGACAAAGAGCCTTGCTATCACAAAAAGCTATCACACAACACACAATGCTTTGTGATTGCTTCATTAAACAGGTGGGTGTGGTCAATTTCAGAAAATAATCATAATGAAGGTTAAAAATAATTCTTTACTTTTCTTTGGCTGCTTGTCTTTACCCTCTTTCCATCCTTCATCAACTTCACTTCCACACTGTTTTGTGTGCATATTTTGGCATCTAGCCGCTTGACCAAACGATCCTTCACCTATCATCTCCTGCACAACAAATTTAGACTTTTTGTGGGTTGGTCATGAATTTGACATTGTGTCCGTGGAGGTGCCTGTGATTTTGTTAACTGTTGAGAAATTACAGGATTGTCAAAATTATAACAATGGAAGACTGATTACACGTTTAAAAAATGTCACCTTTGATGGAGGAGAACGTCTAGAATGTGTCGTCACTTCTCCAAGTGGGGGCTGATACAGGAGTCTGTTTATGATGAAATAGATAATTAACATCAATAGAATTAACATCCATAATGTCAGAGAAGACTCTGTGGGGGTGTGAGGGCCATCTGTGCTGGCCTGTGAAAGAGTGTGTTGTTTAAAACAAGTTCATCTGAGAAAGGCCAAGAAAGCTTGTGCTGGTGTATTTGTTGTGACTGTTTTGGGTGTTGTCCAAATTTCCTTCAAAGTAAAAGAGGAGACTGAGAATGGAAAACACTGTATGGCCTGGTGCAGCTTAGTTTAGGTTAAGTCCTCTGGCTACTGCTGGGTCTGAAAAGACAAACAACAGTACTGTATACAACTGAATGAGGGGAAAAGTTACCTGCACTGGTACCAGGAGGTTGAGAGGAAGGGTTGGCCTGTCAGCATCGTGGGTGTGGGAGCTGGAGGACTCTGAAAAGAGTCCAGAAAAAATACTCGTAGGATTAAAAAGTAGGAATGAACCTAATTTATCAGATGAAGGTATTAAATTAAGAACACATACCTGTTTAACCATGGGGAGCATGGGGGTGGGTCCAATGTTGGACACATCAGGGGAAGGAACACACTGAGGAGTCAGGACACAAAAAACAACACTTAGGACAGTAGTCTGGTAGTTCAAAGGGTGAAACACTTGACTGACAGGATAATTGAATCAAAGCTTTGTCTATGGTGTCATCTGTCCATCAGAAGTTTGTGGAAAGACATTAAAAGAAGTGGAAACGGTTCATTAGTGGAGACAAACTCTCCTTTTCTGTAGACTTGGTATCTCTGCTCCAAGCTGCCAGACCACTCTGAAGGAGAGAGAAAAACCAAAACTAAGTGTGGTGACGTGTGCAGTTGGCCACAAACCTGGTGAGCATTACAGAAGAATAGAGGATGGACGTCATGGGGTCAAGTTCTTTGTACTTCTCTTGAAGTTTAAATTGTGTGATGTAACATTTTTCATTGCAATTTCAAAAGCAAAAATAACCAAAATCCCAACATTGTATGTGATGATGGACTCAGTGGTGCTGTAAATGTCATTGGTATTAGAGAAGTTTATGAAAGAGAAAATATGTGACGGAAAAAGAACGTACCTGCTCCTTCCTGCGGCACTTCTAAGAGGGAAGAGATTTCTGTGTTTTATTTCACATTGATGAAAGCAGAAGAAAAGGTGTCTGTTCAATGCTCTTCCTTTGCACTGATTGGTTAATTTTCACCAAAAAAATATGTATTCAGATTGAGTCATGATAAAATTAAGAATTACCCTATTTTCCGGACCACAAGGCGCACTGCCAAAAGACGGGTCTGAACGAGTGTTTTTCTATATATAAGCCTCACCGGATTATAAGGCACATTAAGAGAACCAAAACAGTCAAATAACTCGCTTTACTTTGAAGTTCATATACACACACCCACACTGACTACCGTAATGCTCCTATAAGTGATGCATTTGATTTATTCATAGTTTACCAGAGTCAGCACCCGATTATGAGGCACATAGTTGGTTGTTGACAAAATTTAAGATTTTAAGCACGCCATATAGTCTGGAAAATACGGTAATGTTCCATCACAAATGCAACCAGAGTAGATGACCTCTGACCCTGCAGCAGGAGGCATCACGACAGAGGAAGGGAGGTGTGAAGGAGAAGACAGCTTCCACTGCAGCAAGCATCTCACTGCTAACCCAAGCAGGGTTCACCTCCATGCTGCTGCCCTGAACCACGTCCACCACGACATCCTTCAGGAGAAAGAAGAAAACACAAGGAAAAACTTGTCAGGCCTGCAAATGTCTTTAAATTCAGATGAAGCACATGGACAGTTTTAACATGATTTGATGGGGCTCCTTCAGATGGTACTCCCATCACAACCGCCTTAGGCGTGAACCTTGGACCAGGAGGAGAGGGCCTGACAGAAACCCAGGGCTTCTGCTCAGGGGGGTGCCAGTACTCTCCATGGACAGCAAGTGTGTGGAGATCAGCATCCCCCCCGTCATCACTCTGGTGCATCTAGAAGAGAAATAAAGGGAATGAAACCATGAGAATACGATTGTTAGAAGAAAAGCTGAAAATATCCCAACATGGAAGAAACATACAAACATTAACAATTACATCTTTGGCAGAGGTAATTATGAAGCTTCCAGAACCAGTAAATCACAAGGCTCTGACGTGTCTCTTCAAAAGCCTTAAAAACTTAAACTCTCCCTGATATCAAATAGCAGAAATGATGCCACTTACTATTCTTTGCTGTCAGCTGTTCTCAGGTGCCTCATTGTTATGAAGTCATGCTGCAGCGCTTTCTCAGGAGACATCCTCAGACGGCCATCGAAGTGGAAACACTTTTTAAGGAGATCTAGAAGAGCACTGCGGTCCTTTCTTTCATTTTCATCATTTGATGATTGACCTGTTGTTGGAAACAGTGATTTAACACCAATTAATTAACAAATGAATGAATCAATGATTAAACATTTAATACCAAGTAGTTGATAAGACTGATTAAATTAGTTATAAATTATTTAAAAAAAGAGTACTTACAGAAAATAATTGCGTGAGAGAATATTTAAAACACCGCGGAAAATTCTTTGTTTGAAGCCAGTGTCTTCATATTCCTTTGGTGTCTGAAAGAAGAAAACCAGACATTAGTGAATGTACATTATATCAACACGATTTGCCCGTCCACTCAGATAGAACACTATTTTAGATGTTACCTTCATACATTCTACTACACATCATAGGAAACTTTTCAAAAAGAGGAGAACATGCTCACCTTTAGTCTCCATGAAGATCCAAGCTGGTCTTCTACCTTCATGAAATATTTACTGGTATATCTCCCAGCATTAAGCAAGTAGTCTGGGGGCATTCCCAGTAAGTCTAGTATGTGTCTCATCTGTAGAATGGCAATGCATTAAAGTTAGTACAGTTACATTCACAGTACAGTACAGGCTCTAAATAGTTCTGGATGTTTTTGTGAAGTATACTTACATTTTCATACAATGAGCAACCACACATGGTCTGAGGGTTGAATAAAAAGAGAAGAATTTGGGCGACTCCCCACATATCTAGTGGGTAAGAAAAAGGGAGGCCAAGCATAATTTCTGGTAAAAAACAAAAACAAGCATTGGAAATTATAAAATAAGGGAATAAAAGAATGAAGATGATGTCATAGTGATATTTCTGCAGGACAACTCACCTGAGGGCAGACGCCTGCATGATGGACCCTGTCCTGGCCTCATGGGTCTGAATTGTTGATCCAAAATCAATCAGTTTAATTTTGAGTTCTCTTCTGTTCACTAACATAACGTTGTCTGGTTTCAAGTCAGTGTGCAGGATTCAAAAACATTTTTTTAAAAAAAATCTTTACTTCTCTTAGGTCACTTTTCAAGTTCTTGTCATTCTTGATGAACTTTACTGCCACACTCTCTTTCATATGGATGTTTTGGCACCTAGCCACTTGAGCCCATGTTCCTTCTCCATCTTCCACAACAAATTTAGACTTTTTGCCTCGCAGAATATCACCAACGGAAACTGTGGAGAAACATGGAGAGAAAACATTTAGTCAAGATGAAAACATCAAACATAAACATCAGTTCTGTCCTCCCAAATTTCAGTATCTTAGAAACTTTGAATGTTGCGTAAGACAATTAAAGCTGGAGTCAGCACTTAAAGAGCCACTACGCACTAACAAACACTAGACACAGTTACAAATGTCTCATTCCTTGTGAGAACAATGTCAGAAGCATATTACATGAGCTGTGGAGGAAAAAAACCAAACAGGGTTCACCTCCATACTGCTGCCCTGAACCCCTTCTAGCACCACCTTTATTTCTTAAAACAATGATGATTACAAATTGTGAATTAAGTAAGATAAATAAAGCTGACATTACAAGACTAGTTAATACTAAACATGGACTACAATGGTTGTATTCCTTGTGAGACAATGTCAGAAGTGTATTATGTGGGCTGTGGAGGAAAAGATCTGGACTGTAAATTTAGGTCTGTATGTCATAATCATCAAAATATCAAGAAATGAGGCTTGAAATATAGCACTCTGTATGTAATGAATCTAGATATTATAGGGGTTTCACTTTCTGAAAAAGAAACTTGCAAGACCCCGTAAAATCTACAACATTGACCTCAAAATAAAAGTACATTTAGTTATTTATTGACCCCCAAAATAAAGTCTTGACTTATACAAATAAATTCCTCACTATCACCTAATCATCACGATGGCCTTCTAGTCCTGTGTGATGTTTTGGTGTGCACACCAAATCCACACCCCAAACAGGCAAAACAACAACAACAACAACAAACACCAACAAACCACAGTTAAACGAGATAAATATATCATGTTGAATTAGTAAATAAATTAAAAACCAAGAGCTAAAACGAAGGAGCTCCTTCCTTACCTCACATGTAAACGAGAGCAACAATTAACGGACGGTGGGCGGGGCTGGTTATTTGAAACGGAGGTGCGTTCAAGGTATCCAGAGAAAGACGTAAAACGTTGTTCAGAAGACTCTGTCTTATTTTAATCCTCCTTATTTAACATAATTAATCCATAAAAGTACAAACGCTTAAATTGATAGTGTGTATTTGTGTTTGGTGATGAGCTATTTTGATGGGAAGTGGGTCATAGAACAAAACTGATCCTTAATCGATGGAAATGTAAAACATCACTGACATTTGATGGAACAAATGCAGATCATGTCGGTGTCTATGAAATTATTTTATTTCTTATTTTATGTCTGTCTGTCATCATGTAGCAGAATAGACCAACTTGAGGAGAACATGTATTTGCAGGGCCAGCCTTTGATTTGACTTTTATCTTAAAGATTCTTCTATTCTTCCACATTATCTCCTTCACCACCACTTTCTCTTTCATATATGCAAAACAGAACCTACAAAAATCTGATTGGTGGAGAAACATTTTCACCTTTTGACAAAATGGTCTTCCGTATATTGTCAGGGTGAGAATATTTGTTCCATCCAAAGATGGCATCAGCTGGCATACAGGTGTGAACATGCAGGTAAATGGAGGGCAGACAAAGCTGTGGAGGTTTCTGAGTCAAGGCTGAGGCAGAAGGCTCTAGTGGGGCTCATAGCGACAGGCTGTGCAGGCATTGGCCACCTCCCAGCAACTAGGAGTGACAAGGGGAAAGGCAAAGAGCGGCAACATCCTGTTCAGGAGGAAGTGCAGGCAGGCGTAGGAGCCAGCAGGATGGTGGGAATGGGGCAACAAGGAGCGCAGACTAAATGGGAGAAGGTTCTTCAACGCAAGATCTCATGGTCTAACATGAGAAAAAGACCATCACATCTGAAACTAAGCTGCAGAAAGAGCCACAAGGTGTCTATGGATAAAGAGGGCAGATCTGTGGGCAAACGCTGCTGGGACACAGGCTGGGGTCTGATCAACCCCGGCCGTAGGTGCAGCCGTAGGTGCAGCCGTAGGTGCAGCCGTAGGTGCAGCCGTAGGTGCAGCCGTAGGTGCAGCCGTAGGTGCAGCCGTAGGTGCAGCCGTAGGTGCAGCCGTAGGTGCAGCCGTAGGTGCGATGGTGACACTGTCAGTGTCGATGTGTCAATTTAACATGAATATGAGGTTTCGTGGACTTCCGTGACAAGGTTTTCTATAATGTGGTGTGTTTCAGAATGTGATATGCAAATAAATGTGTCTTTATAATTTGCTCAACACGCAGCTGAAATACTTCGCCCCTTTACCTCCATCGAGATCTTGGAATCACGATGCGTAATGACGCACAGCTCCTGACTTCCCTCTTCCCTTTCCTCTGTGTTTCACTCATGAAGTGGAGCTGAGCGCACGCTGACGTGGTGAGTGTGAGTCCAAGAGGGTTCTATTCCCTGATTTATATCAAGCAATGACAATAAACTAGAGTTGGATGTACAAATGTGAGAACAGCCAGAATCTGTGGATGAAGAAAAAAAGGGCTGTGCTGGTCTGTCCTGTCTCCCGACTTCCAGATGTGCGACAGATGCATCCATAGTTGCGATGGTGGTATAGTGGTGAGCATAGCTGCCTTCTAAGCAGTTGACCCGGGTTCGATTCCCGGCCATCGCATTCACAGTGTTTGTCCCTACATTCAGACAAACTACTTTTTCAAGGTCTTACTTGTGCCGTGTCATCAGCTGACTCACTGGATTCATCGTTGACTTCATCCATTAGTGACACCATCAAACAATAATGTTGACTGGCTCCTTCATCTGGCTCCTCTGTCATGGAGCCCATACTGCAGGCATCAAATGCTCATTTCTTTCTTTTAAAAATGCCTTTTCTTCATCCTCACTGTTTTCAGAGCAGTGCTGTGGTATCACTCTTCCCTCATCCTTCTTCATCTCTGCTGGACTGCTGCTACGATGATGGTAGCAGTCAGACAAACTGACAGACAAACAGACAAACAGCGGCACAAACATAACCTCCTTGGCGGAGGTAAAAAGACCTGAGGCCAAAAAGACAATAGAATGAGGAGACCTAAAGACAATAAGATAATACAGGCCTGAGTTAAAAGAGTAAAAAAGAATGAGTGAAAGGACAGACTAAAAAGGTGATTCTTGAGCCTCCCTTTGAGAACATCAACAGTCTCTGTGGTCCTGATGCCCTCTGGCAGGCTTTTCCAAAACTTTGGACCATAATGGCTAAATGCAGCCTCCCTGTTGGTTCTGGTTCAAACATTTGGAACAATTAATGGTCCTGTGTCACAGGACGTCAGGATCCGCAAGGACCGATATGATAAGAGCAGGACAGATAAATAAGATGGCCCAAGACCCTCAAGACATTTCAAAACGAATAAAAGCACCTGAAACACACAGGGAGCCAATGCAGTGATTCTGAAACTGGTGTAATGTGCTCCCACCCTCTGGTCCTCATCAGCACACGAATGGCTGAGTTCTGGAGTAGCTGTAAGTTATGGATCCTCTTTTTGGGAAGACCAGAGAGCAGGGCATTACAATAATCTAACCTACAGGAGATAAAAGCATGCATCAGCACCTTCATGTTAGCCTGGGGGAGAAATGGGCAGACTCTGGTATTTAGAGTCAAAAATAAGGGCCAGGTTCTTAACAGATGTGCAGGTTTAACAAATTGAAGTTTTGGTAAAAGTTTCTTTCTCTTGCCTTCAGGACCAATAACTAAAACCTCTGTTTTGTCCTGGTTGAGCTGTACAAAGTACTCTGCCATCAATAACTTCATATCTAAAATAAAGTTTAAAGAGGAATCAATGGGCCCTGTGTCATCAGGAGACATGACAATGTAGAACCGTGTATCATCAGTGTAGCTGTGGAAGCTGATGCCCTGTCTCCTGATGACATCCCCAAGGAGTAGCATGTAAATATTCAAAATTATCGGACCTAAAATTGACCTTTGAGGCACCCCAAACGTCATTCATGGGTTCTGGAGGAACATGCATCTAAGCTTACAAAGAACCATGGTGTTTGTGAGATCGGAGTGAAACCAGTTAAGAACAGCACCAGAGAGGCCCACCAGGTCTGAGTCTGTTTAACAAGATGTGGTGATCTAGTGTATCTAAGATCCAGCACCACCAGGACTGTCAGTCTTTGTGAGTCAGTCTCAGGACTGTGGTTCATCCTAAAAGCAGCTAAATGGTTGAAAACCAGTTTTTCTCAAATCATACTCAAAAAGGGTAAGTTGGATACAGGTCTGTAGTTATTAAAAATGATGGGGTCTAAATTGCTCTTCTTCAGGGAGACAACTGGACCAAGTGTCCTTGCATCACCCAGAGCAAAACTCTCCAGTGTTTCCTCAGATAAAGGTGACTGTCCAGTCGTGTCAAAAGCTACATTCTGAAGTGATAAAAGACTGGATTGCAGAGACTGTGAAGGAACATGGGCTCAAGTGGCTAGGTGCCAAAACATCCATATGAAAGAGAGTGTGGCAGTAAAGTTCATCAAGAATGACAAGAACTTGAAAAGTGACCTAAAAGAAGTAAAGATTTAAAAAAAAAAATGGTACACCCACCTCCTTGAAACAACTGTGCTCTATCCCAGATTTTGGTCTCTAAACTATATTCATGTCTGTCCTCCACAGAAAACCATCTGAGAACACATCCAGGGGAGTCACCGTGTGAACCAGGAACATTTTGTGGAGCTGCAGGACCATTTTGAACACAACAATCAGCTCTGTCTTGTTTACAAGATGCTGAGCCTCGATTTCTTTGCCATTTTAAAATTATGAAGATTTAAACCACTGAGTTTGTGTAAAACCAGTCAATATCCAAGCAGGTAGGCTATTTACTTTAGTTTTAGGTAACTTTTCTGGGAAAATAGTTTACAAGTGTTTAATGAAGCAATCACAAGGCATTCTAAAATTTTCCTGTTCTTCTTTTCTTTCAGCTGTTTATGGCTCTAGCAGACTTAAAGAAATTAGGAATCCTGCACACTGACTTGAAACCAGACAACATTATGATAGTGAGGAAAAAATCTAGTTATGCTGCTATCGTGAATCAAAAACAATTTCCTCCCGTGGTGACTCCAAAAATGTTGGTGTGATGAGGTGTGGTAAATTTTCTTCTTCTGGTGGTCGAGATGTGCTGAGCTGAAAGGAATCTTCTCGACATTGACTTGGATGTAAAGATGTTTATTGGAGAGATCAGTCAGGTATCAGTTGGACACTGCACTTTGTCCGAGGGAGGGTTGTTGGTCCTGATCTCCTCCTCCGTGCTTTCTTCGGTAGCCTCTTTTATATGGTCAAGCAAACACATTCTTTTCTGATGACTCCATAGCACAGTATAACGAACCAAACGATATAGAGTCCAGTCTTTTAGAAGGAAGCCCAGGCACCTGTGGGTCCCTGCACTCCTCCACGGGAGTTTCTCTTCGGGAAATAACAAGACATGAATAACAATTGTACCATATTTAAGCTTAGCCTTAGTCAGCAGTTTTAAATATGATTTAATGTCACCCAGTCTGGCCCCTGGAATGAATCTAACGATGGTCGCTGGTTTCTCTAACTACATGTTCAACAAAATAGAGTCGGCAATGACCAGAGTTGGTTTTTCTGATCTGAGTCACCTCCAGAAGTCAGTATTAGTATCATTTTAATAGAACAGTTACATCACTGGACAATCACAAAGACACTTGGACAATTATTTATTTCTTTTTCGGGATCAAAGGTCCCCACATCAAATGTTCCTAGATCAAAGGTTCCAAGATGAAAGGTTCCATGATGAAAGGTTCCCAAATCAAAGGTTCCCGGATCAAAGGTCCCCACATCAAAGGTTCCAAGATGAAAGGTTCCATGATGAAAGGAACTGAGATCAAAGGTCCCTAGATCAAAGGCCCCCAGATCAAAGATTTGTAGATCAAAGGTTACCACATCAAAGGTTCCATGATGAAACGTCCACGGATCAAAGGTCATCAGATCAAACGTTACCCAGATCAAAGGTACCCACATCAAAGGTTCCAAGATGAAAGGATCCATGATGAAAGGTTCCCAGATCAAAGGTACCCACATCAAAGGTTCCAAGATGAAAGGATCCATGATGAAAGGGTCCCAGATCAAATCTCCCCAGATCAAAGGTTCCAAAATGAAATTTTCCAAGATCAAAGGTTCCAAGATTAAAGGTTCCATGGTGAAAGGTTCCAAGATTAAAGGTCCCATGGTGAAAGGTTCCATGATGAAGGTCCCCAGATCAAAGGTTCTTTGATGAAACGTCCCTACATCAAAGGTTCCAAGATGAAAGGTTCCATGATGAAAGGATCCGAGATCAAAGATCCCCAGATCAAAGGTCCCCAGATCAAAGATTTCTAGATCAAAGGTTACCACATCAAAGGTTCCATGATGAAACGTTCAAGGATCAAAGGTCATCAGATCAAATGTTACCATATCAAAGGCTACATGATGAAAAGTTCCCAGATCAAAGTTTCTAAGATGAAAGGTTCCATGATGAAAGGATCTGAGATCAAAGGTCCCCACATCAAAGGTCCCCACATCAAAGGTCCCCACATCAAAGGTCCTCAGATCGAAGGTCCGCGGATCAAATCCCAGATCAAATTTTCCCAGATCAAAGGTTCTTGGATCAAAGGTACCCACATCAAAGTTTCCAAGATGAAAGGTTCCATGATGAAAGGTTCCATGATGAAAGGTTCCATGATGAAAGGTTCCCAGATCAAAGGTTCTTGGATCAAAGGTCACCACATCAAAGATCACCACATCAAAGGTTCCAAGATGAAAGGTTCCCAGATCAAAGGTTCCCAGATCAAAGGTTCCCAGATCAAAGGTTCCCAGATCAAAGGTTCCAAGATGAAATGTTCCATGATGAAAGGTTCCCAGATCAAAGGTTCCCAGATCAAAGATTGCCACATCAAAGGTCCCCACATCAAAGGTTCCCAGATCAAAAGTTCTAAGATGAAAAGTTTCCAGATCATAGGTCCCTGGAGCAAAGGTCCCCAGATCAAAGTTTCCCAGATCAAAGGTTCCAAGATGAAAGAATTGAAGATCAAAGGTTCCAAGATCAAAGACTCCTCGATCAAAAGTCCCCACATCACAGGATCACAGATCAAAGGTCCCCAGATCATAGATTCCCAAATCAAAGGTGCCCAGATCAAAGGTGCCCAGTTAAAATTTTACCAGATCAAAGGTTCCAAGATCAAAGGTTCCCAGATCAAAGGTCACTAAATCAAAGATCCCCACATCAAAGATTCCAACATGAAAGGCCCCCAGATCAAAGATTCCAAGATGCAAAGTTCCCAGATTAAAGGTCGCCAGATGAAAGGTTCCCAAATCAAAGGTTCCCACATCAAAGGTACCTAAATCAAAGGTCCCCACATCAAAGGTACCTAAATCAAAGGTACCCACATAAAGGGTTCCATGATGAAAGGTTCCCACATCAAAGGTTCTTGGATCAAAGGTCCCCACATCAAAGGTTCCAAAATGAAAGGTTCCATGATGAAAGTTTCCCAGATCAAAGGTCCCCAGATCAAAGGTCCCCACATCAAAGGTTCCCAAATCAAAGGTTCTAAGATTAACGGTTGCAAGATGAAAAGTTACCAGATCATACATCCCTGGAGCAAATGTCCCCAGATCAAAGCTGCCCAGAGCAAAGGTCCCCAGATCAAAGGTTCCAAGATGAAATTTTCCAAGATCAAATGTCCCCAGATCAAAGGTACCCACATCAAAGGTTCCAAGATCAAAGGATCCATGATGAAAGGTTCCTAGACCAAATGTTCTTGGATCAAAGGTTCCCACATCAAAGGTTCCAAGATGAAAGGTTCCCACATCAAAGGTTCTTGGATCATAGGTTCCCACATCAAAGGTTCCAAGATGAAAGGTTCCATGATGAAAGGTTCCCAGATCAAAGTTTCCCGGATCAAAGGTCTCCACATCAACGCGTACCATATCAAAGGCTACATGACAAAAGGTTCCAAGATCAAAGGTTCCTCGATCAAAGATTGCCACATCAAAGGTCCCCACATCAAAGGTTCCCACATCAAAGGTTCTAAGATGAAAAGTTTCCAGATCATAGGTCCCCAGATCAAAGGTCCCCAGATCAAAGCTTCCCGAGTCTACCGTGGGCCAATGACAGTATGGAGTTGAGGACCCTTCTGACGGTTTTGATCTGATGCTCCCACACACCACCAGCATGACTTAAGTGGGACCCGTTCATCACAAAGTCACACTGCCTTTGAGACAGATGGACAGCCTCTCTAATGGAGATGAAGCATCTCAAGTTGTTGATGAATGCATCAGTGGACATGTCCTCTAGCATTTCCAGATGAATGGCCCGTGAACAAAAGCAGGTGGGGAGTAGGCCGTACCGTTTGTGTTGTTTCCTTCCTTCGGTGGTCATGAATGGATCGAAAAAGTCCATCCTACATCAATGAAGGTGAGAGCTCTGGTGGCCCCCTTAGTCTGCAACAGGTGAGGCACTGGTGAATGAATGAAGACACGGTATCCAATAGCCACTGGATCTGATTTGGTTGGCTGTAAAGCCCTTGCCTTGATGTTTGGTCATTTCATGGTTGTGGCCTAGTATCAGCTTAGTGAGGTGATGCTCTTTAGGAATGGCCATGGGATATTTCAGGGAGTCGAAGAGAGACGAGTTGTGGAGCCTCCCTCCCACCTTCAGGACTTTTACATTGTCTGTGTCAATGTAAACATCAAGTTCATAGAGTTTGTTGCCTTTGTTAATTGATTTCCTTTCATTAACTGTTCCATTTCCTTTTCATATGTTTGTTTCTGTAGATCTCTGATGATGACACATTCTGCATGTTTCCTTTCACTCACTGTGGTAGGCATGTTTGACTTGATCTGCTTAGTCCATCAGATGAGGCGGGCCACTGCTTTGAAGGCTCTGGACCATGATGAGATCTTGACTAGAAGATCTGCGATGCTGCATGGCTCTGATGCCTGTGATACAGATGTCTGCAGTGCTTGAACCTTTCTGATCTCTGGGTCTCCAATCTCAAGATCTGATGTCACATTCTTCTGGTGTAAGTACTTCATCTTCCCACAGGAACTGCGGACCGGAGAACCAGTCGGAGGCGAGCAGCTCACTCACCATTCTTCCCTGGGATGCTCCATCTGCCGGGTTATTTTCCCTAGGCACATAATGCCATTGCTGAGGGTCAGTACTGTTGTGGATCTTCTGGACCCTGTTAGCTATGAATGTGTGAAAGCGTCCTGAATCATTGTTAATGTAACTCAGCATGACTTTCGAGTCTGTCCAGAAGTGCTCTTTAGCCTTAGCACAACTGAGCTCTTCTCTTAATAATAAATAATAATAATACATTTTATTTCAAAGCACCTTTCAAGACACCCAAGGACACTTCCAATACATCTATGAAACAGTGAAACAATTTAAAATCAAAGGTCAGGTACATAGTTAAGACTTCAGTAACAATTACAATAGCACCATTTACAACAATAAAATAGTCAGTAGGTGCTTTACAGAGATAGAGACCCAGAGCCCGAGCCTCCAGGTAAGCACAGTGGCAAGGAAAAACTCCCTTTTAACAGGAAGAAACCTTGACCAGGCTTACAAGGAGGAACCATCCTACTGGTAGTCGGCTGGGTAGAGGAGTAGAAAAAGGAGACAGGAGAGAAAATGAAAGAGAGAGAGAGAGAAAATAGTGCAGTCTGTTAGATAGAAACATACATACATGCATACATGCATACATACATACATACATACATACATACATACATACATACATAAAATCAACAAGCAGCATGTAATCATAAACATAAACAAAGAAAACAATTAAGGGTGGTGTAGTGAGTAAGCCAGACGAAAAAGGTGTGTTTTGAGTTTTGATTTAAATACGGGGAGAGTGTCTGTGTTTCGAATGTCTGGTGGTAAGGAGTTCCGGAGGTGAGGAGCGGAGCGACTGAAAGCTCTGCCTCCCATGGTCCTGAGGCGAGCAGGGGCACAGTGAGGTTGGGGGAGGAGGAGGATCTGACATGGCGATGTGGAGGAGGTCAGACAGGTAAGGAGGGGCGAGTTTGTGGATGGCTCTGAAGGTGAGTAGAAGGATTTTGGACTGGATCCGGAAAGTGATGGGAAGCCAGTGGAGTTGTTGTAGGATGGGGGTGATGTGATGGGAAGATTGGGTTCTGGTGATGATGTGGGCAGCTGAATTTTGGACCAGTTGTAGCTTGTGTAGAGATTTTTGAGGGAGACTGAAGAGGAGGGAGTTACAGTAATCTAAACGTGAGGTGACGAGACTATGGACGAGGATGGAGGTGGTGTTGGGGGAGAGGGAGGGACAGAGTCGATTTATTTGTCGGAGATGGAAGTAGGCGGCCTGAGTGGTATGGCTGATGTGGGATTTAAATGAGAGAGTGCTGTCAAGGATGACACCCAGACTCTTAACTTGAGGGGAGGGGAAGATCGAGGAAGTGTCAATGGGAATGGAGAAACTGGCCACTTTTGAGAGTGATGATTTCGTCCCTACGAGGAGCACTTCAGTTTTATCACTGTTTAATTTAAGGAAGTTGGACGAGAACCAGGCTTTGATTTCAGCTAAGCAGGTGGGGAGGGAGGAGGGTGGGAGTGAGGAGTTAGGCGAGCTAGAAAGGTACAGTTGAGTGTCGACTGCATAACAGTGATATTGGATGTTGAATTTGTGGAAGATGGCGCCAAGGAGAAGAAGATAGATGATGAATAGCAAGGGTCCAAGGACTGAGCCCTGTGCTTTTGTTGCATTTTGCTACCTGCTTACATTGGTGCAACTACTTTATTACATAATAATAATAATAATAATAATAATAATAATAATAATAATAATAATCAATCATCATCATCATCATCATAATAGTAACAATGGTATCTGCCTGCTTGTCTCTGCTTGTATATTAAAAGAAGAAGAGAAAGGATGGATCCTTTGTTGCCAGGGTTTTGTATTATGGACAGCACTGTTACAAAGGACAGGCAGCAATGCCTGCTGAGAGCAAGGAGGCCAGAGCACTGCAGGGGATAAAACAAACCCCCCACCCTGCTGACTCCAACCTCATGGACCCTAAGACAGCGTTGGGAGAAGGTAGACTTTTGCTTTTTTCAATTAAAGTGAGTGTTTGCACATTCCTTGTGGTTGTCTGTGCTCTAAAACTTCTTGGTTCATGTCATTATTATTTAAAGCAAAATCAAGATGTAAGGTGGAGAACCCTACTGAGGCCCAATACCTGGGTCAGCTTTTCATAACGTTTGGCAAGTACAACGCGCATACCTTTAAGTGGCTGGTGGAATACGATATCAGCTACATCAAGTAGTAAGTTTGGCAAACCAAGCAACGTTTGCGGTTTACTCTTTCATTTTCTAACAATGCTCTACAAAATTTCAGTGTCCTTCACCGGCACAGGAAGCAGTGCTGTCACCAGGAGGGGTGTGCCGTCAATGAGCAATTGGTTAAGGACAACTTGCTGAAATATGTGCAGCTGTTCCCACCAGTCTCCTGCCACCTGGAAGAGAACGTAGACAGAGCCATTTATGGACAGGGCAGGTTCAAGTCCTTTACTTTCCAGGAAATGTGGCAGTGGTACAATGTCTACTGCCTACAAACATTACCAGGTTGACCCGCAGGCTGGGAAGGAGCAAGAGCGATGAATGGCCCATGGGAGGCTCCTTCTTCTGTGAGGCAATGGCTCCTGATGAAAGAGGACGACATCACCACCAAATCCCTGAGGAGATCCCGGATATACATTCTCTCAAAAGAGGTATGAAGTGTAGCTTTACACGTGACAACAAATGCAAAGCTGCCACTCACCTGTATTTGCCTCACTCACTCCCCTGTCAGGATGTGGCCCCTCCTTCTTCCACATCACACTCTTCAGGGTCCCATGGTGTTGATGAGCATTCAGATGATTCTCTGCTGGCAGAATCTCTCACGGCATATGAGAGTGGACAACAGCAGCAGCAGCAGCAGCTGCTACCACCGCCACCGCCACTGGCAACTGCGTCGGCCAGCCAGCAGGAGCCTGCTAAGCCACAGAAGCAGCTCCTAAAGGAGTCGCCTGTGGCTTCCACTAGCCAGCAGAAGCCTGCTAAGGCATGCAAGCGGCTGCTAAAGGAGTCGCCTGTGGCTTCCACCAACCAGCAGGAGCCTGCATCCTCCAGTGTGCCAGAGCCTGTTGTCCACTCCAAACACTGCGGCCAGCCAGTGTCCACCACGCAGGACACATCCCCGTCGCCAAACCAGGATCAGACAGAATTGTCTCAGAGTGAGGCCGTAAGTAGTGTAGTCATATTGATTTACACAATTCTGGCCAAGCGGTAAGAACCGAATGTTGTGGGTTTCGCGCCCAGGTGCAGCTGGAGGTTTGGGTGTGACTGTGGCAGGACCCAAACGGCATCCAATCGGCGGGAGGTCAGAAGTTCTCCTCCACCGTCGCCCCAAACAGATCCTGACAGCGGGTGTTGAGGCGGTCGAGGAGAGGCGGCGAGTACATCCTGTGGCGCTTTGATCTGGGGACATTTGCCCCAGGGACGTATGATCTGGTAACTTTTTATCTTGCAACATTTCATCTTAGAACCTTTGATGTGGGGACCTTTGATGTGGGAATCTTTGATCTAGGAACCTTTTCATCTGGGAACCTTTTGTCATGTAGCCTTTGATATGGTAACCTTTAATGTGGGGACCTTTGATCTGGGAACCTTTGATCTGGGAACCTTTCATTTTGGAACATTTTATGTGGTGACCTTTGATCCAAGAACCTTTGATCTGGGAACCTTTCATCATGGAACCTTTGATATGGTAACCTTTAATGTGGGGACCTTTGATCCGGGAACCTTTGATCTGGGAACCTTTGATCTGGGAACCTTTGATCTGGGAACCTTTCATTTTGGAACATTTTATGTGGTGACCTTTGATCCAAGAACCTTTGATCTGGGAACCTTTCATCATGGAACCTTTCATCTTGGAACCTTTGATGTGAGTACCTTTGATCCAAGAACCTTTGATACGGGAACCTTTGATGTGGGTACCTTTGATCAAAGAACCTTTGATCTGAGAACCTTCATCATGGAACCTTTCATCATGGAACATTTAATCTTGGAACCTTTGATCTTGGAAAATTTCATCTTGGAACCTTTGATCTGGGGACATTTGATCTGGGAACCTTTCATCATGGAAACTTTCATCTTATAACCTTTGATGTGGGTACCTTTGATCTGGGGACATTTGATCTGGGGACCTTTAATCTGTGAACCTTGCATCGTGGAATCTCTGATATGGGGGCCTTTCAACTTGGAACCTTTGATGTGGGGATCTTTTATTTAGTGACCTTTGATCTGGGGACCTTTGATTTGGTACATTTTTAACTGGCGAGCTTTGATCTGTGAGCTTTGATCTGGAAGCTTTGGTCTGGAACCTTTGATCTGGGAAACTTTCATCTTGGAACCTTTGATCTGGGAAAATTTGATCTGGGGATTTGATCCGGGGACCTTTGATTTGAGGACCTTTGATGTGGGAACCTTGCATCCTGGAATCTCTGGTCTGGGGGCCTTTCATCTTTGAACCTTTGATGTGGGGATCTTTTATTTAGTGACCTTTGATCTGGGAACCTTTGATCTGGGGACCTTTGATCTGGGAGCTATGATCTAGAAGCTTTAATCTTGGGACCTTTGATCTGGGAAACTTTCATATTGGAACCTTTGATCTGGGGACCTTTGATCTGGGGGCCTTTGATCTGGGCAGCTTTGATCTGGGCAGCTTTGATTTGGGAACCTATGATCTGGGGACCTTTGATCTGGGAACTTTTCATCTTGAAACCTTTCATCTTAGAAACTTTGATCTGGGAACATTTGATGTGGGAACCTTTGGCCTAAGAACCTTTGATCTGGGAACCTTTCATCATGTAGCCTTTGATATGGTAACGTTTGATCTGATGACCTTTGATCCGTGAACGTTTCATCATGGAACCTTTGATGTGGTAACCTTTGATCTAGAAATCTTTGATCTGGGGACCTTTGATCTCGGATCCTTTCATCATGGACCCTTTCATCTTGGAACCTTTGATGTGGGGACCTTTGATCCGGGAAACATTGATTTGGGAACCTTTCATCATGGAACCTTTCATCTTGGAAACTTTGATGTAGGGACCTTTGATCTGGGAACCTTTCATCCTGGAACCTTTGATCTAGGAACATTTGATGTGGGGACCTTTGATCCCCCCAACCTGAACCTTGAAAAGCTGTGTTGGTCAGTAGAACCGAGAACATCACACCTATGAAACAACAACCGCTAGCATCTCCTCCACCAGTTTATTTCTTCAGCTTCAGGACTCTTTATTTTTGAATGTCCAGAACAGGGGGGAGCTCAGAGTTCTCCAGCCTTTTCCCATCAGACAGTGACTGATCGATCAGACCTCTTTCTGGTCAAACCTACGAGCACATATGTTCATATCTGTTCATCAGGCACCAGCTCTGCTCAAGAATTCGCATGTGTACCAAATCAATTTTTACATACACATCAACAGAATAGAACACACTCCAGCAATCCTCTAAGGTCATCTCACATCTGGCCACATGTGTCTGCTTTAAACAAAGAGTTGGACCATTTGTGACACTTTCCTCCATGTGTTAAATGTCTATGGACAGTTGTTTGGTTTTTTTGTCTATATTTTTATGTGTATCATTGTATTCATGTTAAATTCCTTGTTGTCTTATCACAACAGCTCTCTTCACTGCACCGAGAGTCACTTTTGAATGTATTGTACTCATAAATAACCTGCATTAAAACATTGTTAATGTCATTTTTGTTATTAATGGCCCATCGATATGAAGTGCTGGTAACATGTTACTGCACAGAACTACAGATCCCATGATGAAACGCTTCAGCTGCCTTGCCACGCACTTCCTGTGTCAATCAAGTCATTGCGATGACAGCCGTTGGCCGCAGATAACCTTCACGATGCCGAAGAGAAAAGTTGCTTCTGAAACCAGAGCCTTTAATAACCGGTGGGAGGCTGACTATATGTTTACTGACATTGCCAGCAAACCTGTGTGTCCGGTGTCTGGCTGCGGTCAGATATAAGTCATAAGAGCAAAGAAAAGTGAAAGATTTGATTTGTTATTGCTGAAAAGCACACATTTTATGTATATTTCCAGGTTTTGCAGCATGTTCATATTTCTAACTAGTATAATTTTGACAGAAGATATTTTAAGGAGATCAAAATCTTTTGGGATATTTAAAAGTTTATTTTTTTATATACATTGACATAGGAGCAAAGGCATTTGAATGTTATTTTAATGTAAAGTTGTTCATATTTCTAACTTGTATAATAAATATATATAATATAACAAAGAATTTTTTATGGAGAGCAAAATATTAAATACAAGTTATTTAAGGTTTAAGTTTATTTCAGAATAATACTCCTGTCTGTTTTTATTCATATTTATGTTCCAAAAGCATCTAGTTTTAGTGTGTTCAATAAATGTTTATCCTGTTCGGCCCGTGACCTCAAGTGTGTTTTGGATTTTGGCCCCCTGTGCAATTGAGTTTGACACCCCTGGGTTAAATAGATTTAGTGTGTGTGTGTGTGTGTGTGTGTGTGTGTGTGTGTGTGTGTGTGTGTGTGTGTATTTGTATGTGTATACCCTTAAAAAATGAAGTACCTATCCACAAAAGGAGCAACAAGTTATTGGACAAGATTGACAATATTTACTCCACAAAAACAACAAAAGAAATTCCATTTAATTCAATTTTTATTGTTTTCTTCTTCTCTTTCAAACTTTCTGGCTCCAGCACTGACACAACTTCTGGGTCACTTCTTCTCTTATTAAAAATAAGGGAACCAGAATGAATTAATGGTCTCTGCAACACAAATCTGACCAAGTTGGATGTGTCAGGATCCAGGGACTGCAGCCATTGCAGGTTTTTAATCTCTTGTTTTGTGATGTCTATGACATCGACGCAGTCCTTCATCACCTTGACAGCTTCGATCTTTCCTGTTTCAAGGTTGAGACACTTTAAAACTTTCCCAAAGTTTCCTTCTCCAAGAACTTCTAGGACCTGCCGTTGCTCTCCCAGTTGTAAAGCCACTTGTTTCCTCTGATTGATCTCAGAACTATTTCTCTCACCTGCCATGTGAACTTTGCTGTCCATTGTGTTTTGAGTTTCTGTCTCCTGGATAAATCTGAATTTATGGATCCACAACTAGTGGATTAAAGATGTTTATTGGATTAGTTAATAATAAGGATACACTGTGCTTTAATGTACTTTGTTCTTTTGCTTTAGCTTTGGTGTTGCTTTGATGAAGTACCCTAATAGATTTGGGGGGGTTGTTCAAACATCTGTATGCAACACCTGCATGCATGGGTCTGCTTCTAATTCTGATGCGTGTTCCACTCTCAGGGGGAATTAAACCCACAACTGACTGTTGAGTGTCACTTTTCTGGATGCTCAAGCGTCTGGAAAGGGCACACAAACATGTTTGAGTGTCCCACCAGTGAATAAACACCTGTGTGAACATGAACACAGACCGTCCCCAACATGCAGCGGTGTGACGCTGCAGCGTGCTCTAGCGTCAGCTCCTGTCTTTAGTTCTTCTAATTCAATAGAACACTGCATCCCAAATGAGGCAAAAGTGAAGAAGTGCACCCAAGCAGCAGCGTTTGGACTCAGAAACAAACACACACTTGTTATACTGATTAAAACTCAAGAAAATGGGTTCGTTTTGCAGAAATGTAGATGCGTTTCTGTTTAAATGAGACTGAAAATGAACTGACTTTGAAATAAAAACCAAATGTTAAGTTAGATCATGAGGAAAAGTTCTGTTGAAAGAAAAATAACTTGAAACAATACATGTTCAGAGAGTCTGTCCTCATTTCAGAATGTAACCTAAATAGAGTCATAAATGGTGGATTACTGGGAGTTAAGAGTTTCCTTTGTTGCTGTTTTCAGATGCTTTAATAGTTTGGACCTCACTAAAGACCAAGTATAGGTCCCAGCTAAACATTGAGCAGGAGCTGAGAGTTGCAGTATCATGCTTCAAACCTTGCTTTGAAAAGCTGTGCACTGCAAAACGTGCTCATTGTAGCCCTTAATCCTGACTTTGTTTTGATTTAAAAAAAAAAAGAAAAAAAACTCAAATTGATTTATTCACTTTTGTAAGTTAAAGTGTTTTCTATATTGTGAAGTGAATTTATTATATTTTTCAGCATCAAATAGTGTCGGCCAAAAATGTTTAGTTTAAACAAGCATTTTTTTATTTCAGGCAAATTGATGCAATTAAAATCTCTTCTGTGACAGACTAAAAAACAATGTTAATGTTACTCTTTGTTGTAAGTTGAACTCAATCTCTGTTTTCTTTAATGTTAATAAGTATACAATGTTATGCAGAGGTGTACTTCTAATAATTTTATAGACAAATGATATTTATAGTCGCGTCGGAGAGTGGTGATGGGAGGGTTGTTTTTTTTCTTGTTGGGGGGGTGTAGCAGAAAATTATTGAGAAGCACTGCTGTAGAGCAAGCTTGAGATCCGCAAATGTGGCCTCGGTCTCTGCTGTCCATTGGACCCTGGTGCTCATTGGATGTGTTAGGTTCTGACCGAGGACCCAAACGCAGGCACCGGGTAGGGAGGGAAGAAAACAAGTTTTCAGAAAATGTCCAAAACACAAAAAACGCTCCGGTGCAGGAGGGAAAAAGGGTTCTCGGGCCAACACAAAATCACTCGTCTCGGGGGGAAAAAATGAAGACATGAACAGAAATCACCTGAACAGGGAAAAAAAGTCTTGCTGGGGCAGAGGATCGGCAGGTACGGAGAAGGAGCTGCTGGCTGAAATGTCCTGCTTCTGCAGGTCTGGACAACAGTTGGTCCCCCAGCTTTGGACTGCTGAACTTTGGAGCTCTCCACTGAGGTGATCAAGTCCTGGGGAGGTAGGGTGAACACTCCAGGGGAATGCTTCTCCAACTGCTCTGTGAGCTCCTGAGATGGAGTCAGCTTCTGGTGGCTGGTAGGTTCTAATGCCTGCAGGGGAAGCTTTGAATACTCACTCTCCACTGACATCTTGTCACCGCCATTGGCTGAATTATCTCCCAATTCAGGGGTGACGGGAGCTTGGAGAAAATCCAGGCCTTGTAGGTCGCCTACAGTTCTAAGGCCGGGGGCCTGGCCGTGGCGCTGTGTGAAGGTATCGATGCTACGTGTGAGCTTGGCCAGGCTCTGGTGAAGATCCAGGAGCGATTGATCGTTACGCCGGATGGCGGCCTCCCGCACCGCCAGAATCCACTGCGTGCCTGCTGGGTGCATTTCCGGTCGGGTTGTTCTGTTAGGTTCTGACTGAGGACCCAAACGCAGGCACAGGGTAGCGAGGGAAGAAAACAAGTTTATTTTCGGAAAACGTCCAAAACACAAAAATGCTCCAGTGCAGGAGGGAAAAAGGGTTCTCAGGTCAACACAAAATCACCTGTGTCGGGGAAAAACAGAACAAAGACACGATCAACAGAAATCACCCAAACAGGGAAAAAACCAAAAGAACCCACAATACGTCACCGCGAACCAGAATGTCCAGGGAACGGACAAGTGGGGCGATTGTCCAAACACGAGGGTGCATCAACAAACGACGAGCGGGGTGATCTGGGCAGACGGGGAGTCAGTCGGGGTTACCGGGAGGCAGGCTGAGGCGGAGAGTCAAGGGCAAGCAGGAAACAGGATCGGAGACAGGAGGCAAAGGGATGACCCGGCAGCTTCTGCTGTCGGTGACGGGCCTTAAGAAGAGGAGATAATGGTGGGATGCAGATCAGGTGTGCACGCTCCCACAGGTCCCAAGGCACGTCGGTGCCCCTATGGGGGAGGAGGTGCGCCAGACCCTAACAGGATGGCTTGGATATTTTTATCTGAGAGGGCCTTTCCGTCTTTGCTGATTCTGTGGCCAAAAAAGTCACTTCTGTTTGCACATATTGCATCTTGGACTGTGAAACTTTGTGGCCTTCTTTGGCTAAGTGTTGGACCAGCGTGATTGTGTCCTCAGTGCACTGTGATCTGGTGGAGGAAGACTTCAAGCAGAAGCTGCTGGAGCAGGAAGAACACACAAGAGCAGAAGGAGAGAGAGGAGAGGCTGAGACAGCAGCTTCAAGAAAAAGACCAGAGTCTGAACAAGCAGCTGTTTGAGCTCTCTGAGCACTGGGAGACCAGAGCTCAGAACTGGAACAAACTCCAGTTTGAGCTACTGCAAAAAATACAGGAACAAACCATCCTGAACAAGCAGCAAGAGGAGGAGAGCAAGAGGGAGGCTGAGCACCTGAGAGAGGAGATCGGGCAGCTGCAGGTAAGAAGATGCACATTTGTTGGTTCTTCTGATTTCTCAGTCCTTTACTCAGAAGACTTTAAAGGTTTGGATGTGAAAACTAAAACTAATGTCTCTTTTCAACAGCTCAATGTAGAAAAACACAAGAAGAAGAAGAAGAAGAAGAAGAAGAAGATTTTTTTTTTTTTTTGATTTTTACAAACACGTTTTATTTATGGTTTACACAGGGCGGAAAAAGTGCCCTGTTTAAGTGCACACAAAGACAAAGATAACAAAAAATTAAAAAGTATTAAATCGCAAGGGGCAGCAGTACAAATCACCCCACGAGGGGCCGTGCAAAGAGCAACTGTTCGTTAGCGACAGCACACAGGACACTTTTTTGGCACCAAATATCCTGGAACTGGCTGAGGTCATTTGTCATCTCGTAGAATTCGAACTCCCACTTCAGCCTGGACCGGACGTTGCAGCGCCACACAGTGGCGGCCTCGCAGTCTCCACCTTTGGCAATTTTGTTTTTTCGGGAGAGATAAATTGCCATCTTGGCCTACCCGCAAATAAAATTTAAAAGTTGCCACTTGTTCCGGTCGGCCTTTTTATACCCCGCACCGAGAATAAAAGATACAATATTAAAAGTTTCATTAAAACCACTAAAAACACCTTCCAGCACCTTAAAAAGTGGGGTGAGTCTCTCACACTCACTGTAGGCGTGAAAGATGGTCTCTCGCTCGGGACAAAACGGGCACTGGTTCGACACAGCAGAGTTCATCCTGGCGAGGAGAGCGTTCAGGGCGACGGCTCCATGCAGGATCCTCCACTGGAGGTCTCCGGTCCTCTTCTTCAGGGGGCTTGTAAAGCACCCTCCAGCAGGGGCGGGCACCATCTCCTCCCAGTCGACCAGCCCACACGCTGACGCCCTTGTGGGACAGTCCTCTCCTGTTTAGTGCTTTGACGCACTCATTGTACAGTGTCCTCCTATCCACCGCCTGCAGAGAGAAGGTCTTTGATGGCCTCAGGAGAGGACCGTCGAGGTTCTCAAGGTGGGCAGTCAGCTTGATCTCTGGGAAGGGGGCCTCACAGTCTGGTTCTGTCCCCTGGCCGTAGTCCACCAGGAGCCGTCTCTCTCTCTCGCTGAGCCTGTTCCTCCACAGCTGAAGCGCTCTTTCAGCGTCCTGGGTCGAGCGGATCCCCAGCAGGGAGCCCAAAGCCTCCGTGCCCGTAAGGTCCGGCCCTGCTGCGGCTACCACTTGCCGCAGCAACAGGGTCCGGGTCCGGTGGAGGGCTGCCTTAAGCCTCGGCGCGGCTTCGGCCGAGACGTCCAGCCTGGCTCCATTCACCGTGGGCTCCCTTAGCAGCCAGTACAGAGAGTCAGAGCCGGTTCTTTTTTCAATTTTAAAAAGGGCCCATGCCTTAAAAACACTCTTATAAAAGACAGGTAGCCCATTCAGTTTGGCGCGTTTTAAATCAGTTAAAAACAGAGCATCATCCAGCCCTAGGTTACTCACCCGTCTGAAGATGCATCTGGCCACATCTCTCCACATCAGGTCCGCCGGCCCTGTTAAAAACCTCTGTACAAACTGGATCCTAAAAGTGGCGGTTCTGCTGGCCAGGTGGATGAGGCCCTGTCCTCCCTTCTCTCGAGGCAGGTACAACACCCCCTGCTGGACCCAGTGCATGCCGTCCCAGAAGAATGACAGGACTCTTGCCTGGAGTCGCTCTAGGACCCCCGAGGGGGGGTCCATGCAGCTCAGCCTGTGCCAGAGCACGGAGGCCACCAGGTTGTTCAGGACAAGAGTCCTGCCTCTGTACGACATGCGGGGGAGGAGCCACTTCCATTTTTGGATTTTTCCTTCAACTTTTTCAAGTGTGTCCAGCCAATTTCTCTTTTCCGTCTTGTCATCGCCAATAAAAACGCCTAGGTACTTTGGAGACCGTCCCTCCGCCAGACAAGGTCCTGGGGAAGGACCGGCAGCCCATTCGTCCACCTACCGACGGCCAGGGCTTCACTCTTGTGCCAGTTGACCCTGGCCGCGGACAGGCGGCCGAATAAAACCGTTAAATTACATAAAACATCAATGTCTTTTTGGCTCCGCACTACTATTACTATGTCGTCCGCATAGGCGGATAAAACAATCTTTTCTTTAAAAAAAGGTAAAATCAGGCCGTCCACACTTGCACGGATCCTCGAGAGAAGGGGTTCGAGGGAGAGAGCGTAGAGCATCCCGGAGAGGGGGCATCCCTGACGGACGCCTCTACGCACCCTGAAGGGAGCACACAGACTGCCATTGATCTTCAGCATACTCGCAATGTCACTGTACAAGACGCGGATCATGGCTATAAAGCCAGGGCTGAAACCGAACCTCTCCATCACCTTCCAGAGGAACGCGTGTTCAACCCGGTCAAAAGCCTTTTCCTGGTCCAGCGAAATGAGACCAGTGTCGATGTCCAATGACCTGGAGACCTCCACAACATCCCGAATTAGGTGGACGTTATCCCCTATGAACCTGCCGGGCACACAGTACGTCTGGTCCCGGTGGATGACCTGCTCCATAGCCTCTCTGAGCCTGGAAGCCAAAGTTTTGGACAGAATCTTATAATCCACACACAGTAGAGACACAGGGCGCCAGTTTTTTATGTCCTGCAGGTTGCCCTTTTTGGGCAGGAGGGCGACTACCGCTCTCCTGCAGGACAACGGCAGGGAACCCGAGGCCAGGCTTTCTTGGAAGACCTCCAGCATGTCGCGGGCCACGATGTCCCAGAATGCCCTGTAGAACTCCACCGTGAGCCCGTCGACACCCGGAGACCTCCTTCCCTCCATGGTCAGCAGGGCGGTGTGGAGCTCATCGAGCTGTAACGGCCTGTCCAGCTGCACGTTGGTCTCCTCAGAGACCCGAGGAAGGTCCTCGCAGAATTCGTGGAACAGGCCGTCATCCCTGCGGTACTCTGCCCCGAACAGGGAGGAAAAAAATCCACCGCCCGCCGCCTTATCTGGCCCGGCTCCACGAGTTCCTGCCCTGTGCTCGAAAAAGTGAGTGGATCGTCTGACTCTGCCCGCGCTTTTCTCCAGCCCAAAGAAAAAGCTAGAGGGAGCATCCATCTCAGAGAGGTCCTGAATCCGGGACCTGACCAGTGCGCCCTGTACTTGGCTGTCCAGCAGGCTGGCCAAGGCCATCTTTTTGGCTTGGAGGGTCTCAATGCACCCTCGATCTCCTGTGGAGCTGCCAATCGCCTCTAGCTCCACTATCTCCGTCTCCAGGTCCTTGATCGACCTGCGTGTGTCCTGCGTGACATTGAGAGTATACTGTCGGCACAGGAGCTGTATCTCTGTCTTTCCTCGGTCCCACCACTGTCCTAGGCACGTAAAATCGGATTTCCTCTCACGAAACCTCGACCAGAAATGCCGTAAAACCTCTCTAAAATTACTATCTCGAGCTAAGCTAGAATTAAAATGCCAGTATGCACTCTTGGGTAAAATATTCTTTGAAACAATTTCGCTTAAAACCAACGAGTGATCAGTAAAAATGACTGGCATGATGCTGCAGCCCTTAAATACGTTAAAATGGTGGCTAAAACAATAAAAGCGATCAAGTCTGGCCGAGGAGATCCTACCATCACACATGCGGGACCAAGTGTATTGCCTGTTGTCTGTGTGCATCCTCCTCCACACATCCACCAGGCCATGAGAATAGGCCAGCTGCTTCAGACAGTGTTGCGAGGCTGGATGAGGCTCTGCATGGTTGCGGTCTAGAACAGACTCCGTGCAGTTAAAATCCCCACCTAGAATTAAAAGTTCATCCCCACAACCATTTAAAACAGTGCCTATCTTTTCTAAAAGCTCTGTCTCTCTGTACCGTTAGTGGGAGCGTAAATATTAATAAAAACCAAGGAGTGGTTTTGGAGGCGCGCTTTCACCTTCAGACACCGCCCCCTCACCACATGCTCTACCTCCAGGGACGAAGGAGTGAAGCCCCTGGAGAACAGGAGGCCCACTCCTCCACTGAGGGCGGTGCCGTGGCTCAGCAAAGCCTGTCCTCCCCACTCCTTCTCCCAGTCCACTTCGTTGTGCCCGTTGCTGTGTATTTCCTGGAGGAACAGGACATCAATCCGTTTTCTCCTTGCTGTGTCGAACACAAGTGCCCGTTTTCTCGCGTCCCTGGCGCCATTCACATTCAGCGTGCCTACTCTTAACGTCTGCATGGTGAAGGGGTAAAAGAAAATAAAAAACATTGGAGACCACAACAACCACACAAACGAAAACACGCACAAGGAAAAGCATGTCTCTTTTTTTTTTTTTAGTCCAATTGTTTCCTGGCTTTTCCCATGTGCTTTCTGAGCCGGTACACTTCGGGGTCGGTGAGGCTCGACGTGGCCTTGTTTTTTATCAGAAAAGCCGCCGACCGGATGAACCGGTACCTGTCCGGGAAATGTTTCTCCAGGTCCAGGCCTCTCATGCCCTTGGTCCGGATGAGGAATTCTTTGATCATGCTGGCTGGGTAAAGCTCTATTTCCTCCCCGTCCAGCATTGTGCCCGATAGCTCACTGCAGTCCGAGGACAAGGACTCACAGTCGCTGGTGTCCGTGCCTGCTGCTGTCTGCTCCCGCCTCCCGGCCTTGCCGCCCTTGTCCTTCATGGCGCTTTTTCGCTTGTTCTGCCGCCTCGCGGGAACAAGCCACCACTCGGACACCCCACTCGTGCCCTCTCCTGCGCTCACTCCTCCCTCACCCCATTCACCCGTGCTCACTGCTCTCTCACCCCGCTCCTCCGTGCTCCCCTCTCCTTCACCCTGCTCACCCATCTCCGGTGCCCCAGGTTCACCCCCCACCTGACTCACTCCACCCTGCTCACCTGTTTGGGTCATGTCCCCAGTCTCACCTGTCTCACCCACTTCAACCGTTCCACTCATCACTTCACCGTTTTCCCCCAGTTCATTCAACTCACACACATCCATCTTTTCACCACTCACCTCACACACCTCCCCAGTTCCATCCGCGTCCCCCGTGCTTCACCACTCTCACCGTTCATCTCCACCACCTTCACCGTGACCTCACTCTCTCCCTCACCGTCACGCACACACTCACCCCGTTTCCCCTCCACCCGTGACTCCGCTGTCGCTCCGTCCGGGGGGGCGGAGCCCCCCTCCGCACTGATCCTCCGACGCCTCGCTGCCGGAACGGGCCGCGGGGGGGACGGCTCCGCGGGCACCGCCCGCACCACGGGCGCGGCGGGCTCCGCGGGCGCGTCCGGGTCCGCGCGGCTCGGACAAGCCCTGGCGAGGTGACCCTCCTCGTTGCAGTTAAAGCACTTCAGGGCGGAGGAGGTCGCGAAGATCGCGTAATCAAAATCGTCCACGCGGACGAGGAAACGATAATTGAACTCCTCCGCCCTGTTGTGGAGGATCACGTGCACCTGCCTGCGGTGCGACACCACGTGCCGCAGCAGCGGCGACTTGCAGCCGGACAACATCTTCCTGATGGGGGACACCACCTTCCCGTGTCGGGACAGCTCCCTCACCAGGAACTCGTCGCTGATGAACGGCGGCACGTTGGACAGGGTGATCCGCGCTGCCGGCTGCGTGAGCGGGGTCACCTGGACGAACTGCCCCCCCACCGTGACCCCCGTCTCCACCAGCGAGTTCGCCTGCTCCACCTTGGCCAGGAACAGCACCACCGCCCTGTTCATGCGGGCGGCGGACTTGATGGAGCTGTGGCCGATCTTCTGGCCCACAGCCAGCGCCACCTCCTCCACACTGAGCACGGAGCCCGCACCCACCTTGACCCCGTGCTGACGGCTCAGGCCGGTAAAGCCGGCGTTGGCCGCCATGACGGCCGCACGCGGTCGGCCGCCCCACAAACACCCACTCACTCCAAAAAAAAAACAATACAAACGTGTAGACCAATGAATTAAACTATAAATATCTCATTCACTCACACACAAAGAAAAGAATAGGAAAAAAAACAGCACTTTCGCACAGTTTTTCCAGTCTCTTTCTCTCTCCCGCTTCCACACACCTCCTCCCAGAAGAAGAAGAAGAAGAAGAAGAAGAAAGGCTTCTGGAGGAGGTTTCTAAATTGTTGGATTAAGTGATGTCCAACGTCTTTCTTTTTTCTTCAGCTCCAGCTCTCCTCTTATTTTAACAATAGATTTTAAATACTAATTAAAAAAAGAAATAAATAATTGTCCAAGTGTCTTTGTGATTGTCCAGTGATGTAACTGTTCTATTAAAATGATACTAATCCTGACTTCTGGAGGTGACTCAGATCAGAAAAACCAACTCTGGTCATTGGCGACTCTATTTTGTTGAACATGTAGTTAGAGAAACCAGCGACCATCGTTAGATTCATTCCAGGGGCCAGACTGGGTGACATTAAATCATATTTAAAACTGCTGACTAAGGCTAAGCTTAAATATGGTACAATTGTTATTCATGTCTTGTTATTTCCCAAAGGGAAACTCCCGTGGAGGAGTGCAGGGACCCACAGGTGCCTGGGCTTCCTTCTAAAAGACTGGACTCTATATCGTTTGGTTCGTTATACTGTGCTATGGAGTCATCAGAAAAGAATGTGTTTGCTTGACCATATAAAAGAGGCTACCGAAGAAAAGCACGGAGGAGGAGATCAGGACCAAGAACCCTCCCTCGGACAAAGTGCAGTGTCTGACTGATACCTGACTGTTCTCTCCAATAAACATCTTTACATCCAAGTCAATGTCGAGAAGATTCCTTTCAGCTCAGCACATCTCGACCACCAGAAGAAGAAAATTTATCACACTTCATCACACCAACATTTTTGGAGTCGGGAGGAAACTTTTTTTGATTCACGATAGCAGCATAACTAGATTTTTTCCTCACTATCATAATGTTGTCTGGTTTCAACTCAGTGTGCAGGATTCCCAATTTTCCTTAGCTTTGACAGAGCCATAAACAGCTGAAGAAAAGAAGAACTGAAAACTTTAGAATGCCTTGTGATTGCTTCATTAAACACTTGTAAATAGCCTACCTGCTTGGATATTGACTGGTTTTACACAAACTCAGTGGTTTAAATCTTCATAATTTTAAGATGGCAAAGAAATCGAGGCTCAGCATCTCGTAAACAAGACAGAGCTGATTGTTGTGTTCAAAATGGTCCTGCAGCTCCACAAAATGTTCCTGGTTCACACGGTGACTCCCCTGGATGTGTTCTCAGATGGTTTTCTGTGGAGGACAGACATGAATATAGTTTAGAGACCAAAATCTGGGATAGAGCACAGTTGTTTCAAGGAGGTGGGTGTACCATTTTTTTTTTAAATCTTTACTTCTTTTAGGTCACTTTTCAAGTTCTTGTCATTCTTGATGAACTTTACTGCCACACTCTCTTTCATATGGATGTTTTGGCACCTAGCCACTTGAGCCCATGTTCCTTCACAGTCTCTGCGATCCAGTCTTTTATCACTTCAAAATGACACGACTGGACAGTCACCTTTATCTGAGGAAACACTGGAGAGTTTTGCTCTGGGTGATGCAAGGACACTTGGTCCAGTTGTCTCCCTGAAGAAGAGCAATTTAGACCCTATCATTTTTAAGAACTACAGACCTGTATCCAACTTACCCTTTTTGAGTATGATTTGAGAAAAACTGGTTTTCAACCATTTAGCTGCTTTTAGGATGAACCACAGTCCTGAGACTGACTCACAAAGACTGACAGTCCTGGTGGTGCTGGATCTTAGATACACTAGATCACCACATCTTGTTAAACAGACTCAGACCTGGTGGGCCTCTCTGGTGCTGTTCTTAACTGGTTTCACTCCGATCTCACAAACACCATGGTTCTTTGTAAGCTTAGATGCATGTTCCTCCAGAACCCATGAATGACGTTTGGGGTGCCTCAAAGGTCAATTTTAGGTCCGATAATTTTGAATGTTTACATGCTACTCCTTGGGGATGTCATCAGGAGACAGGGCATCAGCTTCCACAGCTACACTGATGATACACGGTTCTACATTGTCATGTCTCCTGATGACACAGGGCCCATTGATTCCTCTTTAAACTTTATTTTAGATATGAAGTTATTGATGGCAGAGTACTTTGTACAGCTCAACCAGGACAAAACAGAGGTTTTAGTTATTGGTCCTGAAGGCAAGAGAAAGAAACTTTTACCAAAACTTCAATTTGTTAAACCTGCACATCTGTTAAGAACCTGGCCCTTATTTTTGACTCTAAATACCAGAGTCTGCCCGTTTCTCCCCCAGGCTAACATGAAGGTGTTGATGCATGCTTTTATCTCCTGTAGGTTAGATTATTGTAATGCCCTGCTCTCTGGTCTTCCCAAAAAGAGGATCCATAACTTACAGCTACTCCAGAACTCAGCCATTCGTGTGCTGATGAGGACCAGAGGGCGGGAGCACATTACACCAGTTTCAGAATCACTGCATTGGCTCCCTGTGTGTTTCAGGTGCTTTTATTCGTTTTGAAATGTCTTGAGGGTCTTGGGCCATCTTATTTATCTGTCCTGCTCTTATCATATCGGTCCTTGCGGATCCTGACGTCCTGTGACACAGGACCATTAATTGTTCCAAATGTTTGAACCAGAACCAACAGGGAGGCTGCATTTAGCCATTATGGTCCAAAGTTTTGGAAAAGCCTGCCAGAGGGAATCAGGACCACAGAGACTGTTGATGTTCTCAAAGGGAGGCTCAAGAATCACCTTTTTAGTCTGTCCTTTCACTCATTCTTTTTTACTCTTTTAACTCAGGCCTGTATTATCTTATTGTCTTTAGGTCTCCTCATTCTATTGTCTTTTTGGCCTCAGGTCTTTTTACCTCCGCCAAGGAGGTTATGTTTGTGCCGCTGTTTGTCTGTTTGTCTGTCAGTTTGTCTGACTGCTACCATCATCGTAGCAGCAGTCCAGCAGAGATGAAGAAGGATGAGGGAAGAGTGATACCACAGCACTGCTCTGAAAACAGTGAGGATGAAGAAAAGGCATTTTTAAAAGAAAGAAATGAGCATTTGATGCCTGCAGTATGGGCTCCATGACAGAGGAGCCAGTCAACATTATTGTTTGATGGTGTCACTAATTGATGAAGTCAACGATGAATCCAGTGAGTCAGCTGATGACACGGCACAAGTAAGACCTTGAAAAAGTAGTTTGTCTGAATGTAGGGACAAACACTGTGAATGCGATGGCCGGGAATCGAACCCGGGTCAACTGCTTGGAAGGCAGCTATGCTCACCACTATACCACCATCGCAAGTATGGATGCATCTGTTGCACATCTGGAAGTCGGGAGACAGGACAGACCAGCACAGCCCTTTTTTTCTTCATCCACAGATTCTGGCTGTTCTCACATTTGTACATCCAACTCTAGTTGATTGTCATTGCTTGATATAAATCAGGGAATAGAACCCTCTTGGACTCACACTCACCACGTCAGCGTGCGCTCAGCTCCACTTCATGAGTGAAACACAGAGGAAAGGGAAGAGGGAAGTCAGGAGCTGTGCGTCATTACGCATCGTGATTCCAAGATCTCGATGGAGGTAAAGGGGAGAAGTACTTCAGCTGCGTGTTGAGCAAATTATAAAGACACATTTATTTGCATATCACATTCTGAAACACACCACATTATAGAAAACCTTGTCACGGAAGTCCACGAAACCTCATATTCATGTTAAATTGACACATCGACACTGACAGTGTCACCATCGCACCTACGGCTGCACCTACGGCTGCACCTACGGCTGCACCTACGGCTGCACCTACGGCTGCACCTACGGCTGCACCTACGGCTGCACCTACGGCCGGGGTTGATCAGACCCCAGCCTGTGTCCCAGCAGCGTTTGCCCACAGATCTGCCCTCTTTATCCATAGACACCTTATGGCTCTTTCTGCAGCTTAGTTTCAGATGTGATGGTCTTTTTCTCATGTTAGACCATGAGATCTTGCGTTGAAGAACCTTCTCCCATTTAGTCTGCGCTCCTTGTTGCCCCATTCCCACCATCCTGCTGGCTCCTACGCCTGCCTGCACTTCCTCCTGAACAGGATGTTGCCGCTCTTTGCCTTTCCCCTTGTCACTCCTAGTTGCTGGGAGGTGGCCAATGCCTGCACAGCCTGTCGCTATGAGCCCCACTAGAGCCTTCTGCCTCAGCCTTGACTCAGAAACCTCCACAGCTTTGTCTGCCCTCCATTTACCTGCATGTTCACACCTGTATGCCAGCTGATGCCATCTTTGGATGGAACTTTACAAAGATTCTCACACTGATAATATACGGAAGACCATTTTGTCAAAAGGTGAAAATGTTTCTCCACCAATCAGATTTTTGTAGGTTCTGTTTTGCATATATGAAAGAGAAAGTGGTGGTGAAGGAGACAATGTGGAAGAATAGAAGAATCTTTAAGATAAAAGTCAAATCAAAGGCTGGCCCTACAAATACATGTTCTCCTCAAGTTGGTCTATTCTGCTACATGATGACAAACAGACATAAAATAAGAAATAAAATAATTTCATAGACACCGACATGATCTGCATTTGTTCCATCAAATGTCAGTGATGTTTTACATTTCCAACGATTAAGGATCAGTTTTGTTCTATGACCCACTTCCCATCAAAACAGCTCATCACCAAACACAAATACACACTATCAATTAAAGCGTTTGTACTTTTATGGATTAATTATGTTAAATAAGGAGGATTAAAATAAGACAAAGAGTCTTCTGAACAACGTTTTACGTCTTTCTCTGGATACCTTGAACGCACCTCCGTTTCAAATAACCAGCCCCGCCCACCGTCCGTTAATTGTTGCTCTCGTTTACATGTGAGGTAAGGATGGAGCTCCTTCGTTTTAGCTCTTGGTTTTTAATTTATTTACTAATTCAACATGATATATTTATCTTGTTTAACTGTGGTTTCTTGGTGTTTGTTGTTGTTGTTGTTGTTGTTTTGCCTGTTTGGGGTGTGGATTTGGTGTGCACACCAAAACATCACACAGGACTAGAAGGCCATCGTGATGATTAGGTGATAGTGAGGAATTTATTTGGATAAGTCAAGACTTTATTTTGGGGGTCAATAAATAACTAAATGTACTTTTATTTTGAGGTCAATGTTGTAGATTTTACGGGGTCTTGCAAGTTTCTTTTTCAGAAAGTGAAACCCCTATCATATCTAGATTCATTACATACAGAGTGCTATATTTCAAGCCTCATTTCTTGATATTTTGATGATTATGACATACAGACCTAAATTTACAGTCCAGGTCTTTTCCTCCACAGCCCACATAATACACTTCTGACATTGTCTCACAAGGAATACAACCTTTGTAGTCCATGTTTAGTATTAACTAGTCTTGTAATGTCAGCTTTATTTATCTTACTTAATTCACAATTTGTAATCATCATTGTTTTAAGAAATAAAGGTGGTGCTAGAAGGGGTTCAGGGCAGCAGTATGGAGGTGAACCCTGTTTGGTTCTTTTCCTCCACAGCTCATGTAATATGCTTCTGACATTGTTCTCACAAGGAATGAGACATTTGTAACTGTGTCTAGTGTTTGTTAGTGCGTAGTGGCTCTTTAAGTGCTGACTCCAGCTTTAATTGTCTTATGCAACATTCAAAGTTTCTAAGATACTGAAATTTGGGAGGACAGAACTGATGTTTATGTTTGATGTTTTCATCTTGACTAAATGTTTTCTCTCCATGTTTCTCCACAGTTTGCGTTGGTGATATTCTGCGAGGCAAAAAGTCTAAATTTGTTGTGGAAGATGGAGAAGGAACATGGGCTCAAGTGGCTAGGTGCCAAAACATCCATATGAAAGAGAGTGTGGCAGTAAAGTTCATCAAGAACGACAAGAACTTGAAAAGTGACCTAAGAGAAGTAAAGATTTAAAAAAAAAAATGTTTTCGATGATTATTATCTGAAATTGAGCACACCCACCTCCTTGAAACAACTGTGCTCTATCCCAGATTTTGGTCTCTAAACTATATTCATGTCTGTCCTCCACAGAAAACCATCTGAGAACACATCCAAGTGAGTCACCGTGTGAACCAGGAACATTTTGTGGAGCTGCAGGACCATTTTGAACACAACAATCATTTCTGCCTTGTTTACGAGATGCTGAGCCTCGATTTCTTTGCCATTTTAAAATTATGAAGATTTAAACCACTGAGTTTGTGTAAAACCAGTCAATATCCAAGCAGGTAGGCTATTTACTTTAGTTTTAGGTAACTTTTCTGGGAAAATAGTTTACAAGTGTTTAATGAAGCAATCACAAGGCATTCTAAAGTTTTCCTGTTCTTCTTTTCTTCCAACTGTTTATGGCTCTAGCAGACTTAAAGAAATTAGGAATCCTGCACACTGACTTGAAACCAGACAACGTTATGTTAGTGAACAGAAGAGAACTCAAAATTAAACTGAATGATTTTGGATCAGCAATTCAGACCCATGAGGCCAGGACAGGGTCCATCATGCAGGCGTCTGCCCTCAGGTGAGTTGTCCTGCAGAAATATCACTATGACATCATCTTCATTCTTTTATTCCCTTATTTTATAATTTCCAATGCTTGTTTTTGTTTTTTACCAGAAATTATGCTTGGCCTCCCTTTTTCTTACCCACTAGATATGTGGGGAGTCGCCCAAATTCTTCTGTTTTTATTCAACCCTCAGACCATGTGTGGTTGCTCATTGTATGAAAATGTAAGTATACTTCACAAAAACATCCAGAACTATTTAGAGCCTGTACTGTACTGTGAATGTAACTGTACTAACTTTAATGCATTGCCAGTCTACAGATGAGACACATCATAGACTTACTGGGAATGCCCCCAGACTACTTGCTAAATGCTGGGAGATATACCAGTAAATATTTCATGAAGGTAGAAGACCAGCTTGGATCTTCATGGAGACTAAAGGTGAGCATGTTCTCCTCTTTTTGAAAAGTTTCCTATGATGTGTAGTAGAATGTATGAAGGTAACATCTAAAATAGTGTTCTATCTGAGTGGACGGGCAAATCGTGTTGATATAATGTACATTCACTAATGTCTGGTTTTCTTCTTTCAGACACCAAAGGAATATGAAGACACTGGCTTCAAACAAAGAATTTTCCGCAGTGTTTTAAATATTCTCTCACGCAATTATTTTCTGTAAGTACTCTTTTTTTAAATAATTTATAACTAATGTAATCAGTCTTATCAACTACTTGGTATTAAATGTTTAATCATTGATTCATTCATTTGTTAATTAATTGGTGTTAAATCACTGTTTCCAACAACAGGTCAATCATCAAATGATGAAAATGAAAGAAAGGACCGCAGTGCTCTTCTAGATCTCCTTAAAAAGTGTTTCCACTTTGATGGCCGTCTGAGGATGTCTCCTGAGAAAGCGCTGCAGCATGACTTCATGACAATGAGGCACCTGAGAACAGCTGACAGCAAAGAATAGTAAGTGGCATCATTTCTGCTATTTGATATCAGGGAGAGTTTAAGTTTTTAAGGCTTTTGAAGAGACACGTCAGAGCCTTGTGATTTACTGGTTCTGGAAGCTTCATAATTACCTCTGCCAAAGATGTAATTGTTAATGTTTGTATGTTTCTTCCATGTTGGGATATTTTCAGCTTTTCTTCTAACAATCGTATTCTCATGGTTTCATTCCCTTTATTTCTCTTCTAGATGCACCAGAGTGATGACGGGGGATGCTGATCTCCACACACTTGCTGTCCATGGAGAGTACTGGCACCCCCCTGAGCAGAAGCCCTGGGTTTCTGTCAGGCCCTCTCCTCCTGGTCCAAGGTTCACGCCTAAGGCGGTTGTGATGGGAGTACCATCTGAAGGAGCCCCATCAAATCATGTTAAAACTGTCAATGTGCTTCATCTGAATTTAAAGACATTTGCAGGCCTGACAAGTTTTTCCTTGTGTTTTCTTCTTTCTCCTGAAGGATGCCGTGGTGGACGTGGTTCAGGGCAGCAGCATGGAGGTGAACCCTGCTTGGGTTAGCAGTGAGATGCTTGCTGCAGTGGAAGCTGTCTTCTCCTTCACACCTCCCTTCCTCTGTCGTGATGCCTCCTGCTGCAGGGTCAGAGGTCATCTACTCTGGTTGCATTTGTGATGGAACATTACCGTATTTTCCAGACTATATGGCGCGCTTAAAATCTTAAATTTTGTCAACAACCAACTATGTGCCTCATAATCGGGTGCTGACTCTGGTAAACGATGAATAAATCAAATGCATCACTTATAGGAGCATTACGGTAGTCAGTGTGGGTGTGTGTATATGAACTTCAAAGTAAAGTGAGTTATTTGACTGTTTTGGTTCTCTTAATGTGCCTTATAATCCGGTGAGGCTTATATATAGAAAAACACCCGTTCAGACCCGTCTTTTGGCAGTGCGCCTTGTGGTCCGGAAAATAGGGTAATTCTTAATTTTATCATGACTCAATCTGAATACATATTTTTTTGGTGAAAATTAACCAATCAGTGCAAAGGAAGAGCATTTAACAGACACCTTTTCTTCTGCTTTCATCAATGTGAAATAAAACACAGAAATCTCTTCCCTCTTAGAAGTGCCGCAGGAAGGAGCAGGTACGTTCTTTTTCCGTCACATATTTTCTCTTTCATAAACTTCTCTAATACCAATGACATTTACAGCACCACTGAGTCCATCATCACATACAATGTTGGGATTTTGGTTATTTTTGCTTTTGAAATTGCAATGAAAAATGTTACATCACACAATTTAAACTTCAAGAGAAGTACAAAGAACTTGACCCCATGACGTCTATCCTCTATTCTTCTGTAATGCTCACCAGGTTTGTGGCCAACTGCACACGTCACCACACTTAGTTTTGGTTTTTCTCTCTCCTTCAGAGTCGTCTGGCAGCTCGGAGCAGAGATACCAAGTCTACAGAAAAGGAGAGTTTGTCTCCACTAATGAACCGTTTCCACTTCTTTTAATGTCTTTCCACAAACCTCTGATGGACAGATGACACCATAGACAAAGCTTTGATTCAATTATCCTGTCAGTCAAGTGTTTCACCCTTTGAACTACCAGACTACTGTCCTAAGTGTTGTTTTTTGTGTCCTGACTCCTCAGTGTGTTCCTTCCCCTGATGTGTCCAACATTGGACCCACCCCCATGCTCCCCATGGTTAAACAGGTATGTGTTTTTAATTTAATACCTTCATCTGATAAATTAGGTTCATTCCTACTTTTTAATCCTACGAGTATTTTTTCTGGACTCTTTTCAGAGTCCTCCAGCTCCCACACCCACGATGCTGACAGGCCAACCCTTCCTCTCAACCTCGTGGTACCAGTGCAGGTAACTTTTCCCCTCATTCAGTTGTATACAGTACTGTTGTTTGTCTTTTCAGACCCAGCAGTAGCCAGAGGACTTAACCTAAACTAAGCTGCACCAGGCCATACAGTGTTTTCCATTCTCAGTCTACTCTTTTACTTTGAAGGAAATTTGGACAACACCCAAAACAGTCACAACAAATACACCAGCACAAGCTTTCTTGGCCTTTCTCAGATGAACTTGTTTTAAACAACACACTCTTTCACAGGCCAGCACAGATGGCCCTCACACCCCCACAGAGTCTTCTCTGACATTATGGAAGTTAATTCTATTAATGTTAATTATCTATTTCATCATAAACAGACTCCTGTATCAGCCCCCACTTGGAGAAGTGACGACACATTCTAGACGTTCTCCTCCAAAGGTGACATTTTTTAAACGTGTAATCAGTCTTCCATTATTATAATTTTGACAATCCTGTAATTTCTTAACAGTTAACAAAATCACAGGCACCTCCACGGACACAATGTCAAATTCATGACCAACCCACAAAAAGTCTAAATTTGTTGTGCAGGAGATGATAGGTGAAGGAGCGTTTGGTCAAGTGGCTAGATGCCAAAATATGCACACAAAACAGTGTGGAAGTGAAGTTGATGAAGGATGGAAAGAGGGTAAAGACAAGCAGCCAAAGAAAAGTAAAGAATTATTTTTAACCTTTGTTATGATTATTTTCTGAAATTGACCACACCCACCTCTTTGTAACAACTGTGGCAGATTTTGGTCTCTAAACTACAGTCTTGTCTGCCCTCCACATAAAACCATGTTAGAGCACATCCAGTCTGATCTCAGTGGGAGTCGGGAACATTTTGTGGAGCTGCTGGACCATTTTTATCATAAATATCAGCTCTGTCTTGTGTATGAGATGTTGACCCTTGATTTCTTTCATGTTTTTAATTTAAGAAGAAACAAACCACTGAGTTTGTCTGAGATTGCCAAGCAGGTGGGCTATTTAATTTTGTTATAGGTAACTTTTCTGGCAAAATAGTTTACAAGTGTTTAATGAAGCAATCACAAGGCATTCTAAAGTTTTCCTGTTCTTCTTCTCTATCAGCTGTTTATGGCTCTAGCAGACTTAAAGAAATTAGGAATCCTGCACACTGACTTGAAACCAGACAACGTTATGTTATTGAACAGAAGAGAACTCAAAATTAAACTGGTTGATTTTGGATGAGCAATTCAGACCCATGAGGCCAGGACAGGGTCCATCATGCAGGCGTCTGCCCTCAGGTGAGTTGTCCTGCAGAAATATCACGATGACATCATCTTCATTCTTTTATTTTCTCTAACATTTTCTATTTTCTAACATAATTATTTTCTCTTTTCTAACATCCATTTTTTACTTTTGTTTTTTAGGGCTCCAGAAATTATGCTTGGCCTCCCTTTTTCTTACCCACTAGATATGTGGGGAGTCGCCCAAATTCTTCTGTTTTTATTCAACCCTCAGACCATGTGTGGTTGCTCATCGTATGAAAATGTAAGTATACTTCACAAAAACATCCAGAACTATTTAGAGCCTGTACTGTACTGTGAATGTAACTGTACTAACTTTAATGTATTGTCATTCAACAGATGAGACACATCATCGACTTACTGGGAATGCCCCCAGACTACTTGCTAAATGCTGGGAGATATACCAGTAAATATTTCATGAAGGTAGAAGACCAGCTTGGATCTTCATGGAGACTAAAGGTGAGCATGTTCTCCTCTTTTTGAAAAGTTTCCTATGATGTGTAGTAGGATGTATGAAGGTAACATCTAAAATAGTGTTCTATCTGAGTGGACGGGCAAATCGTGTTGATATAATGTACATTCACTAATGTCTGGTTTTCTTCTTTCAGACACCAAAGGAATATGAAGACACTGGCTTCAAACCATCAAAGAATTTTCCGCAGTGTTTCAAATATTCTCTCATGCAATTATTTTCTGTAAGTACTTTTTTTAAAAATCATTTATAACTAATTTAATCAGTCTTATCAACTACTTGGTATTAAATGTTTAATCATTGATTCATTAATTTGTTAATTAATTGGTGTTAAATCACTGTTTCCAACAACAGGTCGATTCATCAAATGATGAAAATGAAAGAAAGGACCGCAGCGCTCTTCTAGATCTCCTTAAAAAGTGTTTCCACTTTGATGGCCGTCTGAGGATGTCTCCTGAGAAAGCGCTGCAGCATGACTTTATAACAATGAGGCACCTGAGAACAGCTGACAGCAAAGAATAGTAAGTGGCATCATTTCTGCTATTTGATATCAGGGAGAGTTTAAGTTTTTAAGGCTTTTGAAGAGACACGTCAGAGCCTTGTGATTTACTGGTTCTGGAAGCTTCATAATTACCTGTGCCAAAGATGTTATGTGATAGCTGGTGTTTATGTCTTTGTCCCTTGTGAGAAAATTAACTCAAAAAGTCACTGACACCTTCCCTATCACCTACGTATATCATTATAATTTTAAAATTGCAAAAATGACCTGTGATAAAAACATGCAATTGTAGATATAGCAAATGACAAGAACAATAACAAAATGTTTGTTTGTTTTTCAGCTTTGAAATGTGCAAAAATATTAATAATTCAGCCTTTGACAAGGATTCAGCTGTCATCGAAGACAAAAAGAGGGTGTTCTCAGAAAGAGGAAAAGACCACAAAGAAGACACAGAAGCCCATTAAAGAAAGAGACATCCCAACCTTCAAGAGAAAAGAGGCCAGTAGAGGCCATACAACTGTGCAGCAAAATGGCCGAGCATATAATGAAGAGTGGGGGATATTCACCCCAGCATACAGGAGACCATTCTAAAGTCTTTGGAAAAGACCTTGAAATTATAAGTACTTTAGGAGAAGGCAGTTTTGGTGTAGTTTTCAAGTGTTTCAACTTGAAGACACAAGAGATGGTGGCTGTTAAGGTCATTGAAGAAGAAGAAGAAATTGCCAACCACGAAATCTGCATCCTAATAATAATAATAATAGGTAATAATTAACAAGTAACTGAGTCAGACACATTTCAGAAATATTTAATTTTGGAAAAAAACTGAAAAAACATTTTTGACAGGGCTAGTAGCCTTACTACCCCTGACTGCTTGTAGTTGTTCCTTCAAACCTGGGGACTTCTCTGTCTTTTAGTATTCCATGTTCCACTGTAAATGGTGGCATCTTTAAAGTCAAGACTTGTTGCCCAATAACCTGGTTAGTTGTCAAACTCTCTTCAATTTTACAGCCAGGGTGTATATTTTTAAGGCTTTTGAAGAGACACATCAGAGCCTTGTACCTTACTGGTCCTGGAAGCAAGGTTCTATTACTGCAGAAATCTGAGTATTGAGCCATGAGATGCTGCTAGAGCCTTCTACTGATGTTGATTCCTCGTCACCTGTGGTACACCAGAGACCAAAAGGGATTGAAGCGACCCTGCAGGAAAACCCTGGAGAAGATGAGTTAGGGAACCATGAGGTCCAGCTGGAGTCAACTTTGGAGGACAACAGCAATTCCGGTTTCTTCAGTAAAGTCTGCAAACACGTTAAAGATAATCTAGGCTATTATGGAGGGGCACTCGTCATTGGTACCACAACATGCTCAGTTTTTATGCTGATTAGATCATCAAGGTCTTAAGAGCTTGTAGTTGAACAAACTACACAAATATTTAATTCAGAGTTGAAAGTGAATGACTATGAATCTTTAAAAACAATCACATGTTGCACTTACAGCATTGATTCTTTTTTCTTTCACATTCTTTATGCTGATGAAGTTGGTCTTGAGGACATAATATCTGCACCAACATGTTTGAGAAAAACCTGAACATTTGCTGGTGACCATTGTTTTTCCAACATTACTAAAAATAAAAAACATCCTTGTATTTCTCAGTCATTTTTTTAAAGCTGCAGATCTGACTTATGATACTCTGACTGTTTTCTGAGGAAGTTCTGCTTGTCTCATCGTTAGTCCTTTTCAGTTTCTCACAGCAAAGTCCAGGGTTGAACTGAAATAAAGAGGATTAAACAGAATAGAAACTGAAGATGTGGTTCCCCTCACATAATTATCAGACTCGAATTGGAGCAGATAAAAAATGAAGCTGATTTATTCTGATCATGAGAAAGATACACAAGACAATTAGAGTCAGGTGTGGAAGAATAGATGTAGAAGTTCTCATTTTTGTCATTTCATTCATCTTTTCTGGTTGATGTAATCTCATTTAGCTGTTGTTATCTTTCCAAATCAATCAATATTAATAATCAAAGACATTAAAGATCAAAGTTACCAGAAGAGTATTTTTTTTCAAAGATAAAATGTTTTAGGAATATAAAATGAAAGTAAATTTAAAATTCAACACAGATTATTGCTATAAGGGGGAGTAGTAATAAACTAAATTATTAGTTTACTAACAGTTTCAACAGCATTCAAACAGCAAAATGGCCGAGCATATTATGAAGAGTGGGGGATATTCACCCCAGCATACAGGAGACCATGCTAACGTATTTGGAAAAGACCTTGAAATAGTAAGTACTTTAGGAGAAGGCAGTTTTGGTGTAGTTTTCAAGTGTTTCAACTTGAAGACACAAGAGATGGTGGCTGTTAAGGTCATTGAAGAAGAAGAAGAAGATATTGCCAACCATGAAATCTGCATCCTAACTCATCTGAGATGTCTGGATCCTGACAGAAGCAACATTATCAGATTTAACAGCCATTTCATCCAAAACAATAACATCTGTCTGAGCTTTGAGCTGTTGGACACAAATCTGCATAGTTATGTTTCAGCAGTAAATCACAAGTCAAAGAAGAGTGGACTTCCTTTGTCAGAGGTCAGAGTCATCACAGAGCAAATGGCCATGGCTCTTCAAGAGCTGAACTCAAATGGAATTGTCCATGGAGATATCAAACCAGGAAATATCATGATTGTGGACAGACATCAGCAGCCATTAAGAGTGAAGCTGGTAGATTTTGGTGGAGCACAGTTTATTTCTCATTTTGATGATACAACCTTTGTGGTCACCTTTTGCTACAGTTCACCAGAGGTGCTGCTGAGGTCCTCAGTTAATGAGGCTGCTGATGTGTGGTCCTTAGGGGTCACTTTACTGGAATTGGCTCTAGGAGATGATGTTTTTGTAAACAATGAAAAATATGATGTTCTCAAGTGCATTATCAAACTTTTTGGGCAGCCACCAGACTATGTACTGAACACAGGGGTCCACACACAGTGCATGTTCAAGTTGAACAGTGAGCAACGATGGAGTCTTAAACCAGAAGAGCAGTTCCGCAGGGAACAGAACTCGTTCCCTTCCCTGACTCCCAATCATTTTGAAAGCTTCAAGGACATCATGAATGCATTTCTACCCAAAAATGAAGAGCTCACTGATGTGATGCTGTTTTTACAGCTGATCCTGACGATGCTGGATGTTGACCCAGAGAATCGTATCACGCCTCTGGAGATTCTGCAGCATCCATTCCTTGATGTTACAGGAGAAAAAGCAAATCTAGCAACTGCAGAAATTGAGAAATTACTAGGCTTATTTAGTAAGGAGAAAGATACTTCTCAGCAGATCAACCATTTCTCTGCCTCAGAAGATGAGAACACAAAGGACAAGTATGTAGATGATCAGATAGAGAGCTCAGATTATTATATTTCTGCAGATATCAGATTAGTGAGCCATGACATGCTGCTAGAGCCTTCTTCTGATATTGATTCCTTGTCACCTGTGGTACACCAGAGACCAAAAAAGGTTAAAGCGACCCTGCAGGAGAACCCTGGAGAAGGTGACATAGAGAACCATGATGTACCACTGGAGCCTTCTGCTGATGTTGATTCCTCATCAGCTGTGGTACCCAGCAAAAACAGTAAATCCTTGTTGAAGACAGAAACCACCAAGAAAGATTACTCTGAATATTTCTACACTGGTCTTTCTGATACTTCTCTTGATATGTTTCTTGAAAGTCCTGTATTATTGTTCAAGAGAGAAAATCTTTCCAGTGATGAATATTCATACACTATGTCCTCTGACAATGACAGGTCTATGGAAGAGAAGGACAAAGAGTCAAAATCTGTGGATTCCATGAAGGACGAAGACAAAGATTATTCTGAAGATTTATCCAGTGATCTTTCTGATGCAGATATTTCCCTTGAAAGCAAGTCTACAGAAGAGAAGGACAAAGAGTCCAAATCTGTGGATTCCACAAAGGATGAAGAGAAAGATCACTCTGAATATTTCTACAGTGATATTTCTGATAGTTCTCTTGACATGTCTTTTGAAAGTGCTGTATCATTTCTCAAGAGAAAAAATCTTTCCAGTGATGAATATTCAGACACTATGTCCTCTGACAATGACAAGTCTATAGAAGAGAAGGACAAAGAGTCAAAATCTGTGGATTTCACGAAGGATGAAGAGAAAGATTATTCTGAATATTTCTACAGGGATATTTCTGATACTTGTCTTGATATGTCTCTTGAAAGTGCTGCATCATTGTTCAAGGTAGAAAATGTTTCCAGCGAGGATTATTCAGACTCTACATCCTCTGACAGTGACAGTTCATCAGAAGATCTTTCCAGTGATGAATATTCAGACACTACGTCCTCTGACAATGACAGTTCATCAGAAGATCTTTCCAGTGATGAATATTCAGACACTTCGTCCTATGATAGTGAAAGTTCATCAGAAGATCTTTCCAGTGATGAATATTCAGACACTTCATCCTCTGACAATGACAGTTCATCAGAAGATCTTTCCAGTGATGAATATTCAGACACTTCGTCCTATGACAGTGAAAGTTCATCAGAAGATCTTTCCTGTGATGACAGCAGTGATGACTCCACCTTTGAAAACAGCAGCTCAAAAGAGAAAAGCTCGTTTTGGGGTAAAATCTGCAACTGGTTTGGCAGAGTCTTTAGATGGGTGAAGCAAGCCTTCTCTTTCCAAAGCAAGAAGGAGGATTAAAGAAAGAACAGTAAATATTTGAAACTGTAGTCACTATTGGTGGTTTCACAATCATGTGACAGAATGAATATCCAATGAATCATCTGCATTGTTCTATTCTAAGATAGAAACTGTTCAACAAAAATATTGAAAATATGAATAAAAAACATTTACATCACAAAGCATGTCCAAAGTCTGCAGCCTCTGTCATAAAATCTATTAATAGTGGCCCACCAGCACTGTTGGCCACATTAAAAAATACATGTGTAGTAAAAGAACCTTTTTATATTTCAGCAGAGGGTGGCAGTAGTCCTCTGGACACCCTCCTGTGGTAACTTTGTCTGCATCTATTTTTAGCTCATTTAGAAAATGATGACTATCACTAAAATAATGAAAGTTGAAGGCAAGGTTTCCAGAACAAGTGGAAATTGGAGTATGTTCTTTTACTGAGGGCAAATTTATTAAAGACTGTGTGATGAAAATGGTTGAGAAGATTTGTCCTGAGAAAAAACAAGAGTTTGCCCAACACTTTTTTCCTTTCCTTTCTCCATGGACCAGAATGACGCTCCAGACCACATAGTGTTGGAGCTCATTGAGCAAAAAGTTACACAGAAACTCCCTCATTATTTCTTAAAAAAAACAGAATAACCCAAAACAGGCTCAATTAAAGGATATCTGATGAAATGATTCAACTGTTTAAATTAAAAATTATATCCTACATATTAACATATTATTAATGTGTATTTACATATTAACAGGATACTTTATAACAGCCGACCCCTAAAGAGCATGGCATTTTGAAACAACATAAATTTTCACAACAAGAGTGCTTTATCCAGGATTATCCTCAGGAAGAGCCGACAACTGGACCAGCCGAGCTACCGGTCTCAGGTGAGTCTTCTCGTCAACTGTGACCTCAGTTATTCATATACATCCATCAGCATTCAGCTTGACCACCCTCCCAATAGGACAGAGAGCACGTGGAAGCTGGGGCGGCCATGCACATGTTGATGGAGAGACTGAGTCAGTGTGGAGTCCTCCTGCCTACTACCCAGCACAGGAGCAGTTGCTGACTGAAGCTTTAACTTGCCTTTTGCTACAGTTCACCAGAGGTGCTGCTGAGGTCCTCAGTTAATGAGGCTGCTTATGTGTGGTCCTTAGGGGTCACTTTACTGGAATTGGCTCTAGGAGATGATCTTTTTGTAAACAATGAAAAATATGATGTTCTCAAGTGCATTATCAAACTTTATGGGCAGCCACCAGACTATGTACTGAACACAGGGGTCCACACACAGTGTATGTTCAAGTTGAACAGTGAGCAACGATGGAGTCTAAAACCAGAAGAGCAGTTCTGCAGGGAACAGAACTCGTTCCCTTCCCTGACTCCCAATCATTTTGAAAGCTTCAAGGACATCATGAATGCATTTCTACCCAAAAATGAAGAGCTCACTGATGTGATGCTGTTTTTACAACTGATCCTGACGATGCTGGATGTTGACCCAGAGAATCGTATCAAGCCTCTGGAGATTCTGCAGCAGTCGTATTTGCTTGACCACCCTCCCTATAGGACAGAGAGCACGTGGAAGTTGAGGATCAACAATCATCACAACTGTGTCCAGAAGGAGATTATCTGTATGTTGGCGCCACCTCTGGCGTGTCTGAAGAGTGGGTAAGCAGTTTCTGATTAACTGTGTCCAGAAGTGGTCTGCATCCTCTGGCAATGATGCCAGCTCCTCCCTGTGAGTGTGTCAGGAGCACAGGTGACTTGTGGGAGAGAGGCATCCCACAACCCCATCAACAATATGCTCGACCCAGTCACTGGGTCTGGATCAGCCACATCTGAAGATACGTATCCTAAAGGCTTAGCGTTGAGGATGCCTTCCACCTCGATGAGGAGCGTGAGCAGAACTTCTCCTTGGAGCACTTGAGCACCTATGACCACTTGCAAAGATCTCTTGACTGATTGAATCTCTCACTGCCAGGCACCATCAAAGTGGGGAGATGCTGGTGGGTTGAAACAGAACTTCATCTTCATTCTTTCCTGCAACTGCGACTCATTCTGCTCCTTCCCTGCCCCTCTGAAGTCAGTCCCCTGGTCAGAGAGGACCTCAACATGGATGCCTCTCTCTGCTCTGAACCTCCTCAGGGCTACAAGGAAAATGTCTGAGTCGAGGCTGGTGAGCAGATCCAGATGTATACATCGCATCGTTAGACATTTGAACATAATCTCTCAGAGCTTTTCATTTCGCCTTCCAGCCTTCACCATGTGCGTCCTGGAAGCAGTCCATGCCCGTTGAGAAGAATGGAGACTTGAGCACCCGCAGACGGGCAGAAGGCACATCTGCTATCCTTGGCACCTCTGGCTTCCCTCTCCACTGCATACAACCAACACAAGCTCTGATACTTCTTAACACCCTGTCAGGCCCAGAATGATGTAGTTGAGCATCCATCTCTTTGATGAGGAGCTTGGTAACTGTATGATGTGGATCCAGCAGTATTGGGTGAATGTCAGTGGGGCTAGAGCTGTCTAAGCCACGCAGGCGTCCTCCAGCATGTATGAGACTCATTGTGGGGTCTAATTCCAGTGGAGCGTACTCAGCCTACTGCTGGGCGGCATGGGCTTTCTGGCTCTGAGGCATCTGACTTCCTCAGAGAAGCAGTCTGCTTGGCTGGACTTCAGCAGGGGGACTTCTGCATCTCGAAGATCACAGAGAGGCGAAGCAGAGTCAGCCGCCGCCCCATGAAGAGACTGCTGAGTAGCCTTGACCAGCTCCCTCCAGCTGCTGAACTGAGTGATGTCTGGTGTCTTGTGTGGTGAGGTTGTCTGTGTGAGGCACAAAAAAGCACTCTGTTTTAATTCACTACTGTCCTCTGGCTCTGTGATGCTGGGACGTGATGGCCCTCTGGTGGATGTTGAAGAAATGCTGGGCCCTGGATCCACTGACTTGGTGCCACCAGCTCAGCTAAAGTCTTGCCACATGTGAGATCATGGGCTGGACTGTTAGCTGTATCCACATACTGCCAGCTGTGTGAGGATGTCAACTCAAGGATCTCAGAGACCTGGGTTCCCAGGAAGACCTTGAACCTACAGGACTGAGATTCTGGAGTCAGACCAGAAGAATCATGCAGCACTCTCAGATGGATCTCTTGACATTCACTACACAGTTTCTTTCAGGTGCAGCTCTCTTGGTCGTGGTTAGTACGGCCACAGTTGTGACAGCGCTTGAGCGTTGACTAACGTGTGGACTCTGGCACAAGTAGTGCTCTGTACTCTTACAGAAGAGACACATCCTTTTATAGCTTGGCTGCGTGGCCGAAGCATCTCAGCTGGTTCAGACTGGTCTTCGCCCTCATAAACAGAGACAGGCTGAGCCCGAGACCAAGGAGGAGTGTCAGGCCTGTCCCTGTTGTCAGACTGTGCTCCTTCAGGTCGAGGGCACTGGCCCATTTTTGAGGACAGTCTCTGAGCTTCTGCCTTCACCTGGAGCCACTCTGTGAGGTCTCTGAGGTCGTTTGGCTTTAGGCTGCTGGTGCTGAGGAGCCTGAACCTGCAGATGCTCCACGAAGAGTTAGCTAAGTGGCAGGTCAACGTGGCCAGTAGACATCACTTCCATCCTATTTAGCCCTTCCAATGAGGTTAGCATCCCCAGCAGCAGATCAATGTTGGGGCGAATCTCTTCAAGGTTTTGGGGTCTCCCCATTTAAGATCAGGGCAGTTCAAGGGGGCTGCAATCTCACTTTGCTCCAGCTGATGCAGCTGTCCGTACTGTCTCTGCAAGGCTTGCATGGTGGCGCTGTAGCGTTGTACATAATGTCTGCATGACAGAGCCATTAGCTTGGCTTCGTCCAGGACCGAGCGTTCCATAAGCTCACGGTATTTGTAACGTTCAGAAAGTTCAGTGAGTGGATCGGGCAGATGGTCCAGTGCCACTTTTAAACCAGCAAACTCTCTCTCCACTGTCATGTACGGAGGCAGTGCAGGCACCAGAACTGGCTGTGTGGGGGGTGGTCAGTGTGTGGTCCTGAGCTGGTGTTTACTGGGACTGGGGGCTGTGCTGAACCTGTTGCAAGGTGAACCCAGGTGAGGCAGCCACCAGCTGACAGGCTGGCTGAGTTGAGGGGGCAGACAGAGGCTGGTAAATGTGCAGATGTTGCCTCTGTTGTGGCGGGGGCCACTGCTATATTGGCTGTGTAGAGATGGTTGGTGGAGGCTGATAGACGCTCCCCGGGGGGACGGCGGGGCTGTAGGCCGATGGACTGGTAGCTGGCTGAGTGGTAGGTGTAACAGGTAACTGGTGCAGAATATGGAGCTGTTGCTACTTGGGGCGGTGGATCCACCGGCTGTGCTGACATGAGTGGAGGGTGACGCTGCGCTGGTGCTGCATTTACTGGTGTTGCCTGCATGGGCAGGTGTTGTAGCTGTGCAGCTGGTGTCACCCTGTTGTGTACGTTGTTAACCATCGGCGTAGGGGGCTGCCTAGACTGGTGGCCAGAGGAAGCTGATATCTGGGTGCTTGTATAGATCACTGCTCGTGCTGCTTGAGCTCCAGGCTGTAGCACGGCCACATTCCTTGTAGTGGGGGCTGAGGCGGCCGTGCACATGTTGATGGAGAGACTGAGTCAGTGTGGAGTCCTCCTGCCTACTACCCAGCACAGGAGCCGTTGCTGACTGAAGCTTTAACGCTGCACAGGTGATACGTGGCCGTGGAGACAGCGGGGGCTCACGTTGAGACAGCGTGGCTGGTCCAAGCTGAAGGTTGGATGTCTGTGGCAGAGGGGGGCTGTGAACCAGCTGAGAGCCTGTCCAGGATGGCTGCTATAGCGGGATGCTCATGTTGAGATTGGCTGATGTCTGGAGGATTGGGGAACCCTGGCTGATAACTCTGCTCTGTGGGGGCCGCTGCTGGGGGCTCATATGGCTTCCTAGCTAACTGACTCTCCACCGTGTATGTCCAAGTCTCCACCGTGTATGTCCAAGTCTCCGCTCCGGAAGCTGCTCCGCCATGAGAACAGCCTCCATCTGAAGGCTGAGGGACTGTGGAAGGCTGACCTTGGAGCTTTCTACCTGAGCTGGAAGCTGTCGCTGTCTCGCTCCCACAGCGTCGCCATTCGCGGCCGTTAATATCCGTTGGTCCATTTCTCCGTCGCGAGTGAAGAAATCCGGCTGGAAGGACCAATATTAAAGAACCGGGGGGGACATGACCGTGCTGGGGACACTCAGCGTCCTCCGATCAGGGAATAAAGACACCGTGTTGACGTTTTCAATTTCTCTTTCTGAACCTTTTTGCGGCAGGTAAATAAACAGACCACCGATCAGCTGATTCTAGGACCCCAAAGACCGTGAAATAGCTGCCCTGGAAACGCCTGATCCAAAACAGGCTCCGCTAAAGTTACTATTATGGGATTAAATCAGAAATCATCATAGTGTATATACTATATTACTTTTATATTTACTACTTTTAAAAGTCAAGTATTTGTCAATACCTGTCAGAACTCTGGCTGCAGCATTTTGGATCAACTGGAGGCATCTTAAAGAGTTGTTTGGGCACCCTGATAATAAAGAATTACAATAGTCCAGCCTGGAAGTAACAAAAGCATGAATTAACTTTTCAGTATCATGCCGCAACAGTAGCTTCCTGATTTTTCTGATGTTCCTCAGAAGAAAAAGGCACTTCTTGAGACTAATTTGATGTGTGATTTAAAGGAGAGATTTTGATCGAAAGTTACTCCTAGTTTCCTCACAGAGAGATTAGATTCTAAGGAGATACCATCTAGTGTGATAATGTGATCAAACCTATCCCTTAGAGGTTCAGGACCAGTTTTTCCTGGGTTAAGGAGGAGGAAATTTGAAGACATCCAGGAATTTATGTCTTTAAGACAGGTCTGGAGCTTCACTAACTTCTCTGTCTCCTCTTGTTTCATGGATAAATAAAGCTGTGTGTCATCAGCATAACAATGAAAATTTATCCCGTGCTGCCGAATAATGTTCCCTAAGGGAAGCATGTACAAGGTGAAGAGGATTGGTCCAAGTACAGAACCTTGAGGGACTCCGTGGCTAACCCTACTGTATGAAGAGGAAACACCATGGACATGAGCAAACTGGTATCTATCAGATAAATATGATCTAAACCAGTCTACTGCTGTCCCTTTAATCCCAATCATATATTTCAGTCTCTGTAACAGGATGCTGTGATCAATTGTATCAAAAGCAGTACTGAGGTCCAGCAGAACCAGCTTGAGACCAGCCCATGATCTGAAGCTATGAGAAGATCATTAGTAACTTTAAGAAGTGCTGTTTCTGTGCTGTGGTGAGCTCTAAAATCTGACTGAAACATCTCAAGCAGGCTGTTTCTCTGCAGGTGCTCAAGTAACTGAGTCACCACCACCTACTAAAAGCGCCTCCGATGAGGGATGAAACAAAATTCCATAAACTTGCAAAACACTAAAAATCCTGACAATGAGAAAACAAGCTGGCGATCACAACAAGAAACATGACACACTGGCACAGGACCGAGGGAGACACCGGACTATGAGCACACGAAGCAATGGGGAACGGCTGGACACAATCAGGGATCAGAGAGGACAATTGGACAGGTGGCACATCAGGAAGAGCAAGTAGGCTGAAACGAGAGGAGAGTGAGTTTCAAAATAAAGCAGGAAGTCACAAAAAAACATGGAGACAGGACAAAAAGGGCCAACTTGATCCACGGGTGTGACATCCTGACTTCCCTCTTCCCTTTCCTCTGTGTTTCACTGATGAAGTGGAGGTGAGCGCACGCTGACGTGGTGAGTGTGAGTCCAAGAGGGTTCATTTCCCTGATTTATATCAAAATATATCAGAAAAAAAGTGCAACACATGTCTGTCCTGTCTCCCAGGTTGCAGACGTGCGGGGCAGATACATCTGCTGTAGCGATGATGGTATAGTGGTGAGCATAGCTGCCTTCCAAGCAGTCAACCCGGGTTCGATTCCCGGCCATCGCATTCACAGTGTTTGTCCCTACATTCAGACAAACTACTTTTTCAAGGTCTTACTTGTGCCGTGTCATCAGCTGACTCATTGGATTCATGGTTGACTTCATCAATTAGTAACACCATCAAACAATGCTGTTGACTGGCTCCTCTGTCATGGAGCCCATACTGCAGTCATCAAACGCTCATTTTATTCCTTTTAAAAATGCCTTTTCTTCATCCTCACTGTTTTCAGAGCAGTGCTGTGGTATCACAAACTGCTGCTCTTCCCTCATCCTTCATCTCTGCTGGACTGCTGCTACGATGATGGTGTCCTCCGAGCACAAGAATGAAAACATTTGTCCTTTATACATTTTTTATATAAATTGAAATAAAATCCGTGGATGGCCCGGGAGCAGATGGAGCAGGAAGGGAGAAGCTGCACCCTTGAAATCTTCACGCCCAGGTGGAAGGTTTCACTTTCAAGAGACACATCAAGAGCACTGTAGAAATATTCAGAGTAATCTTTTGGTTTATCATTTGTGGAATCCACAGATTTTGACTCATTGTCCTTCTCTTCTGTAGACTTGTCATTGTCAGAGGACATAGTGTATGAATATTCATCACTGGAAACATTTTCTCTCTTGAACAATAATACAGGACTTTCAAGAAACATATCAAGAGAAGTATCAGAAAGACCAGTGTAGAAATATTCAGAGTAATCTTTCTTGGTGGTTTCTGTCTTCAACAAGGATTTACTGTTTTTGCTGGGTACCACAGCTGATGAGGAATCAATATCAGCAGAAGGCTCCAGTGGTACATCATGGTTCTCTGTGTCACCTTCTCCAGGGTTCTCCTGCAATGACGTTTCAACCTCTTTTGGTCTCTGGTGTACCACAGGTGACGAGGAATCAATTTGTCAAGTGCTTTGATTTTTGGACTGCTTCCCCCACTTGACAGGTTGCACCAAAGCTGACTATTAGCTGGGTTCCACTCAGTGACCAGACTGTTTTTCCATTTTTGCCCTTTTTATCTTCACTCAGTGATATTTACAGGCAGTAGAAGCAGTGGTTAGTCAGTACAAGCAGGTGAAAAACCTTCAAAGACAAAACCAAACATTTACCCTTACAAAATCATTAAACACACATGAAAGAAAAAGGTTCTTGCTATTTTATACATTTATATATACATGGAAAAATAGATTTTTAGTTTAAGTTCATGCGGACAATTATTAATTATGAAATTGATTATGAAAATTATGACAATGCATCTAAATCTCCAAATACATTTTAACCACCACAACCATCATTACCCCCATTTTAGCAGTAAAATAATATCAGCTTAAACCATGTGCACAGAGAATATTTGACAATTACAGAGACTCTTTACAATGCGATACGTGGCAAACAAACATCCTCCGCCTCTCTAAGTTCCTCACATCTGCGGAGGAATAGGTGCGAGCTTACCGGCTGTCCGATCAGTTCTTCGGTTCTAGTTTGCAGTCCTTCAGTTTTGTTTGAGTTTGCTCTCTGGAGTAACTTGTCCAAGTTGGGCTTCCGGATGTCACGCCACGCCGGAGTCTCTTCCTTATTCCATCTTGTTCACACGCAGGTGTGCAATCAGCGTTACTCCCTCACCTGAGACGGCGCGTGCACATCTCCCTTCGCTCAGCAGAGACGGCGCGTGCACATCTCCGGTTGCGCTCGTGCCCTGCCGTGTTTGAGCAGAGGCAAAGGGAGGCCGAGTGAATGAACGAATGAATGAGACGTAGATGTAGCGCTTAGTCCCTCAATGAACGGGATGTTCGCCGTGACAATGTTGTTTCTGTCAGGATCCAGACATCTCAGATGAGTTAGGATGCAGATTTCGTGGTTGGCGATTTCTTCTTCTTCAATGACCTTAACAGCCACCATCTCTTGTGTCTTCAAGTTGAAACACTTGAAAACTACACCAAAACTGCCTTCTCCGAAAGTACTTATTGTCTCAAGGTATTTTCCAAATACTTGCGAATGGTCTCCTGTATGCTGGGGTGAATATCCCCCACTCTTCATTATATGCTTGGCCATTTTGCTGCACAGTTGTGTAGCCCTGGGTAAAATCAGGCCTGGTAAAAATAAATCAGTTAAAATAAAGAAATACTTCATAATAAGTTCGTAATTATAAAGCCCCTTCAGATTAAGAGAATGATGGAATGGTTTAGGGTGGGGACTGAGTTCTGTGTTATATTATAAGTGTTTTTCCTGGATGCATATTACATGTTTGATGTGTTGTTTGAATGTATATATTATAATGTCCCGGGAAATTCATAAGTGAAACAAATTGTATGTTATTTTGAAAAGGATGCGAGGGTGTGGGGGAGGGGAAGGAAGAGCGGGAAAAACGGGAGGAGAGTTCGGAGGAGCGGGAAAGCGAGGGAAGAGTCGGGGAAGAGGAGTCGGAGGAAGGAGAGCGAGAGGAGCGCGGAAAAAGACGGGAAAAGTTGAGCAAATTTCAAAGTTCGTCACGATAGCCTTTAAGGTGTTCGACCAGAACTCTTTGGGAAAACGGCGTGACGACTTCTGAGAAGTGTCGAGTGGAAAACTCGATGCGAGAAACAGACGACGAGGAGAGAGCAGGTAGCTGCTAACGAAGCAGCTGCTAACCCCGCCCGTGGCTAACGGGCTAGCGGATAGCGACCTGGTGGAGCCGGGCAGGAGTGGATTCGTCCGCGGTGGAGTGACCAGAGGTGGAGCTAAGTCCGGAGTTTTCCCCCATTTGGATCTTCTTTTCCCCAGCTTATCCTTCCCACCGGAGGTAACCCCTGAGGCACCGTTACACCTTGGTTTTGGCCTATACGGTGTAGCCGCTAGCCATTTGAGGCTAACACGTACGCGAGCAGGCCTGCGACGGTAACTTGCGCATCGCCGGCCATTTTGTTTTATTGGGGGCCCCACACTAATGATTTATCGTACATATTTTGCATATTTGATTGACTGTTTACAATTGTTAATGTTCATGAATATATATGTTGAGTATTTTTTTCTTTTTTTTTTTTCAGTGTTGATCTTTGAATTCCTTGGTTCATTGACTCCACACTGACTCAGTCTCTCCATCAACATGTGCATGGCTGCCCCAGCTTCCACGTGCTCTCTGTCTTATTGGGAGGGTGGTCAAGCTGAATGCGAGTGCTGATGGATGTATATGAATAACTGAGGTCACAGTTGACGAGAAGACTCACCTGAGACCGGTAGCTCGGCTGATCCAGTTGTCGGCTCTTCCTGGATAAAGCACTCTTGTTGTGAAAATTTATGTTGTTTCAAAATGCCATGCTCTTTAGGGGTCGGCTGTTATAAAGTATCCTGTTCATATGTAAATACACATTAATAATATGTTAATATGTAGGATATAATTTTTAATTTAAACAGTTGAATCATTTCATCAGACATCCTTTAATTGAGCCTGTTTTGGGTTATTCTGTTTTTTAACAAATAATGAGGGAGTTTCTGTGTAACTTTTTGCTCAATGAGCTCCAACACTATGTGGTCTGGAGCGTCATTCTGGTCCATGGAGAAAGGAAAGGAAAAAAGTGTTGGGCAAACTCTTGCTTTTTCTCAGGACAAATTTTCTCAAACATTTTCATCACAGTCTTTCATAAATTTGCCCTCACTAAAAGAGCATACTCCGATTTTCACTTGTTCTGGAAACCTTGCCTTCAACTTTCATTATTTTAGTGATAGTTATCATTTTCTAAATGGGCTAAAAATAGATGCCGACAAAGTTACCACAGGAGGGTGTCTAGAGGACTACTGCCACCCTCTGCTGAAATATAAAAAGGCTCTTTTACTACACATGTACTTTTTAATGTGGCCAACAGTGCTGGTGGGCCACTATTAATAGATTTTATGACAGGCTGCAGACTTTGGACATGCTTTGTGATGTAAATGTTTTTTTATTAATATTTTCAATATTTTTGTTGAACAGTTTCTATCTTAGAATAGAACAATGCAGATGATTCATTGGATATTCATTCTGTCACATGATTGTGAAACCACCAATAGTGACTACAGTTTCAAATATTTACTATTCTTTCTTTAATCCTCCTCCTTGCTTCGGAAAGAGAAGGCTTGCTTCACCCAACTAAAGACTCTGCCAAACCAGTTGCAGATTTTACCCCAAAACGAGCTTTTCTCTTTTGAGCTGCTGTTTTCAAAGGTGGAGGCATCACTGCTGTCATCACAGGAAAGATCTTCTGGTAAACTGTCACTGTCATAGGACGAAGTGTCTGAATATTCATCACTGGAAAGATCTTCTGATGAACTGTCATTGTCATAGGACGAAGTGTCTGAATATTCATCACTGGAAAGATCTTCTGATGAACTGTCATTGTCAGAGGATGGAGAGTCTGAATATTCCTCGCTGGAAACACTTTCTCCCTTGAACAATGATGCAGCACTTTCAAGAGACATATCAAGACAAGTATCAGAAATATCACTGTAGAAATATTCAGAATAATCTTTCTCTTCATCCTTCGTGGAATCCACAGATTTTGACTCTTTGTCCTTCTCTTCTATAGATTTGTCATTGTCAGAGGACATAGTGTCTGAATATTCATCACTGGAAAGATTTTTTCTCTTGAGAAATGATACAGCACTTTCAAAAGACATGTCAAGAGAAGTATCAGAAATATTACTGTAGAAATATTCAGAGTGGTCTTTCTCTTCATTTTTCGTGGAATCCACAGATTTGGACTCTTTGTCCTTCTCTTCTGTAGACTTGCTTTCAAGGGAAATGTCTGCATCAGAAAGATCGCTGGATAAATCTTCAGAATAATCTTTGTCTTCGTCCTTCATGGAATCCACAGATTTTGACTCTTTGTCTTTCTCTTCTATAGACTTGTCATTGTCAGAGGACATAGTGTCTGAATATTCATCACTGGAAAGATTTTTTCTCTTCAGAAATGATACAGCACTTTCAAGAGACACATCAAGAGCACTGTAGAAATATTCAGAGTAATCTTTTGGTTTATCATTTGTGGAATCCACAGATTTTGACTTTTTGTCCTTCTCTTCTGTAGACTTGTCATTGTTACAGGACATAGTGTATGAATATTCATCACTGGAAAGATTTTCTCTCTTGAACAATAATACAGGACTTTCAAGAAACATATCAAGAGAAGTATCAGAAAGACCAGTGTAGAAATATTCAGAGTAATCTTTCTTCGTGGTTTCTGTCTTCGACAAGGATTTACTGTTTTTGCTGGGTACCACAGCTGATGAGGAATCAATATCAGAAGACTCTAGCAGCATGTCATGGCTCAGCAATCTTATTTTTGCAGAAATATAATAATCTGAGCTCTCCACCTGAGTATCTACATACTTGTCCTTTGTGTTCTCATCTTCTGAAGCAGAGAAATGGTTGATCTGCTGAGAAGTATCTTTCTCCTGAGTAAATAAGCCTAGTAATTTCTCAATTTCTGCAGTTGCTAGATTTGCTTTTTCTCCTGTAACATCAAGGAATGGATGCTGCAGAATCTCCAGAGGCGTGATACGATTCTCTGGGTCAACATCCAGCATCGTCAGGATCAGCTGTAAAAACAGCATCACATCAGTGAGCTCTTCATTTTTGGGTAGAAATGCATTCATGATGTCCTTGAAGCTTTCAAAATGATTGGGAGTCAGGGAAGGGAACGAGTCCTGTTCCCTGCGGAACTGCTCTTCTGGTTTAAGACTCCATCGTTGCTCACTGTTCAACTTGAACATGCACTGTGTGTGGACCCCTGTGTTCAGTACATAGTCTGGTGGCTGCCCAAAAGCTTGAGAATGCACTTGAGAACATCATATTTTTCATTGTTTACAAAAACATCATCTCCAAGAGGCAATTCCAGTAAAGTGACCCCTAAGGACCACACATCAGCAGCCTCATTAACTGAGGACCTCAGCAGCACCTCTGGTGAACTGTAGCAAAAGGTGACCACAAAGGTTGTATCATCAAAATGAGAAATAAACTGTGCTCCACCAAAATCTACCAGCTTCACTCTTAAATGCTGCTGATGTCTGTCCACAATCATAATATTTCCTGGTTTGATATCTCCATGGACAATCCCATTTGAGTTCAGCTCTTGAAGAGCCATGGCCATTTGCTCTGTGATGACTCTGACCTCTGACAAAGGAAGTCCACTCTTCTTTGACTTGTGATTTACTGCTGAAACATAACTATCCAGATCCATATCCAACAGCTCAAAGCTCAGACAGATGTCATTGTTTTGGATGAAATAGCTGTTAAATCTGATAATGTTGCTTCTGTCAGGATCCAGACATCTCAGATGAGTTAGGATGCAGATTTCGTGGTTGGCAATTTCTTCTTCTTCTTCAATGACCTTAACAGCCACCATCTCTTGTGTCTTCAAGTTGAAACACTTGAAAACTACACCAAAACTGCCTTCTCCTAAAGTACTTATTATTTCAAGGTTTTTTCCAAATACGTTAGCATGGTCTCCTGTATGCTGGGGTGAATATTCCCCACTCTTCATTATATGCTCGGTCATTTTGCTGTTTGAATGCTGTTGAAACTGTTAGTAAACTAATAATTTAGTTTATTACTACTCCCCCTTATAGCAATAATCTGTGTTGAATTTTAAATTTACTTTAATTTTATATTCATAAAACATTTTATCTTTGAAAGAAAGTACTCTTCTGGTAACTTTGATTTTTAATGTCTTTTATTATTAATATTGGTTGATTTGGAAAGATAACAGCTAAATGAGATTACATTAACCAGAAAAGATGAATGCAATGACAAAAATGAGAACTTCTACATCTATTCTTCCACACCAAACTCTAATTGTCTTGTGTATCTTTCTCATGATCAGAATAAATCAGCTTCATTTTTTATCTGCTCCAATTCATCATTGAGTCTGATAATTATGTGAGGGGAACCACATCTTCAGTTTCTATTCTGTTTAATCCTATTTATTTCAGTTCAACCCTGGACTTTGCTGTGAGAAACTGAAAAGGACTAACGATGAGACAAGCAGAACTTCCTCAGGAAACAGTCAGAGTATCATAAGTCAGATCTGCAGCTGTAAAAAAGTGACTGAGAAATACAAGGATGTTTTTTATTTTTAGTAATGTTGGAAAAACAATGGTCACCAGCAAATGTTCAGGTTTTTCTCAAACATGTTGGTGCAGATATTATGTCCTCAAGACCAACTTCATCATCATAAAGAATGTGAAAGTAATAAGAATCAATGCTGTAAGTGCAACATGTGATTTTTTTTTAAGATTGATAGTCATTCACTTTCAACTCTGAATTAAATATTTGTGTAGTTTGTTCAACTACAAGCTCTTAAGACCTGATTGGCTATAAAATGATTGGCTATAAAATGAACATTTCAGAGGATGTAAAGGTGAGCAGAGGTTCAACAATCTGCAACACTACAGCTAAAAATTTCAGGAAAAAAAATCAGAAAAAAATTAGTTAAAAAAATTTGCCTTTAAAGATGCCACCATTTACAGTGGAACATGGAATATGAAAAGACAGAGAAGTCTGATATCTGAGTCAGTTACTTGTTCAGTAGGAAACTTTATCCACAGAATGGTTATATTTGATGGGTAGGTGTGCGATGGTGTACTTTTTTTAGATTATTATTCTTATTGTAATAAAGTGAACTCTTGTTTATCTGGGGAATTACGTTCCAGAAATAACCTGCGATAGATGAAATCCGTGAAGTAAACAGCTTTAATTTTTACAATTGTTTTAAGACCGTAAAACCCCTAACCACACACTTTTATACACTTTTCTCACAGGCATTAACATTTTCTCACAGTTCTCACTTATTTTAACACTCTCAAAGTTCATGTTCTTTCTCTGCCTTTTGGGTGCGACCGCAGGTGCCTTTCCCTTTTTCACTGACATTGTGTTTCTTTTCAAGCCCGAAAAAAGTTGGTTTTAATTTAAAACTTAAAACCTTAAGACTTGGTTTCAGGTAGAAAACATACAGCACTTCCCAGTCACACTGCTACCTGAACGCGTTCATACTGTACGCTGTAAAAAAAAAAATTACACTGAAAAAAAATCCGTGAAGCAGCGAAAAGTGAACCGCGTTATAGCGTTTGGATGAGCAATTCAGACCCATGAGGCCAGGACAGGGTCCATCATGCAGGCGTCTGCCCTCAGGTGAGTTGTCCTGCAGAAATATCACTATGACATCATCTTCATTCTTTTATTTTCTGTTTTCTAACATTTTCTATTTTCTAACATAATTATTTTCTAACATCCATTTTTTACTTGATTTTTAGGGCTCCAGAAATTATGCTTGGCCTCCCTTTTTCTTACCCACTAGATATGTGGGGAGTCGCCCAAATTCTTCTGTTTTTATTCAACCCTCAGACCATGTGTGGTTGCTCATCGTATGAAAATGTAAGTATACTTCACAAAAACATCCAGAACTATTTAGAGCCTGTACTGTACTGTGAATGTAACTGTACTAACTTTAATGTATTGTCATTCTACAGATGAGACACATCATAGACTCACTGGGAATGCCCCCAGACTATTTGCTAAATGCTGGGAGATATACCAGTAAATATTTCATGAAGGTAGAAGACCAGCTTGGATCTTCATGGAGACTAAAGGTGAGCATGTTCTCCTCTTTTTGAAAAGTTTCCTATGATGTGTAGTAGGATGTATGAAGGTAACATCTAAAATAGTGTTCTATCTGAGTGGACGGGCAAATCGTGTTGATATAATGTACATTCACTAATGTCTGGTTTTCTTCTTTCAGACACCAAAGGAATATGAAGACACTGGCTTCAAACAAACAAAGAATTTTCCGCAGTGTTTTAAATATTCTCTCACGCAATTATTTTCTGCAAGTACTTTTTTTAAATCATTTATAACGAATTTAATCAGTCTTATCAACTACTCGGTATTAAATGTTTAATCGTTCATGAATTAATTTGTTAATTAATTGGTGTTAAATCACTGTTTCCAACAACAGGTCAATCATCAAATGATGAAAATGAAAGAAAGGACCGCAGCGCTCTTCTAGATCTCCTTAAAAAGTGTTTCCACTTTGATGGCCGTCTGAGGATGTCTCCTGAGAAAGCGCTGCAGCATGACTTTATAACAATGAGGCACCTGAGAACAGCTGACAGCAAATAGTAAGTGGCATCATTTCTGCTATTTGATATCAGGGACAGTTTAAGTTTTTAAGGCTTTTGAAGAGACACGTCAGAGCCTTGTGATTTACTGGTTCTGGAAGCTTCATAATTACCTCTGCCAAAGATGTTATGTGATAGCTGGTGTTTTTGTCTTTGTCCCTTGTGAGGAAAAAACAACTCAAAGTCACTGACACCTTCCCTATCACCTACATATAGCATTATAATTTTAAAATTGCAAAAATGACCTGTGATAAAAACATGCAATTGTGGATATAGCAAATGAAGAGAATTATAACAAAATGTTGTTTGTTTGTTTTTCAGCTTTGAAATGTGCAAAAATATTAATAATTCAGCCTTCAACAAGGATTCAGCTGTTAATTTAAATGAGAACAGAAAAGCAAGTGAGTCATCGAAGACAAAAGAGGGCGTTCTCAGAAAGAGGAAAAGACCACAAAGAAGACAAAGAAGCCCACGAAAGAAAGAGACATCCCAACCTTCAAGAGAAAAGAGGCCAGTAAGTTCACAAAGGAGCAGTGCCGCCTTACTAGAGAAACCAAGTCTACAAAAGACAAAGAGAATGAGCCCACTGCAGACTGCTCCAGGATTTCTAAAACTGCTGCAGCACATGACAGAGAAACACACTCCTGTAATAGAGGTTCTGATGCTACATCCTCTGAAGACAGCCATTCATCAGAGTGTCTTCCTTATTGTGGAAAAGAAAAACAATCAAAAAAGAAAAGCTCGATAAAGCGTAAAATTTGTTTTGATGTTTGAGACCAGTTAGTAAAATATTTTTGTTATGTTTTTAACATTAAAACCTGTGAATCTTGCTGGTTGGTGGTGTGAGTCATTTAATGTCCAAATAAACAAGTACCACATGTTCTAAGCCACTTTCTCTTGTATCTCTATGCCACATAATTTGCACACAAATAAAACTTGTGTCTCGGCTGTCAACTAGTGGACAGAAGACATAATGGCTCCTATCGCCACATTCTCCTTCTTCAGAAGTTACTTTACGGATATTGAGACAGATTTAGTAACGTTCAACTGCAAGACATTAAGAACAACTCTTCTCTCGCTCACGTGTACCGGTACATCTACAGGTCGATAATTTGGTTGTTTGTGACGGCACTTGACACAAGCTGACAGTAATCAACGTGTATATCTGCACAATTCTATCACACCTTTCTGATCCCTGATTCCTCTGCTCCACCAAGAACTGAGGGCCAACAAAGGAGCATGTACAGAAACTAATTGTTAATATTTGTATGTTT